>OZ014531.1:130793848-131380533 GCA_963966105.1 Volucella zonaria
ACAAACATATCGTTCCGGATAATCAATTCGGTTTCAAGGCGGGGCATGATATCATTCATGCTGCGTCTAAACTGGTTTCTGATATCCAATGGAACAAAAGCAAGAAACAGTGCACTGGTGCCTGCCTGATTGACTTGGAAAAAGCCTTCGATACCGTATGGTTAGAGGGACTGTTTTTCAAGCTGGACAGGTTGGGCATTAGTAAACACTTCTGTATATTCTTTTTGATATGCTCTCCAGTAGACAGTTCATTGTGAAGAATGGCGATGTGACCTCTGCTGGAACATTTAACATTAAAAACGGTCTGCAACAAGGTGCGGTAAATTCGCCGATCCTATTCAACATTTACACAAGTGATCTGATAGGTTCACTTCACCATGTCATACTTCACTTCACCATGTCGTACGCAGACGACTTAATCGCGTACAGATCAGGTCCAAAGATTGAGGTCATTAACATACTTTTGCAACGTGACTTCGATAAAATTAAACGATATTGCGATGACTGGAAGTTGAAAATCAACTTTCAGAAATCGGAAACCATTCTGTTTAGGACGCCTTTGTCTGGGGCCTCTAGGGATACCAGAAAGAATTTGCGAAATTTCTCTATCGTCGGACAACATGGACAGCCACTTGCTTGTCGAAATGTAGTCAGATACCTTGGGATCTGGCTAGACCAATATCTGTATTTTAACAAACATATAGATGTTGCTCTGGCCAGAGCCAGAGGTGCTTTTGCCCTTACAAAGAGACTGTTTTATAACAGCCAACTCGATGCGAGGGTGAAGGTGATCTGCTACATGGCCCTTATCAGGCCCATGCTTGTATTTGGATGTCCTGTGTGGTTCAACGTGAGAGCAAGTTTGTTGGAAAAGATTAGGGTGTTTGAGAGGGCTTGCCTTAGGGCTTGTCTTCGGTTATACAGAACACCAGAGTCTGAGTACATAAAATTCTATCGCAATGAGGTCTTGTACAATAGGGCGAACCTAATAAGAGTGGACAATTTTGTTATTAAGTTCACTCGAAGGCACATTGCAAGAGCAATGACATCGTCGAACAACCTGATCTCTGGGGCTTACTACCCTAATTATATGTATCATGAGAGAGTTCGCTTTGACGGCTATGTTCCTCCAGAAGCGTTCCTCTACCTTGATAGCAAAGGTCTGATCCAGGACAGATTGGCTGTGCCGCTAATCTTCCACGTTGCTCGAACAGCTGCGGACAGGCGACTCAACTACGACAGAGACGTCGCACACGGCAGTGCGGAGCGTCTCCGGTTCAGTAGGGCGGTGGGGAGTCGCGACATGAGGGATGTTGCTCGGCAGCACCAACAATTTTGGTGGCTAGTTAAAGGTAGGGAGAGTCCGTCGTCGAATTCCTCAAGTAATAGGTAGCTTCATGTGAAGCAAAGTGGGCCAGCCTAATTTTGTTTTTAGCCATGGCCGGCTTACATAGTTTTAAGTAGGTTTAAGTTAGATTTTAAAAAAAAATATATATAAAAAGTAAAAAAAAAAAATAAATAAAAATAAAAAATGACAAAAAAAAAAATAAATTTATATATATATATATATATGTACATATATGTATATATTAAGTATATACCTACTATGTATATATATATATATATATATATATATATATATATATATATATATATATATGTGTGTGTACGTATTAGATGTAAGTAAGTTAAGATTTATTTTTAAGTAGTCTGTAAGTTTTTAGTTTTAGGTTTTTATAATTAATTAATATGTCCATATACTAAGTTTTTCTTAAAATCTATTTTCTTAGTTTAAGTTGTAGTATAAATATAAAATTAAAAATAGAAAGTAATGTACGTCGAAAGACTTAGTTTAAGTGTTAGGTTTAACTTAGAGTGCCCGCATGGGGCCAGTAAGTTAGAATAAGATTACTTGTAAGTTATTTAAGCTAATTTTTAAGCGTTTTTTGTTTAGCATGTAAGAGTAAATTAAGATATAAAATAAAAATGCATATAAATTGAAAATTGAAAATTGAGGGTACTCTCCCTTTGTCAAAATAGTATTGAAAATGAAGGTGATAAAAGGCAGTATGATTTGTAAGACAAGAAATTCCGGTTTCTGGAATTGCAATCAATGCTGTCATTACTATCTGCCAAATTACATTTTGCCCTGTCAATACCTATGCCGTGTAAATTATTCCAAAGCGGTCGGCCACTTAAGCAGGTGTTCAACTTGCTCGCATACACACAGGATTTGGCAGAACGGATCTCCGTAACAACTTTGTTGTGAAGTGAATAGTAGACTGGCCGAAGATCTGGAAGTCGATATCGCTTCCAACTGTTGTAAGTTCTATGGCGCTACTGCATTATGGAACGTATTTGACTAGTAAGCCATAGATTGCTTTTGTCCTTGATTGTCTTGCTTCTCAAGGCCTCAAACTAGAGGCAAGAAAAAGCTGCACTGCGAACATCAATATTGAAACCGCTTAGAATCGATTGCAGGAGGCAATTCAATCAAGGAAAAAGCATAAGAAAGATGGCAGACTGGAACTCATATAAGGCATCCCTAAAATATATAAGAAAAAGAGCTGAGGAAGTCAAAGCGACAGACCTAAAAGTCATTCTGTGACAAAATAACAGAAACCTCCGACCCATCCGTGACTAAGAAAAATCCTCTCTACCAATCCTAAGATGTCTAGCTGTTCGAAAAACGCCGATGGCTCTTGGGCAACCTGCTACTGGACACTCTCTTTCCAGGTAGCCTCCTATTCATGGTCAGTAACAATCTGCCGCTGTGACTAAAATTCACAATCTGACTACAAGAGACACGCTGGTTTGGGCCCTGCATAGCTTCAAACAAAACAAGTCAGCTGGGGCGTATGGTATATTATTGTACATGTCGAGCTACAAATGTCCTCAGATATCGTGTGGCCAACTATAGTGCTGCATAAAAATGATTCACATTCCCTTGTCGTGGTGAAAAGTTAATGCAGTTTTCATTACGAAAGTCAGAAAATGTTCTTATGTTGTCCCAAAATACCTCAGACCTACAAGTCTGTCATCTTTCCTTCTAAAACGACTGATTGATATTCGTATATGATCTAGAATTGACCCACGACTTTTGTCTACGGCTCAGCATGTCTACAGTAATTTAAAGTCAGTGGAGATGGTATACCATCAACGACTAGCCCCATCGGTACCTTCCCTACCACATGGTCGGTTTCTGAAAATAGAAGGTGCCTTCAACAATTTCAACACATCCGCAATCACAACTGTACTGTCAACTCTGAATTTAGATGAGTCACTTAGAGGATTATTAACTCCAAACTGGATAGGGCTTTTGCTAAAATATGTGTAAGCAAAGGTACGCCACAAGGCGGTGTCCTTTCAGCCATAATCTGAAACTTAGTGGTCAATGAATTGCTGATAAACCTGGAAGCGGGTGGTAGCAGGGTGATTGCATGTTCAGATGACGTTGCTATAACCGTCTCAGAAAAGCATCTTAACGCCATTAAAGAACTCTTACTGAAAGATTTTAACAGATTAACCCGTTGGTGGAATCGCTGGGTATTGAGAGTAAACCCCATAAAACTGATCTTTTCTTCTTTTCCAGGAAATATAAAATTCCAATCTTAACATATAGACCGACGCTCAAAGGTACGACCTAAGTATTGTATTTCCCAATAGGCATAGCGAAATATCTGGGTCTCTTCTTCTGACCTGATCTGAGAAATGAGTTGGTGCATTCTCTCCACAAAGTCATTTCCAGCAGCTTTGGATACCTCAGCCGGTAAGCCGTCAGGTCAAGATGATTTCTTGGATTTTAGCTTAGATTTAGTTATCGTTATTTCGTTTTGGTCAAGGGGACGGTAATTTTGGCTGTCATCGTACCAGTCAAATAGCTATTCTGCCTGATGGTGCGGTGCTCGTTATACACTCTACAGAAAAAGTTTTTAAATATTTTCAGCACCGACTATAACTCTACTACAAGGTTTCCTTCTTCATCTCTACAAGTATCTGTACCTGTTGGTAAAACTTCGGTACGTTATTCATGGAGTAGAAACTTTCAATATTTTCGATCGCTAGTTTCTCGTGCACTTTTTTCTTCTTTTGAAGAGGCCGATGTTCCTCCAGACTCTGCTCAGGAGTAGCTCTCGTCTTTCGTTGAGACGTCGCTTTGACGGCCTCTTGTTTAGCTGCATGTGCCTGCCGGCATTCTTCATCAAACCAGAGATTTCTTAGTGATGGTCGGGTGAAACGCAGCCCATCAGTTGCGGCGTCTCTGATGGCACGTTGTCAGCGTTGCCATTGGTCTTCGGTACTTAATGCTGGCGGCATAGGAGTTGTTGAGAGATTTCGGGTTACGTGTTCGGCGAAGATTCTGGCGGACTCTTCCAGTTGCAACTTTTCTACTTTATATTTTCTCTCTATAGTGTGGCGCATGGGAAGTCCACATTCGCAACTTGGCTGGCTTTACGTCTACCCCAAACTGATCAATTTGAATTAGCGTTTGATGATTTTGAGACCGCCATGTCCTCTGGTGTACATTAAAATGGAGTTGAGGAAACCGTGTTCTTAGTATTGTAATATTTCGTCCCGTCACAAAGTCCGTTGCCAACCGTGGTGTAGTGTAAGCTATATATTAATTCAGAATCGCCAAGTTGTGTGATAATCTTCTCAAATACTCCTTACCGCTGGTGGGGGGAAAGTATAATTAAAACGGATTATGTACGTGAATTGTTGATTCCAATTGATTTATTACCAAAAAGTCAAAGCATTAATTAGTAATTAATTTCTTATAAAGCAATTAGACAATAAGCTGGTGAACCTGGACCAATTCACCATTTAGTTGTTGCTAGGTTTACAACTAGGGTGTTTTACTTACTCCTCGGTCGTTTATTTATGCTAAACGGTGAATACACTCACCCAACCTCTTGTTTATAATATTTGTTATGATTACTTTAGCATTACAAAGGTATTCACAGTACTTGTAGGAACGACACTATACTAACCAACTGTCCCACCGAAGATGTCCTCCTTTCCTATCCAGACGTTGAAATCGCCTAATACGATTTTAACGTCATACTTCAGACACTGCATATATGTCTTGTGGAGGAGCTCTTAGAAACTTTCTTTAGTGACGTCGTCCTTATCTTCTGTATGGTCAAGATGCGGAGTGTCATAAGATGACACACGCGTCCGAAGCTTAAGACTTTTTGCCTAAGTCTGTCGCATATGCCAAATCCATATCCGAATAAGCGTTGTTTCTTTTCCCTATAGCAATCACCGTAGTATATAATCGTATCATAGTTTTTCATCTTCCTTATGTCCAGCCCATCCTATCGCACTTCCTGGATGGCGGTGATATCTGCGTGATAGTATCCAAGGGCCTCTGCTGATGGTTCGGCTGCACGTGGCCTGTTAAAAGTTCCACGTACAGATCCGAATGTCGTTGTCCTTGAAACGTTTCCAAGAATTGTCAACATTTAATCTATATTCATCCAGGGCCGTTAGTTGGTTCCTCATTTATTTTAATCTCACCCATATATGGTTGTGAGCTTTATGCTGGCGTATTCCAGTAGAATGGCGAAAAGCGCTTCGCTACGAACTTGGTTGTTGCGCTGCTGGCCCAATCCAAGTCATAGGGCAATCAATAGTTTCCCGATTAAACGGCACGCAGGATCCCAGGTTCACCAAATCTAGATAGTTGTTTAAGATGAGTTCTAGCAACACTAGCAACAGTAAAACTACGTGGAACCTTTTTTCTGTCTCGGCAGGAATAACATCATCTGGACGTAAATTAACCAACTTGATTTTTGTTGGGGTAACTTGACGCTTGAGCTGAACAACTGCAAAAATTAGTATGAACTTTCTGCTCCTCATAATTTTAAGCGGTTCTAGAAAAGGCCGTCCATCAACTGTTAGCAGAGCTAGCAGAAATTTCAAGGTACCCCGATGACACACAGGATGTCGGCGATACAAACAATCTATTCGAGGGTATGAAAATTCAAGTCGAGATCACAGAAGAATGATGATGCTGACAACAGTGCATATTAATTTGAGAAACTTGAGATGTATCTAAAGGAAAATATAGATTTAGTATCATTCAGGAGCCCCGGGTAAACGGTAATGATATTAAGGGACTCTAAAACAACCAATATCACCTCCTGGAGATCCATGCCCAGACTTCCTTCATGCCTCGGAAGCAGCCCACGTTTGAAAGGTAATGATGCCAATACCAGTACGACAACAATAAACGAGGTCAGCCTCTAATAATCTGAATATCTGTAATAAGATTATGGCACCAATCTATGTCTTTTTGTGCATGCACAATTTTAGGGTGTGAGAGCCTATCATCGGTTCGACCCTAACCAACAACAGCGGTACATATAGGGTCAATAAATGGAAAGTGTTGAATTTTAAATACTTCTCGGACCATAATTGAATTCGCTTTGGAGCAGACCCCAAGGACTAAAGAAATTCCAAAAACACAAAACGGCTTTTGGCTCAATTTTGCTTTCTTTGGGAGACAAACCAAGATTCATATTTTTCATTTATCAACTCATTGTCAATGCCTCCTTCTGAGCATTATTCATAGCTCTTCAGAGCATTAAGAGTAAACCGATGACAAAAGGTCTTCAAGCATTAGTACGACAAGCTTTCGGAAATCACTTGAATTAGTTCTTTCGACTCTGATTTACCATTTTCCTCGTCCAGAGCATGAATGAAATCAGAATAACTAAGCACCGGCTAAGATACCGCCCAGATACTATATGTTTCAGTTAGCCCTATTGCAATTGCCCTCTTAGATCATAGCTTACTTCAGGTCGCCACCGTTAGCCGTTTGGGTTTATTTCTAAAAAAATGCCCTTGAATCGAATTGACGTGACAGACGTTGAGCCATTTGAATATTACGACCTTAATTGTTAATCTTCCTAATGGACATTCCTTTTTCGTCCAGCCCATGGTCACGTCCTTCTGTACATTGTCTTTTACCAAATACATCTACATTTTATAGTGTTGCAAATTGCGCGCCTTGTCTAACACCCTCTTTTAATCACAGCTGTAACCTGCTTACAACGATAAGCACCTTAATAAACGCGACACTTCCCTTCAACAAAATCCATGAAACCTAGTTTCCTGAACAATTCGAATCTCGTTAAATCTAGACAACTAGAACACGTAACTAATTTTCCATAAAGCCGAAAACCAAAAAAAAAAAAATAGCGAAAAATGTTTTCCAGATAAGAACGACTATACTCGTACACGAGATGCAACATGAAAAATGAGCAATAAAACTCCACACCACTTGACTGGTCGACCTCTTGCCACTGATTCATATCTCTTATCTAAATTGCAAATGAAAACATGCTGGCCTAACTCAGGTAAGTAACTACAATATTATAGATTCAACCGGTTTTAACCCCTGGTCATGTGTGCCATGAAGAAAAGCTCTTTTCAAGAAAAAAAACAACAAAAAACACACCTTGCATGCTGGGATTAAATAAAAACCGTGCAGGCAATAAATTAGAACGCCAAAAACTCAACAGGACTTTCCGTGATTAATGTGACCACAAAACAACCCGTCGGCTCAACCGTATACATATTAGGTATACCCATGTATAGAAAATGTGGTCGACTCTTAATCTTTGTATTGTGTGTCCTGCTGTCCCATTTTCATTGCGGTTGCATGTTGAAGCCATAAAATAAGGACACACTCTCAAACATAGAGAAACATTCAGTTCAAAAAATGAAAAACGGAAAATGACAGACAACAAAAGTAATCTTAAACGCTTTCCTCATTCCACCGCCATTTACTGTCATGTGTTTATAAGTGAAAGGCGATAAAACCAAACGATAAAACGAAGCCCAGTCATTTCATTTCCCAGGACAACACCAAAAATTGCTGGAATCCAAAACCCGCACGCAACTCTAAATACAAGTACAATTTTATGGGCAGATACATATCCATACATATAGCTTTATTAGTGTATGTGTGCTCGTACGTTTGCATGTATGGGAGTATGACTGCAGAATGGATATCCTTGTGTCGAATGCCGCTGTGACTTCGACAATGCGGTTCTTATCGTGTGGCGAACGGTAAAAGGATGTCCTGGTCATGAATACAACAAGTTTGGTCTGCAGACAGAAACACCGTTGACGTTTCGCTTTTTACTGTTTGCTTATCATCAACAGAAATTGGGTTGAAGATACCACCATCAGAGTTGCCATTACAGTTTAGAATAAAACAAATTGGTGGATAAATACGATTCCAGCAACTGGAAATCGGATAGCAGGAAGAAGTAAATTTCGAAGTCATTCGGGCACTAGAGTCGATTAATTATATTCGACTGCTGGTCTGCAGGTTTCTGAGATTCTCAACAAAAAACAATTCCTGGGTGGACCTGGGCCTCAGCCTCTTCAGCTAGCCAGCTGCGTCCAGTTGCGCACGTAAAGTTGGCTGAAGTCCCCTTCCACTTGTGAACGCGACCAAAAATGAGGTCGTCCTCTACTGCGTTGTCCCTCTGGGTTGGAATCGAAAACTTTCCGGGCTCTGACGCCAATGTCCATGCGCGCTGTCCTAGTCATCTCAACCGGGTTATGCGAGTTTTCCTGACGAAGTCGCCATCGCTGTACAGTTCGCTGTTGAAGCGCCTCCATCGATGCAAACTTATCGCCCGAGAGCATTTTCATCTGCTTTCGTCAGTGACCGTCAGTGTCCACGTTTCTGCGCCCTAAAGTAGGACTGAGATGATCAATGTTTTATATAAAGTCTCTTAGATTCCTCGAGAGACTCCGTTAATACTCAATTGCCTTCTTAGCCCAAAGAAGCAGTAATTAGCAGGGGTAATTCTTCGCATGATTTCCGCGTTGATATCGTCATGGGAGTTGATAGTCGACCCGAGCTAAATAAAGTCCATAGCTGCCTGTCGTAACATTTTGGCCTAGGCGTCGATGTTGACCACTAAACCCATCTTTGCCGCTTCTGCTTCAATAGCCTCAAATGCTCTTCCCATTATATCAATGTCCTCTGCATATGCGAGTAGTTAAATAGATTTTTTAAGTCTGTTGATTTGCAAGTTTCGCAGAATTGTTTCAACAACGATGTTGGAAAAATCACATGACAACGCATCGCCTTGTTTAAGCACTTTTCTTACATTTAAGGTCTCGGTTTGGTCATTACCGATCGTAATGGAGTTGCGTGAATTCTCCATCCTCATTCTGTATAGTCGAAAGAGCTTGGCAGGGATGTCAAAAATGGAAATTACTCTGTAGATGCTGACATACTATGCGTCTTTGAAGTCGATGAAGAGGTGGGGTGAATCGATTTGAAACTCCTCGGATTTTTCCAACACCTACCGTAAAATGAAAATTTGATATATGGTATTAGGGACTTTCGTGGTCTAAAACAACACTGATAGGGTTAGACTGTTTATGCAGGGTCTTTGTCGTTCATAAATAAGACAGATCGGATTTTATATGCGATGTTGACGAAACTTACTCCCCTGCAGTTGGCGCAGTTCAGGGGACCTCCCTTCTTTAGGATTGTGCAAACAATGCTGAGGTACCATTCGTGGGGCATATTTTCGTCGATCCAGATTTTGGTGATGAGTATGCTCCGTATCCAATCAACACCTCCTGCTTTAAACAGCCGACAGTGGACCCATCGAGCAAAGCAGTTTGGTTGGACTTTAGCTTTCAAATGGCTTTCCTGACTTCATCTTGGTCGGGTGGACCTAAATGTTGTCTTGTCAGCTGAATGGCTGACGGTCGGATATTTTTCGCCAACACCGTTTAACATTCTGTAGAAATAATCTTTCCAGATTGTCACCACGTTTACTATGAGGTTTCCTTCTCCATTCTTGCCTATTGCTATCCGAGCTTTACAGCTTTGGCATGTTTTTGTCATTTCTTTTTAAAATTTCCGAATTCCATTCTTCTGGTAGCCCCGATCGAGGACTCTTCCTGCTCTTTCTGTTTTCTTTTAAGAACCGAATGCTCTTTCTTTCGTTATTTATTGCAGGGACGCTCTACATATTTGTTATTTTTCTATATGCGCCTGTCTGAATTCGTCAGTACACCTAGGGTTTCTCTGTGGCGGACTCTCTGGTATCTTTGGTAGTGATGCCACTGGCCCCGTATGTTCGATCCTGGCGGCATCGGATTTCTCGAGAGGTTAAGGGAAACTCGATCGGAAAAGGCACTAACGGTCTGTTGCTATTGTAGTCAGTCTACGTTGAATTTCCACTTGGTTCAGCGGGAAAATCTATAAGCCTGTGTCGTTTCCTGAGGTGCTATGGTGGAGGCTGTACTTCCCTACTGCTTTAGAAAAGATGGCCTCCTTGTCTACCTTGGCATTAAAATCGCTACGTTTGATTTTTACGTCATGCCCCTGGCATAGCTTGAAGTTTTTTTTTCGAGGAGCATGTTGAAGCAGTCTTTAGTAAGATCGTCCTTCTCCTCTGTCGGGGCGTAGGCATTTATGAGGTTTATGTTAGCGAATTTACCATTTTTGCAAATCCTCGTCAGGTGTTCGCTTATAAGACTTGTTCCCTATGTCTTCCTTATACAGCGAATTCGCATCCGACATTGCGACTGCTCTCCTTGCCCGCCCGCCGGTTGTCAGTAACATTCTCCTGACTGATGATGAAGAGTCAATTACATAAGTGACAACAATGTTACATTTATTTGCAGTTTGTTTGTCGAATTATCTCCTTATTGGGTTAATTGTATTACCAGATATTTTCAATGATGAGTATCTATCGACAATTGTTCCCATATGAGCTGTGAAAACATATCTGAAGAAGCTCTGCCAAGAATTCATCACAAACAACTACTCTCCCTGTTTAAAGCGCTCTTGCTCTAATTACCTCAAAATGCGTTAAAAAATATTGGCTGATGTTCATTTCAACTTGAGGCCTATAGCGAGGTCTTCTTTTACAGCGCTGACCCCTGGCATGGATTCGGGGATATTCCAGAGCAGTGACGTTAATTCGCTCAACAAGTTTTGGCCATCGACAGTCCGCCTAAGACAATTCTAATTTCCGCATTGTATAGTTGGAAAAGATAAGGATCTTATACACTGCTTTCCTTGTTGCTTGTTAGAGGTGGGATATGCCATTATTCTTGGTAGTCTCGCAGCCCTTGCTCACGTCAAGCAAACACATATTTAGGCTTCTTGCGGTCAATGAGTTACCAATTTCCCTCTCAAGGGTGTTTGTAGCTGCTGCGTTATTTCACATTCCAACAGCACACAGTCATGTGGCTCCCTTCTCAACGCGGATAGTATGGGTTTTTCGACACTGTTGTTCTGAGAGACAGAGTCAGAGATTTCCTAATGTGAAACTTACCTCTCCAGAACAGAAAACTGCTTGTCCATTTTTTGATGGCTACAGGTCAGAAGATAGCAAAGGTAGGCATGCCTGTCATAAGAGGCGACTAAAATCCACCGTCTGTATACCGAGCGTGAAATTGACAAAACAAAACGAATTATTATCCTAGATGCCAAGCAGCATTGCTTGAAAATCCCCCCTCTTCGGAAGTCGGGGAGAGCCGTTTATTGCAATAAACCCGTTTGGAAAATGCGATCTCCAATATCTACGAGCGAAATAAGAAGTCTGACTACACCGAAGACGTCGGCGCATGAACAACGAAATTCAACGAAAACTATAAACCTCAGTTAGGAAAATATGAAACTTCAATCTAGGCTATCTAAAATGAAAAAACTCTGCGAAGAGCTTAAGAAGTAGCTGGAAAGACTAAAAGCCAAAGACGGAACTAACAAGGAATTAACCTAAACTCGAAATGTGTCTGCAGTAAGTTGTAAACCATCAGGCAAAGCAACCTATGAAACCGACGAAGAGAACTTAAGTCGTGAAACTGATTGGATACTGCAGCAACGACCTAGCACCGAAATCCCGAGCATCGACCACCGCCGCCAATCAACGTGATCGGGATTGTGGATTATAACAAACATCAAAACATTTTGAAGACGTTGCTGCGATCTGATTATACCGCCACATCGCGTAACAACAGCGTGTAAAAAATCAACATCAAAGACGCTGACAGCTATCGCCTCGAAAGTTAAATACCGAAAAAATTCGATAATACGTTACACTAAATAGAACAAATTGGAAGAACTAATATGTGTCGTATCTAGAGGGCTTCATCCCCCGTGCAAAAAAAGAAGACATCGTCAATGACCTGAATAGGCATTTTAAAATTGATACCGTAAACATAGAAAAGCCAGAGAAACAAAAATTGGAAGCGAAGGAAATTGTAGGAAAACGTAGCCTTCCCCTTTTCAGGCATACACTCGATAAGGCCGAGAATCTTCAAAAAAATTGTGAAATATAGCGATTTCAAACTTGATTCTCAAAATCGGACCATTGCGTAAGAACATTAAATTAATTCCTCAGATTTCACTCGCAAACTTATTGCCAGAAGGAGCCGCGTTGCGTGAAATGCACAAGAAATCACCTCTAGACTGTGAAGTAAGCAACCAAACCTCTGCAACGGAGAACATCCTCAGAAATTTTTGAGGCTGCGAATTAGCCAGGGTGTTGCAAAAAGCGAGATAAATTCCTAAAACCACAAAATGAGCAGTCAAAAGTGGCAAGTAGAGAAAAGCCTAAGTGCGGTAAACTAATTGTTAAAGAAAAGCCACCGGTTTCCGTTCACAAAAATATAAAAGGAAACGTGAAGTAGGAAAAACCACTAAGCCTTAGACGGCGGTTACCGGGCAAACTAACATATGCCGAAACCGAAAAATTACATAACAAAAGGACCGACAATTCAGCAGACCCTGATTCTCAATTATACTTGAGGAACTTGGGGAGCAAAGCAAAGCAAAATACAAATTAAATTTATTTTTGAGAAGTTAGCTAAAATCGGAAATAACTGCCACAATTATCGAATTATATTGAGAACATGAATATGGAAGAAAATTAGAAGTATGCATACCAGAGAAGGATTTTAACGTCTGCTTGATCTCCGAAACCCATTTGAAAAGTGGATCGTGTGCAAAAATAAGAGGCTTTAGGGACTATCACGCTTATCATCCATCGATCTGAAAAGGCGAGAAGCGAATCCTCCTTGTACATTAAAGAGTCTAGAAAATATAGTGCAGATCATAAAATAGAGCTCGAGTCTGTCCAAGTAATCACGGTAAGTGTAAGAAGTAGACATAATTTCTTCACCATTTTAGCCATTTACTGCCGACTGAGATTCGCGCTCGAAACGAGTACTTCAAAAATATATATTGCATCTAGTTTTATTATTGGCGGCGATTTTAATGGAAAACGCACTTTCTGGGGCTCAAGATCTACCTCACAGAAGGAATGCACTATAAATCTGGTAGGGAGCACTATTGTGACTTCGTTTCGATGTGAAAACCGACATACTGGCCGAGTGATATTACAAAATTACCCGATCTTATCAATTTATTCTTTTCAAAAGGAATATCTAACAACATCATAAAAGTCGATGAAAGCTTTGACCTTTCCTCTGATCAGTGTCCACTTTATTTTGATAATGAATCAAACGCTAATTAAAAAACAAGAAAGAGCAAGACTAACTGGCAGAAATACTAACTCGGATGGCTTCGAGAAAGAAATTGAAGGAAAGTGGAACTGAACGTATCACTTAAGACACCCTAAGAACTAGATGTCGAAGTTGATCACTTCATTGAAATCGTTCAACAAACTACGGTCTAAATTATTTGCCGGAGATAAAAGATATGGTAAAAGTAAAAGTAACGTCTTTCTCAATACGACCAAAAACTGAGGCAAAAAATACTGCAATGTCCCAAAGACAGTAAAAATTGTTGGTCGTTTGTCAAAAACATTAGAAATTCTGCTACAACCTTCATCCCATTTACAATGACAGCTGTCAGCTCTTTGTACAAGGCCAATCTGCTTGCCGCACACTTTGCGGCTAGCTCAACACTCCCAGATTGTGCTTTGTCCCCGCCTACACTTGAGTGCGTCCAATCTTTAATGGGATGAATCCACTTTCGCACTCGTGTAGTAGCCAGAATTCTTAATGGTCTTCTTCTGAAGAGGTGTTCTTCCTCGCTGGCAAAACCACTGCGTAAGCTTTTTCATCAATCCTACTTTTTAGGACTCTTTCTAAGCAGACGGAAAATAGCATTTGTCCAGCCCGTCCCTAAAAAAGACGAATCTTTTTCTCTCTCCTCCTTTGCACTTACGTCCCATTTTTCCAAGGTCATGGAAACGCTGATAAACCGTCAGCTCCTTCTCAATGACCGACAGTACGAGTACAGTTTTCATAGCGACAGATCAACTGGTGATTTGTTGGCATGTCTCACCGAAAAGTGAGACCAAAGCGTACATCAATCTGGCGAAAACAGGATAGTTGCACTTGATATTTCTAAGGCATTTGACAGAGTTTGGCTTCAGGCTCTTTTGTCGACAATGCGTACTTTTGGGATCGATGACCCTCTTCGTCAATGCATTAGAAATTACCTATGGGAACGTTCAAGTCAAGTTGGACGGTTTCAAGTCTGATATTCACAAAATAAATATGCTGGTGTGCCCCGGGCTCCATTAATTTTCATTAATGATTTCTTGTCTGCTACTTCTAATCCAATATATTCCTTTGCTGATGACAGTACTCTCTGCTTGTCATATTCGTGCCCGGGCTCACGTCCCTGCTCTTCGGCTGTAGAACGGGAACGTCAGCGTATGTTAAGCTCATTAAGCGATATGAACAGCATAACCAATTGGGGAACTATCAATTGAGTCGAATTTAATGCTTCCAAAACTCAATGCTGCCTGCTGTCATTAAAGCGAAATTCCATTATCCATGAATGGCACTTGCATCGTCCAAACCGATAAACTTTCCATTCTCGGTATGAGTGTCAGTGACAACTTACGTTGGAATGACCACATATTCGATGTCGTCAAAAATGCTGCGAAATGTCTGGGTTTCCTCAAGCGATGTAAGAAATATTCTACCCCCTCTGATCTGGCCACAATATATAAGGCATTCATTAGCCCAAAATTGGAGTACAATGCCCACATCTGGTCAGGTGCACCTAAAACATCCCTGCACCTGCTAGATAGGATTCAAAACCGTGCGATAAAACTAATTGGTGATACTAATATCAGTCAATCAATTGACACCCTCGTAATGTCCGCTGTCTCACTTTGATTTATCGCTATTTCCACCACCAGTGCTCCATTGAAATCGCCAGTAGCATTCCGCCCACTCAAACTTTCAACCGTAACACCCGTCTCGCTATGAATGCTCATCAGTATACCCTCAAGCCCATTTTCGGACGTACTCTAAAATATCGTGATTCTTTCCTAAACCGTACAACTCGCTTATGGAACGCCCTGCCGATATCTGTGTTTCCTGGTCGCTATAACTTACAAACATTTAAAAACAATGTACATCGGTACCTGTCTTTTCTTCCTCCTTAAATTTCCTTCGCCCGCGTTGTTTACAAACATTTTAAGGATACAAAAACCCCTTGGGCGCGCGCTGATTATAAAAAAAAAAACCTACTGAGAGAGACGATTAAAAACTTAAAAAAACTTGCGGTAGACACATATCTTGGAAGCATGACAGCAAAAGGGGAGTCTCAATGTTCGCTTTGGAAAGCATTAAAAGGTACTGAAACGCCTAAAGCGTCCGCACCATCAATTACAATAGAAAAAATATCAACGAATGGTGGTAGGGAGACAAGGAGAAAACGGAAATCTTCGTTTTACATCTGGTCAAGCACTTACTTACGTATGAGGCTGGCAACCCTTAGTGGGTCAAAGCCTGAACAATTACAGTCTTCCATCCATTGCGGTCCCGGGCGTGCTGCTTCCAGTTGGAAAGACTAAGCTGTCTTATATCCTCCACAGTCTGATCTTTAAACCGGAGGTTTCCTTCTTCCTTTCCTTTTCTAATTTGGTGGATTGGATTCGAAGGCCCTCTTAGCTGGAGCATTATCGTCCTTCCGCTCTATGTGGCCGAGTCAAGTTGACGGATTTTTGCCTTCCGTAGTATGTCCACATCTTTGTACTGCTCATTTTTTTTTTTTCAAAAGAGCCTAAAAGTTGTTCCACTGTCTTACATATCGTCCAACTTTCGCGTCCCTAAAGCAGGACTGGGAAGGTTAACGCTTTGTAGAACATGATTTTGACTCTTTGCGTTAGGAGATTTTGACACAAGTTGTTACGACAGACCGAAGTAGCAGCGGTTGCCTTGGGTTACTCTTCGTCGAATCTCCAGCACGATGTCGTTTGTGGAGTTGACATTTGCCCCGAGGTAGGTGAACTCCTTGACTCAAAGTTGTAGCTGTCGATAGTGACATTTTGTCCTAGGTGATGTGCGACGGAACGGTTTTTAGTCGACAGCATATATTTCGTTTTTTCCGCATTCACTTTAAGACAACTCGTTTAACCTCTTCCCGTAAAGGGTTCAATTACGGCACGCTGGCAACATGAGATTATATCAATATCGTCCGCGTATCCCAGAAGCTGGACGGACTTGGAGAAAATAATACCTTCCGTGTTGACTTTTGCCCGTCGTACTATCTGCTCAAGTACTAAATTAAAGAAGTTACGAGACAGCGCATGTCCTTGCCGAAATCCGGTGCATGTTTGGAATAATTCGGAAGTTCTATTTCCACACTGCACGGCGCATCGCGAGTTTTTCAGTGTTGTACGACACATCCGGATCAGTTTTCCCAGGACCCCGAATTCGGCCATCGCATTACATAGCTCAGTGCGATGGATGCTGTCATATGCGGCCTTGAAGTCCAGTACACTGGATTCGATATTATAGCGACGTTATGTAGGGATATGCGTCGATAGTTGTTATAGGACATAGGATTATCCTTCTTGTAGATGGGACAGATAGAGCTGATATTTCAGTCGACGGGAATGGTTTCGTCCTCCCATGCTTTGCAAATGATCTGGTGCTCGTTGAACAGGTAGGCAGGTCATCCAAGCCAGCGGCTTTGTTGTTTTTCAGATTTTGTATAGCTGTGCCGACGTCTTCTAGGCTGGGCGTTAGAACTAACTTTTCGACTGGAGATGTGTTCTCTTCTTGCCCTCTCTCTTAGCCATTTCCATTGAGTAACTGCTATAAGTGTTCCTTAAATACATCCACAATCCCCTGTTGGTCAGTAACGAGATTACCTTTCACAATTTCGAAGCGTTTCGTTGGCTTCGTTTTAAAGCCATTGGCTAGGTTCTTGGTCTTTTTAAAAAAGCTCCTGGTGTCTCTCCGTCTCCAGCATTCTTCGATGCTGGCGAGTTTTGAGACCTCAAAAGCTCTTTTCTTTTTCCGCTGTGGTCTTTTCTCCTCCGTTCTTTTAGATCTATACTCACCCCACGCTACTCTGGTGACGAGTTGCTGCATTTTCCTGTATGCCACATCATACCACTGATAACTTAACACTCAAGTGGGTATGAATACATTTATAATGCCTTAGCATGAGTTAAGCTTTTTGGAAATGGGATAGAGCGAGAAAGAAAGATGTTTGGGTTCAGTGATTATTTTATTCCACTAAATTCTTAGTCTTACTTGATTTTCGTTACCAGAAAAAATGGATATGTCTTTCGGGCGAGGCTGGGATGCGAACACCAAACCTTCCGATTTGGAAGAATGTCCACTATCACTTGTCGTTGCTGTCGGCCACCCACAAGTCGTTGGTAGCATAATGTGTTTTCGGCGACTTCTGTGATCGTAGTGCAGCAATATGACCACATGTTGTTGACGCCTGTGGCAATGGCATATTGGAGAGTTTTTCATCCAGGCTCTGCTGTCTCTGGCTATTTCCGGTGTGCGTAGGCGTCCAATGTTGAACCTCCGTTTTGGATATAGTTGCAGCTTTCATTCATTTGACTGTCGAGCTCTGAACCGAGCTGCTACCAGGTAATGATCAGAGTCGACGTTTGCCCCTCTGAATGTCATAACATCCAGGATATTTGGCGAGTGACGTACGTCACTAAGCACGTGGTCGATTTGGTTGGCAATTCGACTATGCGGAGTTAGCCAGGTTGCTTTGTGGACTCTTTTGTGATGGAGCGTCTCTCCCGGATGCGGTCAAGAACTCCTCCACAATATCAGTGAATGGGAAGGAGGGTCAGACAATTACACAATGACAAATGCAACGCTAACGTAACTTAGCACTGAAATAAGGGAATTAAAACCGAACAAAGCTCCCGGTTACAACTTAATAACCGGAGAAGTCCTTAAAATACTGTCTAAATGTTAGTGGAATGTTGCTGAAGTCATAATGGTCCTAAGACCGTTAGAACCTCCGGATGACAAGAACTCATATAAATCGATTTCAATTCTCCCAATTTTATCGAAAATCTTTGAGATGATAATTCTGAGACGTATACTGTCAATTACTGACGGAAAAAATCTTATCCCTAATCATCAGTTTGCGTTCACGGGTAAGCATTCAAGTATTGATGTTATGATGGTATTCAACGTCCTTTTGTTGGGGAGTCCCATCACCTTGGCCATTCTATCTCTGATGTCAATCCTTTCTGTGTTTTCGTCACAATCTGGCCGGCATGCACATCAAACCATGTGTGATGGTCTTCTGTGCGCAGAGTTTATCTTTCTCACGTATGCCAATTACTGGTGCCCATAAATTGGGAGATTTTTTAAACGTTTCTTTTTTTTAATTGTCAGAAAAACCACAGGAAAATTAAATAAGAGTATAAAATTTTTATTTGAGTTGATAAATCAATGTTTGCCTTTTACTTTTTAGAGATTATTTCATGAAAATGTTGACCACGACTACGTTTTAAGTCGCCCATACGGAGAGTCCAATTTTGAATCACTTTTATGAACATATTGGCTAGTAGCTCACTAATAACACGTGCAACATTGTCTTCCAAGGCTGCAATTGATGCTGTCTAAAGGCGTTAAATCGTAGGTTCTAGCCGGCCAATTCACCGGTCCATCGACTCGGGTGCTGTGTAGCATGTAGCCCCGCTTTGCTGGAACCACATGTCGACCAGGTTCAGCTTGTACATTTTGGGCAAAAAAAATTCTCACAGTCATCTTTGAAAAAATACGGGCAAATGATTCCGCCGGACCGTAAACAGCGCCAAACAGTACATTGGACGCTCTTATATTGCCTGGGGTTGCTAATTGGACCAATCACGGCAGTTTTGTTTATTAACATTAACCATTCAACCAGAAGTGAGCTTCCTCACTGAAGACAATTTTTCGATAAAAATGCAGATCTTCCTCTAGCTTTTCTAAGGCCCATTCACCGAAAATTCGAACCTGTAGCAGGTCGTTTGGCTTCAGTTCTTGCACGAGCTGTATTTTGTAAGATTTTAGACCAAGATTCTTGCGAAAAATCTGCCAAGTAGTCGAGTAACATAATCCCAATTGCTGCGAACGGCGACGAATGGACAAATCACGGTCTTCATTAACACTGACGGATACTGCAGCAATACGGGTAGGTGGCTTGATGTCCAATAGCGTGAAACTGATGCGAAATTTGGTCACTCTGGCTTGAATTGCTTGATCAGTAGGTCAATTATGACGGCCGTAAAATGGTCCAAGTGCGTGAAAACATTTTTTCACAGAGCGCGAATTTTGATAATAAAATTCAATAATTAGTAAGCGTTGTTCGGGCGTAAGTCTTTCCGTGATGAAATGGCAATGCTAACTGTCCCTGTTTGACTTTGACACATGTCATGAACCATACGTCGCCTGTCAAGAATAGAATACTGAAAAAGTATGTACGTACATCAGCATTAATTTGTCGTCAATTGCAAGCAGCGTTCACAGGCTGGACCATATGTATAATGCTTGAAATTAGCTGGGGTACTAAGGCCAGTGCTCTATTGGCCTTTTCGCTTGTGTATATAAAACAGTCCCTAAATAATTCTAAATCTAAATTTGACTCGATGTCGTATTCTCCAAAGAAAATAGTCAGGCACTCAATCTTCTTGGGGTTTTTTCTGAAAATTACCTCTATTCGGTAGCCTGCCCGTTTCAGACCTGCCATATCTTTATATTATATTTTAAATTGTGCCGTTACGTTATCTGCTACAACGACTGCTTACTCTTATATTATTTGCGTACCCTTACTGATCTGTACATTCTTAACAGGACTGAATTTTTGTATTCCTTTGGTTCTTCGTCTATGTCGTGGAAGAGGATTCTATCTTGAAAATAATATCCTATTAATAGTTTTTGGCACGCGTTTATTTGTACGCATAGTTCGTATCGTCAGCTGTGCGAGATAAAAGTATTTTTTCACCTAGCGTCAAGACCATTCAAGACTGTTTTTTCTCGCCTTTCCCTCTACGTAATGGTGGTTTGTTTTTACTCGAAGACATACTGCCAGTTGTACAGGTCAAGGATAGTTTTTTTTCCAGAGCTTTGGGGTTTGTCACCTTTTAGGAAGTTTACATATCTCTATCTTTTCCATTGTTGTGGAAATTTTCCTTCTGCTAAGCATCTTGTATACAATAGATGTCCTCCAATTCCTCTGCTTTCTTTAGTACAAAGCTAAGGATCCTCTCCATTCCGCTGCTTCTGGTATGTGCGCCATTCTTATTATTTCCTAATCTTCTATTGCCATTCACGAAAGATTGGCACTGTCATTTATAGGAAACAGACCGCTGACTATTGTCAGCATAGTCTATGGAGAAGCCGGTGCCACTGTTGTAACAATTTTATTGTAGGATTGACTATTACGAATTTGTATGTACTTTCCTGCTGGTTATGTTGTAGGTCTTCATCATTGGAAGGTTTTTCTTCAACATTTTTAAATCAGCTGCCGTAGGTCTGCTCTCGTGTTTAGGCATTTTCCCCGTATTTCTTCTCACTTCTCTTCATGTCCTTCTGAGGCATCTGATTTCAGTTTAGCAATGAAATTATCCCATTAGTTCAACGGTGCTCTACTGTTCCATCGTGTTCTTTGTACCATGGATTCGTTGCGTGCTCGCATGAGGCCCATTGTAAATTCTGTATCCTATTCTTCGCCTATCCACCCTTGCATCTCGTTATTAGTTTCGTACTTTTGCTGTATAACACCGTCAAAATATCCTTGTCAGGCAGAATGAACTATTCACCCTGGTCGAAGACGATAGAGAACACTGTCCCATTGGCGCCTATAAAATTAAGGTCACAATCTCGAAGCCAAATTCTAATGAAACTACTGGCGCACACAGAGTGTCTGCTAAGATATTTAAAGCAGCTGGAGATGACTTGGTTGGGAACTTACATCAGCTCATTTGTAAAATGTGCCAAGAGAAAAGCAAACTCAAAGTATGGAACCTCAGCATCGTTTGTCTTACATACAAGAAAACAGACACTCTTAACTGGGCCATCTGCTGTATAAAGTGAGCGGTTTCATGCCACCATCGATCATGCCAACTCACACTACGGTAGATCTTGGAAAATACCCGAAAATTTCAGATCGACGTTGAACAAATTTTTGTCGGCTGCAAAGCCACATATGACAGCGCGTATAAGGAAGAGTTTTAAAACCTTAGGTCTAGTTTTGACTAGACAAACACGTCGTCAGGTTTGGCAGAATGACTATGGAAAATTCTCGCTGCTCCATTAAGGTCGATAATGCACTAACCGATAATCAGGAAAGGTTTCACACAAGCGACGCGTTCTCATATGACTTTTTTAACATCGCCATAGAAGCAATCGTGCGAAACTCAATGGCTAACAGAAGAGGAATGATATTTTTTGAGTTCGGATAATCACTTGCGTCGCGAATGACATTGATGATTGATGACTGGACGACACAGCAAACGGTCAATAGCGAAAGCCAGTATTGAGGAGGAATCAGTGGGTCTGACTGTAAGCGAGTTTAACCCAAGGCACGTGGTATCACCAAAAAAAGGACGCAAGCCAGAGACGGTTTCGCCAGAATATCACCACGAGCAATTAATTTAAGGACTTTGTCTACATTGTTACAAGGACTAATGACATTACCGTCGAAATCAAACGGAGAATTACTCTTGTCAGCCGCTGTTCTTTTGGGTTCAGGAAGCAATTGAGTAACAGAGCTTTCTCCCGTGAGACCAAAATAGCCTTGTATCAGATCGTTTTCATCCTAATCCTGCTGTATGGTACAGTGACTCGGATCTCGAAGCATCGGCACTTGGAATGGAAGAGGAGACTCCACAACGATATAGGTATAATAATGCGTATATTACTCTAACGCCTAGGTGATGCGCTGTTCCTTATCTTTCTTATCTTCATTCTTCAGGAAACTGGGCGACACCTGATATTACAGCAGGGGGACTGTTTTTCTAAAATCATTGCAACTATTTGCATACGCTATTGAACTTCATATCATAATACAGGAAGCTGTCCCTGAGCTGGTTGCAAGTATTGATACAGAATAGGTAGGAAAAGGTTAAGTTGTGAATGAGGGCAAGATCGTGCAGCATAAACACATAACATCGACGAATCGGACAGAACGTGGTAGTAGGCAACTTTAACTTCGAGGAATTGATTTTTGATATCGTCTCCATTGAAAGAGGTGACAAGACAGCTGAACCCTTTGAATGAGATGCCAAGGATGCTCTTCAGGACGAGAACTATTTTTTTGGGCAATTTCGAACTGAGGCGCATCTATGTTAATTACTTTTACCAGTTCTCTCGAATTTTGTTATTTAAGATTACATACAGTCTTACCTTGGATACGCTGGCACTCCATAGTCCATGATGATCCAATGTTCCTAATATTAGGAAAGCTCGAAAATTTAAGGGTTTTCCCTCATTCCATCTGTAATTTGTTCACAGATATTTCTTGTGCCATGCAATTTTAACAGTACAAAAAATTTTCTTAGAAAGTAATCAAATCAAAAGGAAGTAATTTATCTCAATGATGTTAGAATGGCAACAGTGGTAGGGGTGGTTGATCTCCTACCCACACCATATATCCTCCACAAAGTTAAACGATAGTTTTGACAATTGAAACGCTTTCCACTTGATGAGATTGAAAGTTGATTCACTTTCATGATGCGTACGTGGCAATGAATTTAATTGCCGACTATCGGTCTTGTTGCCTTTATGGATCCAAATTGATTGGTAGAGAGTTGAGATGTATTGTAGATTGGTGCAGGTAGATTGTAGATAGAGTTAGTAGCGGCATAAAAAAAAAAACTTTGTCCGTAGAACCGTCAAAAAAAGGCTTACAAAACCCTTCCTGCTGGAATTCTTTTTGGAGCCATTTTTAACTCTACCTTCAAACCATCAATCGAACAAATGGGAACCGGAAAAAGTTTCCCTTTGTCCTCTCGGTGTGCTTAACAATTCCGAGCGTACTTTTCTTCTTCCAGTCTTTCAGCCTCTACACTTTTCCCTTGTTAATACTTGTTTAATCATTTCCAGCACGTTCGTCCGCCATGTAACCTTCATGTGGTCCTTCCACAAAAAACACAATTGGGAAGAGTGCGAACAAAAATTGTCGTCGACGTCGTAAACTCTCCCAAGCATTCGGACACAATAGAGAAATTTTTCGTTTTGGTTTATCATTTAAGTTTTTTTTATTTTTGTTCCTTTACTTCCACTTGCTTTTCCTTCATAGTTTTTTGTGGCGCGTTTTCTCCTTTCTTTGAGTTTGGAACAACTTCAATTGTAATAGAAAATCGATTTGCAGTGCACAAATAGAAATCATCTTCTCGGTTACAGTTCTATGTATGTGGCATTCATCTCCCGCCCTTAGGTGGCAGGATCAGTGGTGACGGGTGGGAAATCAGTAAGAGGACGGAACTTAAAACGAATTTCTGAATGTGTGCAAAGTTTCGAGCAAATCCTCTTTCATCAGTTTTCGAAACTCTTAGTCATTACGAGATACGAGAAACGGAGCATGAAGAATGGTGAAGAATTCCTCATGAGGAATTTGTAAAACCAAAGTGCAATCAGTATTGCGAATGAAAGTACATGGATACTTACCACCACCTGCCAATGATGGTATTGTTGAGGATTGCAACGGAGGGGGGTTCGAAATAATCAAAATTTCTCCCCAGCTGGATGGATATTTTGAAAAACTATTTTTACAAAAGACGAAGTTATACTTTGCTGTGAATGGTGTAATCCTTTTCGACAGAACTTCTAGTTTACTGGCTTTGTTCATAATCGAGGGTGTTCCTTGATAACCTCGGGTGGTTAGTTGTGAATTCCGAAGAAAGGAAGAACTTAAATAGGAAAACCTAAGTCAAAAAAAAAAAACTGGTTAGATTTATTGGTAGAATCACGCCTGTTAAATCTTAAAAAAAATTATATGCCCTCGAGCTTCAGTAAGCAGAATAATAGTTGTCCTTCCGTTTGCGTGCCATGCAAAGCCAAGTCCTCTGCTGGGCACTACCTAGGGGTTAGAATCCAATACTGGTTTGACCGAAACTCTGCTGTCAATTCGCTCAACATGGTGCAGCCATCTAAGACCCATAGCCGCCTGACTAGACCAATGTCGCTATTCAGCCCGTATAATTGCTGGCTGAATCACCTCCTCCATCCACCAAGTGTTTTTTTCATTCGCTTTCTACAAAATTCAAGCCTCTGCGCCATAGAGCTCGACCGGCATGATAAGGGTCTTATATAAAGCCAGTTTTGTCTTACAAAAGCGGACTCAGTTAATCAATTCCATCTTGAACTGGCAAGAGTAATATTTCGTCGGATCTCTAGAGATCTGGTAGCAGTCGAGAACAAAAACTGGCACAGTTTTTTCGAGAATGCCTCTAAAATAATTTGGTGGTAACCATCGGGTACTGGTCGATATCCATCTGGACTCGACTTGCCAAAGTTATAAGCGGCAGTACCGATTAACAGATAAAAATAGCAGCGCTATAAACGAGACAGCAGTTGAATTCCCAAATGGAATCAACGGTGAAGTGAAATCCCGGAAAAAAGCAAATAAGAGCTTATCTGGGCTACTCCGACATATTTGGAGCTCAGACTGGTAGGGATTTCTGAGACTAAGTCAGGGTCTTGGAAAAGAGATTTTGGCGCATGAGCTCTTAATGGACCAACGGCAGAGCTCACATCCCCGAACGGGATATTGCCTTCGGTCTAGCCGACCTCTCATCCTAGGCCTGTCTGTAATGGAACATGCCTTACAGGTTGAAACCGCCCCTGATCGGCAAGTGGAATGTTAGGACCCTTAATAAGTACATGCAGCCGAACAACTAGAGGAGGCCCTGGACATAGCACATGTTATCGCCCTTCAAGGAATGAGATTGGATGAACCGGGCCTAAAGAGGATGAAAAACAGCGAGATACACTACGGCTATTGCTATCAACGGTAAAAGCAGCGCTTGTTTGGATGTGGATTCGTTGTTACAGCAGGCATACGCAAGAAGTCTTGAGTTTGTGGGACGTTAACGAGCACCTCATAACAATCCGTATTTACCAACATGCCACTTTAGCATACCATATATGCGTGCACGCCCACACAGAGGAGAAAGATGACGAAATCAAAGATGGATTCTATGAGCTCTTGGACAAGATTTACGAACAGTACCCTAGCTATGGCATTCAAATTCTATTCAGCTACTTCAATGCAAAGATAGGAAGAGAGGGCATCTTTGGTAGTTCTGCCGAAAAGTATGCTCCACACCACCTCTGATAACGGATTCAGGCTAATCGACTGTGACGTGGGGCGGCACATTGTCGTAGCTGGCACGCGGTTCTCAGATCTCGATATTCATAAGAGGAATTGGAGAACTCCTGGCTGATCAACCGTCAACTAGATTGACCGCGTTGTGATCGACGCATGGCACTAATCCAGTATTACGGATGTTCGAACCTCCAAACATCGACATAGACGCGGACTAATATCTTGCTGTGGCCAAAGTACAGTTGCGGATACCTCGAATATCGTAAAGTAAAGCACAAACTATGAGGAAGTTAGAAGTCGGACACCTACAATCGCAAGAGATTGCCAAATCTTTTTCCGATCGAGTCTCCCTTAATATCTTAAGAGGTCTTGTGCTACCAGTATCAAGGATTCAAGACCGTTGACAACATTGCCAAAAACACCATCATAGATCCCACCTCTGATGTGCTGGGTTTCACTAGGCCACCACAAGGAAACCCCTGGTTTGACGACGAGTGCCGGCAAGCACATACGGCGCTCACGAGCTCTACGAGAAGAAGAGGAGAAACAAGCAAAGGCTTCTCGGAAGGAAAAAAGAAGGAGCATGAGAAGCGCGCCGTCGAGGAAATTGCGAGATGCTACTACAGGAATGTTTTTCAGAAGTTTTATCAAAAGGTAAAAAAACATGCGTCGGGTACAAAACCCAAACCGATGGCTATAGATACGAACAAGGAAACATAGTAGTAGAGTCGCACTCGATGCTGAGGATTTGGAAAGAGCATTTCTGTAAACTGTATAACGGCGGTGGTGGACCAAATACCGCTGTCAGGTAAAATGAACCCTTCAACTCCGACGATGTAGACCAACAATTCTATTCACCCGACTTGGATGAAGCAAAAACAACCATATCTTGGCATAAATCCAACGGCCTAATTGCAGAGCCCTTCAAAGCGGCAGGCAATGACTTCGTAACGTGCATCTGTAAAATATGGTCGGACGAAAATATGCCCGATGAATGGAACTTCAGCATTGTTTGTCCAATCCTCAAGAAAGGAAACCCCCTGAACTGCGCCTACTACAGAAGCATCTTCTTAATATCGCCCACAATATCCTATTTGCCAAATTGTGTGAACGCCTGAAGCCATTTGTCAACAACCTGATTGGTCCCTATCAGTGTGGCTATAGGACATCCACCAAATATTCACACTACCACAGATCTTGGAAAAAAAACCCATAAACTCCAAGTCAAGATCCTCTATTTTTTCATCGGTTTTAAGGCCGCATATGACAGCGTTTGCAGAGGCGAGCTAGGCAAAGTATAGTAATGTCTAGTTATGGCAATCCTCCCATCCTCCAATAACTACAGAGACCACTCGCTGTTCCGTCAACCTCGGTAACGACTTAACCGAGACCTTTGATGTCAAACAGGGTTTTAGATAAGGTGACTCACTGTCATGCGATTTCCTTAACATCATTCTTGAAAGAATAGTGTAAAAATCACTCGCCAACACAAGCGGCACAATCTTTCAAAAGTCTGTCCCAGTACTCGCATAGGCCGATGATATTGACATAATCAGAAGAAAGCAGCGTGGTGCAAGTTTCGCTTTCGCGAGTATTGTGGTAAAAGCGGATAAGATGAGTTTAATCCCCAACGAGGGAAGACCAAGAGCATATATGCTGTTAGCAAGAAAGGACACAGATGTAGGAGCGGAGAAGGAGGTACAACGACGAACTGTACTGGCTGTACAGCGACATCGACAGAAAAAAGAGTGAAGGTAGAGTATGTAGATAGACACTAATGCTCCGGCCCGAAAAGTCTTCAAACTGGCTCCCACAGTAGAAGAAGGCCGTGACTGAGGTGGCGCACACAATTGGAACGGGATCACAACCATTTTAGCGTGCAAAACTGGAGGTAGGTAGCTGAATTTAGAGCTGGCTGGAGACGCTTGCTAGTTGAGGCCCAGTTCCACCCCGGACTGTAGCGCCAACTTAAGTAAGTAAGGCTTTGAAACGCTATTAGCCAAGAGACCTAAGCGCTCTATGTTTGTGAAATAACTCGTAAGAAAAACGTAATACTTGTGCGGAAACTTGGCTAGTTTTTTCTGTATTTCGACTTCGCGAAAACGGCGCTAAAGAACAAAAAGCAAGAGTGTCAAGCGTGGGCTAAATACAGCGTAAATAGCGAAATTGATAAAGCGGGCTTAAGTTGGACGCTGAATGTTGCAAGAATATACAGAGTTCGTTTAATACGTGCAAAATGATAAGAAGCCCTTAAACCTAACCAGTGAAGAGTACGAGTAAGAGAATTTTATATGTATAGTCGAAAACGCGGCAGATTGTCATATAACGTGATCGAAAAATTACTAATAATGATATAGAAATATCTCGACGCTTCGAAAGATCTCCATTTCTCCTTTGACGATTTGGAAAAAGCGTTGGATAGAGATATCACAGTCATCGACGGCCCTAAAATTCTATTTCAAACTCACCAGAAACATATGCAAGAATGGTACGTGATATGAGCGTAGGAGGAGGTTTTCAGAATAAGCTTGGTGTACAACAGGAAAGTGTATAAAAGCCCATTCCATTTTAAAGTCGTGCAGAGTCTAGCAGTGACGAGTCTCGTGCACGGAACGACTTTTCTTCTTTTTGCCCATAATCGCCATACCACGCTAAGGTTACCTTTTTTAGGCAAGCAGCCTTGCAGTTCCTTTGCCCGGATATTGCTTTCCTCACTTCATTTTGGTCAGATGAACGGATCTTTTGACTTTCCAGGTTGAATGGTTCTTTCAACCTGACAGCGGATTTTGCGTTTGATAGTGGTTTGATTGTTTGATTTGATTTGCGGCTTGGGTCAACTCCGCACAGATTTATTGAAGACTATTCAAAGAATGCTTGAATTTGTATACCAAAAACTGTACTAAACTTAAACTGTGAGGAATAGGACGAGAGGCATAAGTAAAGTAAATGACATTTTTTCGGGACAGCTTCTTGAGGTACAAGTCGAAGTGAGGTTGGACATCGTTGATTTCCTGTATTGTTCTAGGCATTGGTTCAAGATATCTGTAATTTGTTCAGTGAAAATTGAGTCCAAAGCGGAGCACAGACCTAAGGTTAAGTGGGTTTGTGTTATCTAACTCGCTAAAATGTAAACCGGCAACTTCTCGTTAAGTTTTTATCATCAGTCCAGGGAAGTCCTCGTTAGGCGAATTGGATAAACCAATGCTGCACAGCTTCTATCCGGAGGATGTGTGTGGTGTGATCAAACTTGGCCGGCGTATTCAAGAACAGGGCGGACAAAAGTTATGTAAAGGAAATCAAGTGACATAAAGATTGGAGAATTCTTCAGACCATGAGAGAGATTTGGCTTTTTTTTTATTGTATTGTCTTTATGACGACTAAAACTGAGTTCCCTATCGTAGACTACGCCTGCCCTACATCATGCAATTCAGTCACGAAGGGGACGAGTTGATTAAGATTGAAAAAATGCGAGAGCAAGTTCTAAGGCACTTACGAGTTTTGTAATCACATTGAACTCAGGGAAATCCGTTTGACACCAAGTAGAAAATCAATCCCGCTCATCCTGCAGGGAAAAACAATCAGCGGGAAATCAGATATGCATGAAGACGGATATACTACCTCGATCAAAAAGTTCCCGGAATGTATTCAGAAAATTAAAAATATGTACATACATACAGGTTTATTCATCTACCCGTATATTGTCCCCTTCAGAGTAATCCCCATCGACTGCAACACATTTATGCCAGCGCTTGATCCAATCCTCGAAACATATTTTATATTCGGTTTTCGGTATGTCCATCAGTGCTCCCTGCGATTTTTCCATTACTTCCTCTCGGCTGCTGAAACGCGCTCCTCGTAGTGGTTTTTTAACTCGATTGAACAGAAAGAAGTCACAAGGAGGCAAATCGGGTGAATACGGTGGCTGTTGGATGATATTTGTTGCATTTTTCGTCAAAAAATTACGAATAATGATGGCACTGTGCAACGGTGCGTTATCATGGTGAAAAATCCACGAGTTTTCTGCCCACAATTCTGGTCTCTTTCGGCGAATTGCTTCACGCAAACGTTTCATAACGCCCAAATACTCGTAATACTCTTTGTTTACTGTCTGGTCTTCTAGCAAAAATTCATGATGCACTACATCGTTGTAATCCATGAAAACCGTGAGCATTGACCTCTTTTTTGAGGGAAAACGACGTTCCTTTTTTGGTCTCGGCTCATTTGGTGTACGCCATTCACTTGCCTGATGTCTGGATTGCGTGTCGTACTCATAAACCCACGTCTGGTCTCCAGTAATGATCCTTTTGATGAATGTGGGGTCGGATTCAGCCTCGCAAATCATCTTTTTTGTATGAAATTGAGGTCTTTTGGCACCAACTTTGCTGCTACCCGATGGAAACCCAAATCATTAACCAAAATGTCTTGGACGGATTCTTAGGCAATGTTCAAGTCCTCTGCTATCTCTCTGATGGTCAATTTGCGGTTATTGATCAACATTTCTTTTACGCGTACTTCATCAATGTTTTCGTCGGTTTTCGATGTCGATGGTCGGGATGTCCCCCGGGAACTTTTTGATCAAGGTGGTATGAAAATGAAAGTTTGATAATAGAGTTGTTCAACCTCAAATCGAATATGCAATGTAATCACATCCATAAAGTCAATGTCGCTATCTATCTTCATCAGTCTAGTACAGTCCACTAAAGGAAACGAGTTTTGTTAGACAAAAATGTTCGCTAGAAGTCGAGGTCGAGAACAATGAATATATATTGTTAGAACTAAATCGTTGAGTTTTTTTACTTTCGGCCTAACATTGGTCCCTGATCCGGATCTTTTAGCAAAAGTTTGTACATTCGTCGACATTATGCTAGATACACACTAGGCAACCGTCGAAGCAACGTGTTTTGTTTGTTCACTACACACGTGGCGGCTGTTGCCGCAACCTCAGCACTGTGTGTAGCTGTGGTACAGAAAAGGCACTAGCGGATGATAAGTAAAATTAAATTTTTGAAATGAGTGATATAATACGTGAGATAACTGCAGTTATTATAATTGAAGAACTTTTGTACGAAAATGAGGAAGAAGAGATGCAACCAAAAAAATAAAGGAAAATTTGGTCAAAAAATTGGCTTTTAAAAAATACGAAATTGCGAACGAAAGGCTGCTGAAAGAACAAAAGAAAATGAGCCAGCGGACTACAAAAAATACATGAGGATGGATGAAGCCCTATTTGGAAAATTTTTGGACTTGGTCAAAGCCAAAATAACGAAACAAGATACCATAATGAGAGATGCAATATCAGCAGAAGTCAGACTGGCAATAACTTTGCGGTATCTTCCAACTGGAAACTAATTCGGAAAACTTGAAATTTTCGACAGCGGTATCTCCACATGTTATGGTGACATGCGAAGCCATTAATGTAGTCCTTCATTAAGGTTTTCAGCTGATTCTTTTTACATAAGTATTTGAAGCCAATATTAAGATTTTTTAGCTACCGAAAATGTCCAACAGTGCAGCAGGATTTGTATTCCATCTCACTTCGCTTCCGTTCGCATAAAATATGCCTGACTGCAGATGTACCAAAAATGTATAGGCAAATTTTGATGCGCCTACTGATTCTCACTTCCAGGCAATTTTATGGCGATTAAATCCGAATACAAATATTAGTCTGTTTAGAATGATTTCCATTCCACCAGTTTGCTGTACTTAACTGAACAAAACCAAGAAAATATCCACTGAGATCTGCGGTAATTAAACGTGATTTTTAAATCGACGATCTGACCTCTGGTGCTGATAAATTGGAACAAGTTGAACGGATTCGTGTCGAGATTGAACTCATTCTCAATAGTGCAGGACTAGAGCTGAAGAAGTGGTACTCCAATGAGGCTAGGGTAATGGATACTTTTCCAGCCTCAGATCGTGAGAAACCTTTGCGTATAAATGATAGCGATGTAATCAATGCGCTGGGCATAATGTGGGAGCCTATCCAGGATGAGTTCCAATACATGAACCCATTGGAAGGGGTTTTAGCGGATGTTACCCTGTTGTTCGATCCCTTGGGTCTAGTAAATCCAGTTATTGTAATAAAGAAGATATTTCTTCAACGCCTTTGGAAAACGAAGGATGGCTGGGATGAGGAAATTGATGAAGTTAGGCAGAAGAATGGGCCAGCTATCGCTCAGAACTCGGTGAACTTACAAAGGTGCGTATTTCACGATATATATTTTCAACAGATTGCGTTCGTTGCGAATTATATGGATTCTTGCATGCTTCTCTTAAAGCATTTGGAGGCTGCCTTTATGTCCATTTCGAGGACTCGTTTGGAAACATCTCTATTCATCTGCTAAGCGCGAAGTCAAAGGTAGCGCCCGCCTCCACGCAGAACTTGCCAAGATTGGAATTGTGCGCCGCCTTACTTCTTTCACGATTGCTTCATCGTATTTTGGATGCCCTAGAAAATAGGTTCGATCAAGTTATTTTGTGGACAGATTCTGAGGTTGCCTTCGTCTGGCTTGCTGACCATCCATCGTCCTGGAACACATTCGTCGCCAATCGGGTATCCATCTTCCAAGAGTTGACTGCGGTTGCAACGTGGAAGCACGTCGAAGGAAAGTACAACCCAGCGGATTTCTAGGGGAGCGAAAATAGCTAATTTAGTACTGGGTCACAAGTCCCAAATTTTTGTACAGCTGTTCGAAAACTTGGCCTGTAAATATAAAACTAACGGAGAAGACGTTCCGGAAAACAGAAGCAGTATTACTTGGAGCGACAAATAAGGTAAATGGATCCCAATCCTTTGATTTTATTGAAACTTGAAATTTATAAACGACTACAAAAAAACTTTCAGAGTGTTCGCCTACTGCAATAGATTTTTACAGAATTTCAAAAGAACATTTTTGAAAAACTGTTGTAATGAGAATTTGTTGGTGAATTTTCAGTCGAATAGTATGAAGTTTCCGTATTGAGGAGTATATTCTGCCTCCAGCACAGCTGCCTTTAAGATCAATTAACAAGTTTACAATCGGAAAATAGTTTCGTTAGTTCAAAAAGTCGGATTAAAAAACTGAATCCGTTTTTGCAACCTGAGTCGGTGGTGCCTTTCTTGATGCGAGTAGAAGGACGTCTTACAAATGCAGAGTTGCCATTCGATGTTAAACATCCTATATTGCTGCCTAACTCATTTGCAGTGAAACAATTGAAACGCTGGAGCTCAAGCTATGGTGTCCATTTTACGACAGAAGTTTTGGATCATCAGTGTTCGAAGTTTGACAACGAATGTGGTCCACAACTGCTTGCTATGTTTTCGAATGCGTCCAAGATTTGCGAGAGCAGGTCATGGGTGACCTCCTAGCTTCAAGAGTTTGTAGCGCACGCTCATTTTTGAAGTCTGGTGTTGATTTTTGTGGTCCATTTCACACCAGTTTGGATGATAAATGGCAGTCTTCGTCTACTTTGTAACTAAGGCGGTTCATTTGGAAATAGTGTCCGATCTGTCGTCGAAAGGATTCCTGGCTGCTTTAAAAAGATTCGTCGCTCATCGAGGGATTTGTCGACACCCCTACTGCGACAATGCCACCAACTTTGTGGGAGCTATGTAGGAATGAGCTGACAGAGCTACGGAAGCAGTTTTATAATGAGCACACTCAACCCTTGATTTATAGGATCTGCGCAGAAGACAACATCGAATTTCGTCATATTCCTGGTAGGAGTCGGCTGTTAAGTCAGCAAAAAGTTTGTTGATAAAAACGTGTGAACCCAACACATTGAGCTTTGAGGAACTTTCTACGGTAGTAGCAGAAATCGAGGCCATACTCAATTCGAGGCCTCTTACACCACTTTCAGCAGATCCGAGTGACGAGGAAGCATTGACACCAGGACACTTTATTATTGGTGGTGTTCTAAACTCAGCCTAACGTCACCAATATTTCCCGTTTATCACGCTGGCAGTAACTTTGTGATATGCGTCAATACTTCTGGAAGCGATGGTCCCGCGAGTACATCACGCAATTGCAACATCGGCACAGATATAGTTCTACCTCGAACGATATGAGGCTGGGTACGATGATACTTGTTTCCGAGGCATTGCTGGAAAGGGTGGTCATGATCGGGTTATAAACATCAAAACCAAGAACGATGTCATCTCCAGAGCAATACACAAGGTGGCACCACTTCCATTTGAATCTTAAAGCATCGGTGATCTTTCAGAGGCGGCGGTATGTTCAATCTCAAACCGAACATGCAATGCAATCACATCCTTAAAGTTAATGTCGCTACCTACCTTCTTCAATCTAGTACAGTTCACAAAAGGAAACGAGCTTTGTTAGTTTGAGTTTTTTGTCTTTCGATAGAAGTCGAACCGTCTATTGTTAAAACTAAATCGCTGAGTTTTTTTTACTTTCGGCTTAACAAGAGTCATCATTAATTGACAGCCCATCACCTTTTTTATCATTAATTGTTGGCCCAAGGTGCCTACCTTGAGCTACTCCAGATGAGGTTTTAATGGCATTGGAAGCCATGGATCTAAATAGAACATCATAGTGTCGATCTTGCTGAAATCGGTAGCCTTGCAAATTTCTCTGGAGTAACACCTTCTTATTTCCTCGATCACACGCTTCTCATTCTCTTTTTTTTTGTTCTCTTCTCGTCTGCTCGTAGAGCTCTCGTGCCGCTTTGGTTTTTCTATTCAGTGCCGCTTCATAAGCAAGTTGTTTCCCTACGTGTCTGTCTCTCCCTATTAGTCTGGGAAGTTAAATTCTGTTGGACGAAACCAGCATCCAGTTGGTATCCCGAAGAGGTAAAAAAATAATAATTACAACATTGATCATCGTGAGGTTGAGTCCGCTCAGGAAACATCCCCCGAGGTGACGAAATTCTCAAAGTCATCTGATGCTAAAGCTCCACGCTATACTAATCTATATTCGTTCATCTGGATGAAAGTTGCAAAACTTCATCTGACACCAAAAATAAACAAAAGGAAGAAAATTCTCCCTGCCTTCAAATCCTCTCCACCAAGTTCCTTATGCCACACAAACCAGTTCGGAAATACAAAATTCTTCTCAAACTACACTCGCGATATCCTTCATGACTTTTCAAATACACGACAACCAGAGAAAGCATGAAACTTTTAACTTTCGAACAGAACTTTATCACCCAATCTCCCTATTCCCTATGCCATCCTTTTACAGATTTGAAGAAGTTTTCGGCCACGAGGGTATTAGTCCCAATTTTCATGTCCAATTGCAAGTACGAGTTCCATGCCCAGAGCAGTTGCACCACTTGCCACCATCACTTTCTAATATTGCAATTCTCTCCCTTAGCTTGACTTCATCCCACATCCACATCCGGCCGACATTTTACAAACTACAGCGACACTGATTTCGCAAAGTACAAACTTGTTGGAAATTAAATTTCCTGAAAGAAGGAGGCAAAGCCAGAAGTGATGGCACCATCAGCGGCATTGTAATTGTTTAGGGTGCACTGTAATTTAATCGGCAGACAGGATTAAGAACTAACAAGTCGCCGGGAATGGAAGTAAATCTAGGTTTGGTCTTTGCTTGTTTTAAGGCTTTCTATTTTTCGAAAGACCAAACACTACGAAATGAAGTTACTGATGGCAAGGCGAACACGATGGCGGAACCAGCAAGAACATTGATCGATAGGATTAATTTCTTTGATAGTAGATGCCAGTAATAAATGAAATAAACTGAGATACTTTTCAGTCGGTCTGTCTGTTGTCTGTTGTCTGCTCTGTGGAATTATGAGTGAACAGAAATATGTTGCTCCTAGGCAATTGCTTGGTTGAGTTAAAACTCATCAGCTTTGTGTGGGAATAGACGGAATTAACTCTATAGTATTGTCAAGAGGTTGATTCAATTTGCTTAGATGCTTAAATATTTGTGGGGGGGTTGATACTCGTATACTTTGTGACTATGGGGGTAGTGGTTCAGATCTACCTTTAAATTCTATCCGGATTCCTTGTCGAAAGTTATTGGCATTTTATTTCCGAATGAATCCAGCAGAGCAGGATGGTGGCAAGAGAAATAAAAATTTCCTAAATAGCCTTAAAGAGTCGTCCACCCCGAAAACGTGAAATCATACAAGCGATGTATTTTTCACGATCCTTTAGCAAAATTATTATCACTACCATCATCAGTATTTGCAGTGGTTAATTTATTTTACACGAGGGTTCTGGGTGATCAGAAAGCTCTAGCTAACCATTCATGCCTCATGGTCCACTAGCGTTTACACCAGACGATCTCAGATGAATCAATAATGGGTGTCAAATGGGCACATAACCTTCAGTGACGAACTGATCACGTGGGTTCGGAAGCCAAGTTAAGAACTCAACGGACAAAACGGCATCCTCAATGAACAGGTGGCAAATTCTAAAACCCACAATCCGCTGCAACTAACAATTTACCTTTCTCTATAGATGCCTTCCTATTTAGATGCCTAGTCGTGTTAGGAATGCTCTAGGTTCAATGATCCTAAATTTCTGAAACGAACCAAGATGAAACGTCGTACTATGCGCCAAAGTCTCGACTAGACTAGAGTCACGATTAAAATTCAACAAAGCAGCCAATTATTTAATCAGAGTGCGGTTTTTGACGGGAAACTGAAAAGATCGGATGGGTTCGTAATTCTGGTGGACGGAACTTGGTTAATATGGTCAAATACACCTTAGGCAAAAACCCTACACAAAGATTGCTATTTGGCTGAATGGAACTTGGATCGCACGAAAAAACAACTGACTTGACGCGTTCAATCAGGAAAAACTTCTGCAGATCCCCAGTAACATAGTCCAAAACATCACTTTTAGATCATGTAAGCAGAATTAAAGGCATACATAGGAAGAAGGAATAAGCAGTGGGCATTTTTACAACATTGAGGACGCTTTGAACTACGCTGAACAGGGGCACTTAGACGAATCACTACTGTTGTGAATAATAGAAATGGTCGTGGGAAACACACTAACTGTGGATGCTGACTGTGGCCGATATGTATGTTATACTGGGGGTATCCAAGAATTGTCTGCAAAGTGCAGATGTGACTTCACTACTATGATGCATGTCGGTCGACTCGCTTTGTAGTGGTCTAAATAGTTCTAGCTTTTACGCTCAGGCATATACAAATGATATAGTTGAACTGTCTATTGGATCCTGCCTACTACAACTGTCAGCTCTAAAGCGTTGGATGCACTAGACTAAATAGACCATTGCCCCATGAAACGGACTTCCGGTCACTCCTTTCAAAATTCATGTTGTTCCCTTTACAAGAAGAATAAATCTGACTTGTCTGGCCCATCTTGTGCTTAAAGGAATTATCATCCATTTCAATAACGAAGCTGGATAAAAAACTTTCTTACACGAATCATGGCACGTCGGAAACCTCGTATACAGACTTTCACAAAAAGACCGAAAACCTCGGCGAAATCTGAGGAGTCGAAAATTATTTAGGCTGAAAACATTAAGAAAATTTGAAGCCAACATTTGAAGGTAACAAGGCTTTTACTACGATCTTTACACCAAAGCCATAGATGGATTAGAAGGGATTTGACAAGGTGCAAAGCTCGAGGAATAATACCATTAGCGGACCTAGAACCCGCACTTGGATCTCAGCCGAACCTTCTTCCCCAGAAAGCATTCTGGAGATCATCAGGCTCAGCAATCCGACCCTTCCGAATCATGACTTGAAAGTCGCGAAACTGGAAGAACTAAGGGGCCCCAATTGTGATCATTAAGGAATCCCTTAATCCTCTAGCGTAGACTAAAGGCATGATTCGTTTCGGCGTCGAGTCAATTCAACTAAGGGTTTGTAAAAAGGATGAGCTAGATGCTGATAAGCAACCTCTTTTCCCTTTAACCGATTTAGTAAATTCAACGTCGATATCCTTTGCAGTAATGGATAGCAATGACTCCAATTTATCTAAGGCGACAACTAAGCCGTCGACAAATTAAAAAGAGATGCTTTACAATTAGAAGATGAAGCTGAGCTCTTGGGCACATGTTTAGAATCGGAGGACTCGTACCCCATCGTGGTGGGGGCTACGCTGGTAGATTGTAGTAATGATACGATTTCTCCAGATTAATCTCCATCACTCCAAAACGTCTTCGGCCACACTTATTCTGCGTCTTTCCAAAAACACAGGAACTCCAGAGGTAGCCAAAAATGGAGCCGAGTGGGCTGACCTAAAACGAACACTGTTAAAAAGGTTTTCCAGGTAAGAGGATATCCATGGGTTCAAAGCCGAGGTCAGACAAATCGATGAGAGATTTTATCGAAGGCCTTGCTAAAATCGGATGCAATTACATCGACTTCTTTATCATTCTCTTTGCTTTATAAAAGTCGTTGAATGAGAGATTTGTTGGGAAAGAAGAGTTATAAAAAGACGATAAAAGAAGGAGAGGGTGGTAGTTACCAATTATCGAGGGAGATAGGAGACAAAGTGAGGCTGAGTAGTTAATGGAATCCGTTGTGAAAATAACGTCTAATTGCCTGCTTATGTAGTTGGATATACCTCTGACTTGGCATAGACTTGAGTCTGTTAAGCGACCGAAAAAGAGACATTCCTTAGATGAGCTGGCATTTGAAGCGATGAAAAACGATTAATCATCTGATAGAGTCCATTGGGGCTGAGGAAGATTAAAGTCGCCAAAAATAAGGATATCGTCAATAGAGTCAGATAGGTCACCTAAATGGTTGATCGCATCGATAGCAAGCTGGTAGGATCCAATAGGTTGAGCTGGTGAGATGTACGTAAATCGATTTGAGAGGGAGTGTTATATTTATTGCGACAAAGTCGACTTTAGAGAAAGGAGAAATGGTTTATGGCCGAAGGCTGCTGTGGATATCATTTGGGTGGGTAGGATCGTCGTCGCGAAAAACTTTACAAGTATGGGGGATAATTCCTGGTTATTTATGTCGGGAATTAAATTGGTTTCCGTCAGGGCAAAAACGTCAAAGGGAAGAGTATGCGATTGGCGCAGAACAGCATTCGGTTTAGAGCGAAGACCTCTTACATTCTGTTAGTAATAATTAAGGGGGATGTTGTGGTATGGAGGTGTGAGGCAGGATGGTGTGTGGCGGGATTGTTTGAGTGCTGGCAAGAGAGAGGTAAGTTATGGACGAATGTTCTTATATTTCTTTCTCTGAGATTAGAGAGTGCATAACTCATGGTTTGCTATGTTAGTTTAACTGTGGTGGAAAAAAGGGTATCACGAATAGGGAGAGTAGAGGAGGAGGATAGAAATAAATGGTTGGATATGAAGTTTGACGAGAGATGAGATGTGGGATATATGGTATGGGAGTTAATTAAATTAGGGCACTGAGCTCCAGTTTTAAGGTCAAAATTAGGAAATGAGTTGCTAGTTGGGATTGCTGGTGTAGAAGGTTGAGAAGGGATAATATGGGTGGTTGGGGTTAAGCTGAAACAGACGCGCTGGCACGGGCGGAAGTATCAGTGGGAAAAAATTGCATGCGATATATTGTAGCTGAGTTTGGAAAGGACAGCTATTTAGTTATTAAAAATTGCAAAGTCGATGCTTAAGAAAAACTTTTCCCATGAGGAATTTTGCACAGCATTATTTGAGCATCGGAGCTCATATGACATATTCTCTTTTAAATTAAAATACACAGGAACAATTTGAAAACGAAACTGAACAATACACAAATTACTGCAACAAAAGCTCTAAACATAGAAAGCCATTTCACAAAGATCAAACAATTTATATTCAAAAAGACTCCAGTAAAAATTTTGGATGAAAGCATATTGTTAATTTCAAGATTTGAGTCGGAGGTTAAAAGTTATAAAGAAATTTTAAAGGCGAAAATTTATAGTGGAGAAAGTTAAAAAAGAAATTAAAATATTTTTATTATATTTATATACATATCTTTGTTATTGTTTTTTTATTAAAATTGTGCATTTATTTCTTTTATTATAATATTTTGCGACATTTTATACTATTTTAATAAAAAAAATTAAATGCGGAGGTATAGAAGACATTGTATTCGTGTGTAACAATCATAGCATAGGACGGAGCAAAAGTCCGCTTTTGGATTATGTTTACTTGATATCTTAAAATATTTTCCATTAAGTCGAGGAAATGATATTGGCATTTTCCATCACCCTTGGCAGAACTTCCAACGAAAAACCCCAGTAACAGAAGTCTGGAACGGTTAAAACCGGCTATCTTGCTGGCCAGTGCAAATCGGCAAAACGAGAGCGAGGAAAAAGACGCCTCCAGCGTAAACAGCCAACCATGCAGTAAATTTGAGCGAGTATAATGGCTCTCCGTGGGTTATACGCGAATTTTTTGGGCGCCTAAAGCGATCATTTTGCTTATTCACATACTACACACTGCCAGACTCGAACTGCAACCAATTTCAGACTGCTATAATTTCCAAACCGTTCATGACAGTGAGCTCAAATTTTGACACATAAGAGGTAATTTTATTATTTACAAGCCTTTTAAACTATTTGTCTCAGTTGGGTTGAACAATTTTTATCCGCGATGGAATTCAAACGTGATAGTGTGATTGCTTTATATTTGGCTGGTAAACCATAAATAGCTATCGTTAAAGCCCTCCAGCACCCCAACGTAAATAAATCATTTGTGTCTCGAACCATAGCTCGATACTGGCAGCGTTTCAAAACACCATGGAGGTGGTCATAAAAAAACAGCAATATCCGCGCCGAAGTGGAAGAAAAATGGCTCGTGAGCTCAACATATCGTTGGAACGGATGCAACGCATACTGAAAAATGAGCTTGGGCTCAAGTCATTGAAGTTCCAAAAAGCACACGATCTTACACCGCAACAGAAAAAAGTTAGAGTCGAAAGAGCGAAGGAGTTGCTATGCTTGCACGAAAGTGGTGAGTTGCCGAATATGTTTTTTTCCGATGAGTCGCCATTTGTTATCGAGCAACATGTCAACAAACAAAATGAGCGAGTTTACTTGCCAGAGAGGTTCTTCGAAAATTTACATGTTCGGACGGCCACCAGAAAGCAGGCAGCACCGACGGTGATGGTTTGGGCCGCCATAACCGCCGATGGTCGCTCTCCGCTCGTATTTTTGGACCGTGACCGTGGCGTCAAAATTAATGCGATCGTAAACCGTGAAACTGTGTTAGAGGCAGTATTGAAGCCTTGGGCAAACAATCATTTCGGTCGGAGACCGCGGACATTTCAATAAGACTCGGCACCGTCTCACAAAGCTCGCGTCAACCAAGATTGGTTAAAAAACAATGTTCCACTCTTCATTTCTTCGACACAATGGATTGCAAATTCTCCGGATGCAAACCGTTGGATTTCTCTATCTGGGGTATTTTGAAGGCGAAGGTTGGCACTAAAAAATACCAAAGTTTGGACCACCTCAAACAAGCACTTCACCGGGAATGGGCCAAAATACCGCAGAGACACTTGCGTGCAGCTTGCGATGATTTCTTCGGCCAAAGGTGGAAGTATTGAAAACTACTGATACAATTTGAAAATTGATGTATCTTCCAACATTTTTTGCTTAGGCACAATAAAATTTATCAAAAAATACAAAAATTATAGCATTTTAAAAAGTTGGAGTTCGAGTCAGGCACCCTGTATATTCACAGAAATGTAAATGCTCCTCGTCGCTCATGATGATTCCTCGTGCTCGAGATCCAGGATGGCTTGAGCGTAGGTTACGCGCTCTAGGCGATCAACAGCTAATAGCTGACTCACTGTACGCATTTTTTAAGGGAACATGTTACAGTCTTTCACCAAATTTGTCTGTAAAGGCCGCGATCGATGCCCAATTGTGTTGCACGCCATCTGGTCAATATTCCAGGGTCCTCTGCGACATCTACAACTCTCATCATGGATGGCTGCTCCGGGGCCGGCCAGACCCGGCAGCATCTCGTGTTGTCCCATGCTCTTCTGGACGAGCGGCTAAACGTCGCAGTTTTTGTCTATTTGGTATCGGACGGCCGGGAAATCTGCGCCGAAATTCATGCTGCGCCAACACCACCGACGAATTATTCAACAAAAAAATCGTAACAATTATTCTGCGTCCTTTAGAAGTATAGCGATTCATGTCTTATTGACGTGTATTTTGTATCTGTTTACTTCACAAATGTCAAAGTAGAATTCACATTTGCCGCCATTTGCAAAAATTATAGTATCTTCCGATGGGGTGATAACTTTTGCGCCACCTAGTATAAGACCAATTCTAGTTATACAGTATAAGACTAATTGTCACATTGTAAGCCCTTAATTGAGTTTAGTATTAAAGTGATACTCGGCCAAATAGGATGGCTTCATTTACTACATCTAGGACCTCTTCCCATCCCCTGAACAACTTGGACGCCTCGTACTAGTCTGTATGACCTTCGGGATTATCCATTCTCTCAGCGACTACAGGACCTCCAACAACTTGTCGGTTTCGTCAATGTCTACATCGTCCTCAGGACCCAGTGATAGGAGCCATGGCGCGCCTGATGAAAAACCTACTAGCCACTTGTTATTGATGAGGAGCAGGGAGGACATATTGTTCTTATAGACGTGTTGTGGAGTTAAAGATGTTAAAAAAGCCTTCCCCCATTTATTTTCACGTTGGGCAACCAATTTCGGGACCTGTGTTTCCTCTGGATATCATTAACTGGGATAAGCTTGAGCTTCAAGCCATCCTAAATGCCGCTAACTTTAGCAACGCATTCACTAACGGATTCTTTGAAGAATTAGTCCTCGCATTTGATCACCCGCTATCCGTCTAACCGTCTCGGCGGAATGAAACCTAGTCAGAGGTCCTCCTTGGTTGTTGATGAGGTGGTCCTCATCCAGGTGATCCACCCTGTCGGAAAGGCTGTCTTCAATTTTTCCCCACGCTTCGGGTATGCCTTTGCCGTTTGTTGAGAACTCGTTCACTAGTGCGACCTGGAGGTGATCTCTGCTAACCTCGGGGTTGAGGGGTCTCGTCTAGAGACCTGTTGCAGTTCGCTGCCTCGATTGCCTTATTCTTCAGGTACTCGTTATGCTCGTCATAAATTACCTGGTATTTTACCTTGTCCGCCTGGTCCCTTTCGTGGAATATTTCGATCTTTTCTAAAATGAGGAGGGTCATCTGGTACTTGCTCTTCATAGCTTTCCCTGTGGGATTTTGTTTGTTCTGTTGTTGATTTTATATTGTTGGCTGGTTAGTGGCTGTGGTACTAGCCTTAGCACTATCGCTGCTTGTTGGACAGATGATTGTCTCTTGATTGGAAACCAGAAATTCGTCCTCTGATGAGCTGCCAACCTCTGGTGATATTATTTTTTATCACCACTTTTCTATCCATATTTTTATTTTACTCCCACGAGTGAGACCAAAAGGGAGGCTCCATCCTGGCAGAGCCGTCTTACCAGGGCAAGGCACTGATACAACCGACTTTGTTTGGGTAAAGGAGGGGACCGTTTGCAGCCAGTTCGGTTCATCCATTCACTGGTCAGGGAGCCATCAGCACAGCACGTCAGTCTCAGCAATTTGGCAACAATTGAGTGACTATACGCATTCATGTGATTGTCTTGCAGAGCAAATTTCATCGCTCCCGAAGCACAGACACATTGCCGCTGACCATTCTCAACCTCAGGGATGGTCCCTTTAACTTACGCTTCGGTGTTAAAAGAGCCCCTTGAACAGCCTTCAGGTGTATGGTCGCGAACGCCATACACATTGAAGTGGTGGATGATTTCGCATCACAACCATTTTTGGATGTTTTACATGTTTTACTGGTCGCCATGGACCATCATCTCAGTTTGTACAACCCGCATTCTTCAAGAACACTTTGGGACATGGATCAGTGAACATCAATGGACCAGGGCACCAAATGGCATTTCAGGGCGGGCCATGAGAAGCTGCAAAGAATAGCTGTACGCATCAAGGTTTGTCTTAATTCGCCCCCAAATACTACTGCATGATGATCCAGATGACAAATTTAGGTTAACAGCAGAAGACTTCCTTATTGGAGCCATACTGCTCGCATTTCCAAGAATTCTCGTTGTTGCCAGTTATCACCTTATTCAGTTGCAAAGGTTTCGAAAGATCCATTAAAACTTCTGACAATATTCAAGTGAGGCATATTTGTTTACATTGCTAACGAGGTACAAGTTGACAGCGACGCTCAGGCGATCTTAGAGTGGGCGGCATCATATTCGATATGAGAATATAGCGTGTTGGACACGCTAGCGACTTGGTCAACTTACGAAGTCCATCTGGACAACGCGGAGTTTGTATCCGGACAGTACATAAATCATGGAGACTTGTGGAATATTTAAACCTGCAACATATTGTGATATCCATTTGAATGTGAACAGCGTCTGCTATATTTGAATACCAGAAGATTTTCATATTTGAATAGCAGAAGACGCAACCATCGGAAAATGGAGATTGGAAATATTTTTCGAATTTTCTGGCGAAATAGAAATTTGTATGGTACGGTAGATGATACAGATTATTCTGGAACGATGTCAGGATAGTATAAATATCAGTATCCCTTATATGACATTCAAAACCTTACGATAATGCTTGTGAATGACACTAACATTGTCCAACAACGATGAAGTGGTTATTGCTTCACGATGCTGTATCACTGTTTCCACCAGTAGTGCTCCTCCAATAAAGTTATTCCACTTCAAACTCTCCGTAACACTGATCTCGATGCTAAAAATTCGATGAAACGAAAAAAGCGACAGGAAACGGGAAGTAATAGCGCTCGTGGTTTGGCAGCCCGGGAAGAATGAGACATGGGTGAGGAATGAAATGGCGGCATACTAGGAGTAGGGAACGAAAAAAGAAGGGTCAACACGCGTGGTGGGGGCTCTAACTCGGACGGAATGAGCCATGAGCGGTAAATACGCGTCGTGGGGGGGGGGGGGAGTACATAATGCTCGAATTGCATACGTAGCAACACCATCAGCATCGTCATCATCATTATTACCATCATCAAAGTTCCTACCCAGATATTACTTGGTAAAAACACCAAAAGCATCATCAACGAGTAATGGAAAACTTCATATTGGTTTACTTAGTTTGGGAATAGCGGTATTAGTAATACTAGCAAACCAACATGATTGTTGTGTCACCCAGTTGCTAAAGCAGTTAATAGACTCAAAATCGGAAGTTGAGATATTGGTACCCCTGGTTTCTTTGGCTCTTGGCTATCAAATGAGAGTGTTAAAAAGGTTCAAATAAAATTAAAAACCTTGTAGAATCGATGGAGATAAATTCATACACATACACAACTAGTTATTGTACTCGTAATTCCAACCAGCAGATAGAAGCAAAAGGAGCCATTTTATAGTCTGCCAGCGGTCCAGTCAAAGTTATTCCGACGCTACTCATTGTTGGCTGGGGTTTACAATTTTGAACAAGAAATTGAAAAAGAAGAAAAAAGTGTTTAAAATTCCCGCCGGTTTTTGTTAAGCTGGATGGTATCCTCTGTCCGAAGTGAATTGGGTTTGTTGGACATGGTGGACAGTACAGTTCCAGAAAAAGTTAATTCCATTTACAGAAGCAAAACAAATTAAATCCTTTTTAATTGTATCAATAAAAATATCTCGAATGAACTAATATCATTCAGACTTAAAATTTAAATCAATAAAGATTTCTTTTTAGTCAACAAAAGAATGTATGTCATTAATTAGAATGGGAAAAGTTCTAAAATAGTTCGAATTAACTGCTTTTGCAACTGGGCGATTCAATTGTAAAGGAGAAATTATAATGGTAAAATGAACTTATTGAGATTACTTTCAAATTAAATCCGTAATAAAATTAATTTGTACAGTGAATTTGTTGGAATATCAAAACGCACGAGAGGACGGTTTAATTCGTTTAACTGTTTAACTGTATTTTAGTTCAAAGTTATAAATGTAATAGAATAGAATATAAGAACATAATTGTAATGCAATAGTTTTGTGCAATAAAAAGTAGTAAAGTAACATAAATAAATTTAATATATGCAGTATTCCTATTTTATAGTATTCATAATTAGTTTAACTTAGTTTTTAATTGATTTACTTATAGTTAATACTTCCTCGTAATTAAAAATTAAGTCCAACGTGTTCCATGTGTGTACGATGCTTCGGGGATGTAAACCCCTTGGTTAGCAAATCTGCAGTCATGTGATCGGTGTCAATATACCATACTTCAAAATTATTTCACCCCTCTGCACAGCTTCGCGGGCGAAAAGATGCCTGATGTCGATACACTTTGTCCTTGAGTGTTGAACTGGATTCTTTGCTATGGATTTAGCGCTCTTGTTATCATTGTATATGGTTCGTGCAAAAACTTTTTAAGATATATTGCCTCCTTCACGGAACCATTTATTACCATATACTCAACGAACCATTATTTTTCTGATAAGGTCACTTACTCATATTTTCCTTTTCTACGTCAGTTATAGGACATATGTTCTTTGACAGTTTGCAGTTTAAGTCTAATGGTGTACTCACCGGATTTGAGTCTACGATATTGAATCGATTTAAAACTTCAGCTATATAGTATATTTTCTTTGACACATTGTGATCTTGTCAGCAGCCTTTGGTTGAACTCTATTCCTAAAAAGTAATTGAGTTTGCCTATATCTTTCATTTTAAACTGAGATTTTAGTTTATACTTATAAAGTTTAATTTGATCTATGCGATTTGATCCTATAATTATATCATCAACATACTCGTATATAGCAATAATAACTATGAGTCCATCTTTTCGTAAAATGTAAAGGATCTGTAGCCAATGGTTACATCACCAACAAGTGCTGTATTAAGCTTTAAGTACCACTGTCGGCCTGATTGTTTCAACCCATATATAGCTTTTTGTAATTAGCATACCTTACCATTTTCACAATCGAAATTAATGAGAGCCAAATACATCTCAGGCATTTGCATGAATATTGTTTCTTCAATCTGTTTAAGTAAGCGGTGACCACATCTAACTGGTGCAAAATGAGACCCCATCCAGCGGCAAGAGCCATTACTAAACGTATGGAATACTGTGGAGTTACTGGTGCGTACGTTTCCTTCAAATCTATGCCCGAACGTTGAGAACATACTTCCTCGACCAAACGAGCTTTTCTTTTCGTAATTTCTCCATCACAACCAACTTTTGTTTGGAATACCCATCTATTTACATCCTATGACACCCTTCGGTCGATCTACTATTGTCCAAGTCTCGTTGGCTTTATGTGCTAAAAGCTCTTCTGTCATAGTCCTTTTCCACAAGCAATATTTGGATCTAATAATAATTCGTTAATATGTTGAGGGTCTTCACCTACCATACAAGTGGCATCTAAAAAGACATCGCAATCCGCAGAATCACATACCACTTTAATCAAAAATTTTTCGGAATTTATTCAGAAAATTTTAAATCCAAGTTTATTCATCTAAATTTATATTGTCTCCTTCAATGTAATCCCCACCGACTTCAACAGCACTTGATCCAATCCTCGAAACATTTTTTATATTCGGTTTTCGGTATGTCCATCAGTGCTTCCGAAGTCACAGGGAGCCAAATCAGGTGAATTCGGTGGCTGTTGGATGGTATTTGTTGCATTTTTCGTCAAAAAATTACGAATAATGATGGCACTGTGCGACGGTGCGTTATCATGGTGCAAAATCCACGAGTTTTCTGCGCACAATTCTGGTCTCTTCCAGAGAATTGCTTTACGCAAACGTCTCATAACGCCCAAATAATACTCTTTGTTTATTGTGTGGCCTTCTGGCAAAAATTCATTATGCACAATACCGTTGTAATCCATGAAAACCGTGAGCATTGCCTTCTTTGGTCTCGGCTCATTTGGTGAACGCAATTCACTTGCCTGATGTCTGGATTGCATGTCGTACTCATAAACCCACGTCTCGTCTCTAGTAATGATCCTTTTGATGAATGTGGGATCGGATTCAGCCTCGCAAATCATCTCTTTTGCATGAAATTGAGGTCTTTTGGCACCAACTTTGCTGCTATCCGACGGAAACCCAAATCATTAACCAAAATGTCTTGGACGGATCCATAGGCAATGTTCAAGTCCTCCGCTATCTCTCTGATGGTTAATTTGAGGTTATTGACCAACATTTCTTTTATTTCATCAATGTCTTCGTCGGCTTTTAATGTCGATGGTCTGCCACTGCGTTCATCATCTTCGATTGACTCACGACCACTTTTGAACCACTCGTGCCACTGGTAAACGACCGTTTTCTTTAGAGAATCGTTGCCGAAACACTTTTACAACATTGCCAACGTTCGCGCGCCACTAAATCCATTTTTTACGCAAAATTTAATACAAGTTCGTTGTTGCAAATTTAATTCTATTTCTAAAATTGTAAAAAATCATCAAAACACACAAAGATAGATGTACTCTTGGCTACGTAACTTTTGCAAATGTCAAGTTATGATGCTAAGATTTAGAGAGAATATCAACAACAGATTTACCAACTTAACAAGGAAAACAGAACTCAAATCGGAATAATGCACCACACGGTGCAGGAACTTTTTGATCAAGGTGGTATATCAACTTTGCCATGTTGTTTCAAATGTGCAGTGTTCGCAGATTTGATTTTTGATCTAGTTCTCATTCCCACGTGTCCGTTAGTGTTCTCTTCACGCTGTTCAGAAATATTGTGTCGATCATAGTCTTCATTCGTTTCATGCTCTTCATGCTGTTCATGCTGCTCCTCATGCTCCTCATGCAAATTTTCCGGTTTTCTATGCTTTTCATGCTCCCTTCTTCCCTCTTCTCCAAAAATCGATCCGAAACGTAATTCCAATTCAGTTTCATTTGGCTTGTTAGCTGTTGGGTCCAGTTCTTTTCAAAATCGTTTTTAATAAATTCAATATCTCTGCTTTTTATTATTTTGTTCGTTAAATGACACCATAATCTAACATACTCGTATATGCCTTAGCAGTTTCGCAATATCCTACAAAAATATACGATCTAGATCTAGCATCAAACTTACCTTTGTTTTTATATTTGATCAAAATATAGTAGAAGCTTTGCTTCTAAATATTTGAAAATGATTTACAATTGGTACCTTTCCATTCCATAGTGTGTACGGAATTTCTCCATTGATACTACTGGAAGAACACCTGTTCCGTATATATTTTGAACACGCAATGGCTTCTGCCCAAAATGATAATAGTAGTTTCGATTGTAACAACATGTAGCGAGCTATTTCCGCCAGCGTCCTATTCATCCTTTCCGAAACGCTATTCTGCTCTGGTGTATACGCGACTCTTAACTGATGCTTAATACCATGTTCGGTCAAAAATGCCTCGAACTGTTTGCCACAACATTCTCCACCATTATTCGATCGTAGAGTTTTAATGAGTCTATTTACTATTTTGAGCCAATTTACTTTTTCAAGCAAATGTTCACAGACAGTACGCTTGAACTTATTGTCGATCAATCCAATTTGTATGCTCAACAGAACAAAAGCAAAAATTGGAAGAACGTTGATACGAGTATATAGTTATAGAACTGCAAGCATTTTTAGGAATAATAGTTTTGATGGGTATGCATAACCTTCCGTCTATTGATTTGTACTGGTCAACAAACCCGTTCTTTTTTAATGAAGTTATTGCATCAGTCATGCCATGCAAAAGATTTTCAAATATGTTGCAGAATTTTCACTTGGCTGACAATTCAATCAGACCCAAATATGGAGAAGCTAATTTTGATCGCCTATTCAAAATAAGGCCGCTGCTGACAACTTTGAATCACCGTTTTCAAAGCTTTGCTATGGCAACTAAGTCCTAATCAATTGATGAGTGCATGATTCTTTTCAAAGGCCGATTCAGTCTCAAGCAGTATATGCCACTCTAGCCTCAAAGTGTGGGCTAGGTGTGTCACGCAAACTGGATACTTATACCAGTTCGATGTATATACCGGAAAAAAACAGACAAAACTCCTAAACTAGGATTAGGAGCTTCAGTTGTTCAACAGCTTTGTCACTCACTGAAAGGCACTAATGTTCACTTAGCCTTTGACAATTTCTTTTCATCTTCTCAGTTGCTTCAAGGCCTATACGAAAACAAAATTTATGCAACTGCAACGGTGAGGTTAAATCGAAAGGGACTCCCAAAAATCGCAGCACAAAAAAACAAAATAATGAAAGGGGAATATAAGTGGAGGAAGCGGCAAAATGTAGCTTTTATACAGTGGATGGATACGAAACAGGTAAATCTGTTATCAACTGCATTTGATCCGAAAATGAAGCTTGTGATAATACGAACGCAGAAAGATGGATCCAAAGATGAAATCTCCTGTCCGTTGGCAGTTCAACAATATACCAAGCGCTTGGGAGGCGTCGACCTTTTCGACCAAAAGCGTGCCACCTATAGCGTAGGACGCCGAAGTAAACGTTGGTGGTTATGCATTTTTTATTTTTTTGTCGATGCGGCTATGACAAATGCTCATATTTTGCATTCTTCTATAGTCCGGGTGAGGACACAAGAACTATCCCACTTTTACTTTTGGGTATTACTTGGCCAAGAGCTTATTTTAAGCTTCCAAACAAACAAGGTAAAAAAAATAATAAAAAAAACTCCAGCCAAGTCAACAAGGAAATCATTTGGTGTACTTGATGAACATAGATTGGAAAATGTAAGAGTACATATGCATGAGGCGATTTCGACCTATCGCAGATGCAGACTTTGCAGTACAAAGACAAACAATAAAATATCCAAAATTCAATGCTCGCATTGCCAAGTACCACTATGCATTACTCCATGTTTTGGTCTTTTCCGTAAATAATATTTTTTTTGTTTTAAACAATTAGTTTTCTAAATAAAAAACAAAATGAAACAAAAAAAATAGTTGCAGTTCACATATTTTCTTCGGTCACCAAACCTATTGCAACCTCACTTTTTTTCAAAAAGTAACCATATTTTTTTTATTCTTTCAAAAATTTCTTTAAACACTTCCTAGCTAATTCAAAAATAAACCTGTATTTTCGTAGGTGGCTCCAACTAAAACTGCCATTTTTCAATTTAAAATCACTTTAAAGCCAAAATTCTTTATAACCACCTGGAGGTAAGCACTTTGCTTTGCGGGTAAACAAATTTAAAAAGTAAAATTAATGTTCTAATAAAAATCGTTGAAATCTGAATCTGAAAAGGACGCAGCTACTATCTGTTTAACGTACCAACATTTCAAGGACTCAAATAATTGCACATCCAATTATGCGTCAATTAAACATTTCAATTGTTCGCTCACGTAAATACCAAAATAAGTTCAAGATTTTTTCTGGAGAAATTTGGAGAGAAAAGCGAATTTTTCACAGAAGGATGAGTACCCTTCTTTAAAAAAAGGCAAGATACGACAAAACAACTACGTGTTTTTTTCTTACCTTTTTTCCTTTCAACGAGCATAACAACAATCATTTGGCAAAAGCTTAGAACGGTTTACGGTCATCGAAAGAAAATTGGAAAATATTTACGAACGAAATCAATTTGAGACTAGCAATGGTTGCAGGTATTGAGGTAAAGCTTCTTTCATTACCACCCTTTTAGTACAATATTCGATTATTCATTTTGTCCACTTTTGTTCCCTTACTTTGTGCTAGTTGTGTATGGGAAACAGTACACTTCCATAAAATTATAACCACTTTTGAGTCAGATTTTATTTGTTTTATCCTAGCGGTTGTTTTGTGACCTTGTCAGGAATGGGTATTATACTTAGTTGGGTCTTCAGTCCGAAGTAAGGCTGGATCTCATCCCAAAAACATCTATTCCTCTTTAGCCAACTGCATCCAGTTATACACTCAAAGTTTCCCTCCTGATTGTGCACGCCACTTAAGAAGTGGTATGCTTTCTACTGCGTTGTCCTCGGTATATGAGCGTTAATATTCATCACCTAACATTTCCTATTGATCTTAAGTGATTGATGCAAATTTTGCTCACCACGTCGATGCCACTATATAGTTCGTAGAAACCTGTGTTCAAAGTGACTAATTCGGTAATATCCACGCCTCTGTGCCATAGCGCACAACTGTGGCAAGTTTGGTCCTAGTGTTTCCTGACAGACACCTCTGATGATGTGTGATTATCGGAGTCGAGGTAGGCAAAATGTTTAACTACCTCAAAGATATAGCTGTCTACTTTAACGTTCTGTCCGCTTCGTTGATGTTGTACTCCCTTATTGTTGACACCATATACTTGGATTTGTTGCCATTCAGAGATTAAAACATTTTTGTTCATTCTGCTTCAATACTTGCAAACGCACCAGTGACACCTCGCTGTAGTCCGCTTACGATATCAAGAACAGCGGTTAGACGTTGAACCAAGAGCTAACAATGTCTAGACTATGTACGAGTAGATACTACACTAGACAGTATGTATAGTGGTGATCCCATAGAAATATACTCTACGTGGCACTCAAAGGTAATCCACCCGTGGTACCTCGACCGCGGCAGCGACGCGGAGATTGTAGATTCACGAATACTAAATAAATCCCCGCCAATTTAAGCGCTAATTGAAGAGTTGGTAGATCTTTGCCTCAAATGACTGCCGCTGCTATCTCTGCAGCACATTCGGTTAGTTGGGTTGAAGCGATGGAGATAGTACCGGAAAGGCAAAGCCTGTAACATTTGAACACAAAAAGAATAGGCACGGAGTTTGCCACTCCAGAGGACTCACACTTTAAGGGACTACTGCCTATGGGGCCGTTAAAAAAGACGTGAGGCAAATGCATGTTAAAATTATTACTTCTCTAGCGGCGGCGGAGAACAGACACAGATCGGTGGAAGCGACTCCCACTGGCTGAAAAGAAGGCCGCTTCTAGCCCTCCTTCTATCAATGGATATTCCCGCTCACGAAACAGGATGAAGCCGGTACCACAACTAGCAAATGTTATAGTTCTGGTGGAATGAAGTTCATAGAAACGGTCAAGTCCACATTTAAGAAAGCCCCAAACACCAAAGATTGCCAGATTGGATATCGCTTTTATCTCTCTGACACTTCGAATTCAAAAGGCCATCAATAACAACAGTCTATAAACACTGTGCTATAGAAGCTAGCTAAAGCAACGAATATTTTCGTTCAAGCGAAGAGTTGTGAGTTGGAGAACGGAACTCTTGGCGTGAATTGTACCACTCATCAAACTTTTGAAAAGCAAAGCAAATCTGTACTAAAAATGCCCCCTCAGAGAACAGAAAGTTGTGAGGTTTCCAGGCCACCGAATGGGTGACTAAAGGAAACGGGGAAGTCAGAAGTCATATCTATTGTAGAACCCTGGGTTCTACACTGAAAAGCGGAAAATTTATTTTCACAAGGAAAGCAAGAACCGAGAATCCAATGACGGATCTTTTATCGTCCGTCCCTATATATATTGTAGATTGGAGCGGCTAGATCGAAATAAGTGCGAACAAGAGACTGTAAATGTAAAAGGTGATCTTAGTGCTTTTATATTTACTTAGATCAACCTTCAACGTTTCGAGTTTGTTACTGCATACCTATATAGAAGGCTTTCCGTGTTGGATATAAAACCTCATCTAATATCTATACAAGAACCATGGGCGTGGAACAAACACATCTGTGGCTTCGGATGTTAAAGGGGCTTTACATCCCTATAAGATGACGTGTCGCGTCAGTAGGACCAGAAACCAGTGTTTTGTGCCACAGTACCTAATATTGCACCCAAGATTTAGTTGCGCAGACATAAGCTACACCACAAACACAAAATTGCCGAGATCCATTGCTGCGTTGACCGTATTTTCCTTAAGATTCAGCAATTATGCCATAATCGAAGGTAGTACCCGAAGTCATTGAACACTTTTTGGGAAGTAGCAACTGCAATGGAAACGGAATTATCTCCATGACTTCAAACTACTGTCTGACCTGGTTGTCAAAAATATTTTCCCTTATCTGTCGGTTTCCTGGCAATGCAATCGAGTTTTCGGCAGGATCTACACGGCTATGTAACATATATTCTTACATTTGTATCATGTTTTCGTAAAAATACACAACAATGCAAATAGGAGGCTGTCTCGGTTACATGGCGATTGTCCCTAGAACCCATGGCTGTGCTCTAGATGTACTAATGAACCTTCCCTTTAATATTCATGTCAAGGTGTGTACAGTCAAAGCCATTTTCAATTTAAAAAAATTGTCGCTGGGGTTTTGATGACGTTGCACCCCTACGCACTTTTGACTCTTGTGGTCATGACACCTGATGCAATAGGACCAGAGCCCTTGTACGAAATCATCTCGCTAGAATATGCGCCAGGCACGGATGACTTAAGAGTCGATCTATTGTTTTCTCCCCGTTTAGAAAACTTGCCTTTGTTACGCAGAGAAATGAACAATAAAATTAAAAATCCATAGAAAAGACAAAGTATTGGCTTCTGTAGCGATAGCCTAGCTTCATTAAAGTCATCCTGAACCCTGTCACCACTGCTAGCTAGAGAAATACGGTCAGTCTTTTTTGGGTCCGATTTCGCAATGGGTTCACGAGAAATGAGATTTTAGCACAACGGAGAATTTATAGGTACCCGAGGCTACTCTAGGACTGCCTGCATTTTCGGTTAGGGCTTCCATTGACAAATGAGCATAACTGCAGATGGCCTGACTTCCCAATGATATTAAGAGGTCAGTGACTTTTCTGCTGTCCTTCAGGAAAGACTATATACTGCCTACTGATATTATAGAGCAGTACTACGCTGTTGTTAGGCACCTTCATGTGAAAGCCATAAGTAACAGAACATACCGCGATGCTTGCTGTGAAAGTGGCAACACCTTAGAGCACCCTTTCTGTAAGTTTCCGGCCTACTCTTACGTCAGGCTGCTGATACTCGTCGCTGAGGTACTGAGCGCTCTTAAACACCTGACTGATCTTTCACTATGCTATTCTGAAGGACATTTTTCAAGTGTAACTTTAAAAGTCTCACAAATTCCGTATATCACGTTTCCTTCCATTGCTGGTATTTGGTAACAAGAAGACCATGGCTTTCGAAATCGGCTTCCCTCTATGTTCTATAACCTTAATGGATTTTATTTGTTCTTGGTTTGTGCAAGTTAACCCAAGGGGCAACTAAATGACTACAATGTTGCCAAACGGATATAAATTGCAACATTGTAGTTTTCACGCGTATCCAATGACGTGAATTGCACAGACGTAATCTAACTCCTGGCCAGCGGCTCGCCTAACACCTCACGACACCATGCACGAGGCGCAGCGTCAGCAATGTTTGGACTAGGGCTTAGGATAGTTAAGAATATTTTTATGTCTTAAGTTTCAGTTTGCATTTATAAGTAATCAAGCTCACACGAAAAATAATGTTTGAATAAAACTAAGATAAAATAATTTGTAGATTCAACAGTGTAAAACTGAATGTGAAATAAAGTAATTTGCACATAGAGATCATGTCATCATCGTTACAATATTTAATATGTTCCAATTATTTAGACAAGACGCGGAAACTCTGTTGTTTCTTTGGTCACAGGGTGACAAATTTTTGCAGCAACAATGCCACCTAAATCTAACCTTGAAATAAGGAAAGAGAAGAAGGGGAAATTGCTTACCTTTTGACACCAGAGCTCGTTCCAAATTTCCGTCTGAGTGATCATTTCCTTATTCACCTCATATGCTACGAAAATATTTACAAAACACTCCTTTCGATACCATCATATTGAATTTACTTCTGGTCCTCTTTTTTTGTAATTATACAAGGATTAGACTTACATACAAACATTTATGTACTATACTCGTATGTGTTTTACACAAAATACAAAAGATAAAATTAATAAATTCCAAGTGTCGTTATTTTAATGGCGGAGCACTGAATGGATTCGTCTCAGTTTTCTTTTTTCATTTCGTCACTATTATAAGCCAAAACAACTTGCAATAGACACACACGTCTCGTCCCTTTTCTCATACAGAGCTTGATCCTTGATTTCGATTTCTGAACGTGTAAGGATGGCAAATATGAAGCCGTTAAGGCGGTGACATTTTGATGAAACTGCTTATGACGATTGTAAAGGTACCGATAGGTACCACCTTGCCACTACATAGTGCTTGAGTGTTCTTCATAATGATGACTATGATGAGAGTGTAGTGCCGGGTAAAGGTTTGGTGGAGCAAGTGTAACGATACGTCGTATTATGTTGGCATTTGTGAAGTTCGACGAAGTGAAGGTGTCCTTAGCTCGTTCTTTCTGCCATGGAAAGAAGTGAAAACAATTTGCGGCATGAAAATAAATTGCTTGCGGTGGGCTGTCTGTTATGTGGTGGGGTACATAGTATAGTCTGCTTGTATAGTTTTATTTCAAAGTCGATGAATTGATCCTTGTGCTTGGGTATTAACAACTCTGCAGGATTTTAGTTTGGTGGCAAATATTGTATATCCAGGAAAACGGATTGATGATACGAACATGGGCTTTGCTGTTGCGAATTTTCTCTCTCTAATTTATTGCAATCAATTCGTAGTCGAATGTTGCCTACAAATGGTGAGATTTGTACTGATTTCTTGGGTTGTTAAGTCAATGTTTGTCGTAAAGGAGAAATTCCTTATAACAATTATGATATACGACGGGCTGAATCCTGGGAGGTTTTTATTTTCATCATCAAGCACAAAGCTTATTCTTACAGCAGGTGGAAAATGATTGAGTTCGAGATAGGGACCTAAATCCGAATCACTATACACTCACAATATCCACCATCAATGTTGCAACTAAGATAGAAAGACACAATGGAACGTCGTTCCGGCATTAGATGCTGTAAAATAAATTGTTATCGTCATTCTTTACGACTCTTAACAAGTAAAACTCAAATTAAAACGACAGCTAAATAAAGTCCGGAGGCTGATACTAAGTCGACGACTTTTGGCTAAAATTGGTTTCTGGAACGTAATGATGCTTGTGGCTCAAGAAGTGAAACTCCACTGATTGCCAGATTGCCTCAACGCAAGGGATTTTCCATGCAATAAACGCTGAACATTTTGGGAATTAGTGAAGATATCAGTAACACTGTCCTGTTTTATTTCGAAAAAGTCTCGAATTTTCACCAACAACACGAAAGGTCCTATTTCTTGGCAACTATACATTTTCCAAGATACGTTATTATTAAACAGTGACACGCTTTAATGCAGCTTGTACTGTCTGGCTACGAGAAGGACACCTCGTCATTGTTATTTATGGGAGTCTTCAAAAATCTTATCTGGAAAATTTGGCTTCTCGAATGCAATTTTAAGGGAGAGTAGTATGTTGTTTTATGCAATACCAATAGCCTTGTGTAAGCACAAGATCTTCCACAAAATCAACTGGGTGTCGAAAGCAAGAAGCCGCTAACAAAATGTACCATGTCGCACTTTGAAAATAATCATCTGGAAGTCAACAGCAGACAAGCCAATACGGAAATGGCATGTGACCACAACATTTTAGAAGCTCCAGACCGACTACAAATGAGTACGCTGCACTTCCGGAATCTCACGGCAACGTCAAACTAGGGACGGGCTAAGAGGCCTTAAAGGACCCCAAATACCAAACGGAAACTGAGCACATAAGCTTACCTTCAGGTCAATCTACGAATGAAACAACGGAAGACATACAGTGTAATCTTCGGGATGCTCGGGATTGAGTTCCTATAAGAGAAGTGCAACATAGAATATAATCTAACAAACGTAACGTTACTGATACGCAGAAAAAGTGAGGTGGTGAGATAAAAGAATTATTTGCAAGATTGTCAAAGAGCTAACGAGTGTTCATCGCTAGCAGCCTTAAACAGTGCGTTACCTCTAGCGGCTGCGGTTATATGAAGCTAGTTAAACAACACCACGAAAACACATTCGATGATTATCAAATTGATCTCCACACTGAATCCAGGATTTTTCCGTATCGATCACACCACCAACCTGCGGATCATCATTGAATAATGCGTTGAATATTAATCCCTACATCACCTGTCTTTTTAAATATTTCAAAAAGTGCCAATGGAGAGTTTTTGTGGTAGAAGGAATATTTCGGAAAACTAATAACTATGTTTATGGGTCCAATTGTCACATACAGCATATAGGAAGGCTGTCTGATAATGCAACTATAATCCGCACACGGCTTCCACACCTTAATATCTATTAAAGGACCTGGCTGACTCATGATCACCAAATCGTCAATCAAATCCCGAGCAGCTAACACCTACAGATATCCGTAGCAACCCAAAGCCAGAGAACAATTGGCGGAAGTTCTACGTCGAGCAGCTACAATCACAAGAGACCGCTATGGCCCATTTCGATCGAGTCACCCTTAACCTCGCGAGAAGTTTGATGCCGCTAGCATCGAACGTAGAAGACCAAAGGGCAATCAGAGAGCCCGTTTTTAATGAACTGAGATTCAACCCGCCCCAACAAAGGAACCACTGGTTCGATAACGAATGCACACAGGCAAATTTGAAAGGAAAAAAGGATATGCAGAGCGGCCATGCCGAAAAGAGAGGGGCTCGTGAGCTCTACGATGAAAAGAGAAAGGAAATACATAGGCTCCTCTGAAAAAAACAGAGAGAGAACGAGATGCGCTAGACCGAGGTCTTAGAGTTTTTCCATAAATAGAGTAGAACATGCCAAAGCTATAAAGCCCGAGCAGAAATCTGCAGGAATGGAGAAGGAAACTTTACGGGTTGTTCGATAAATTTTTAGAATGTGGCAGCACTGATTCGGACTCTTTATGATAAACACGTCAAAGAGCGCTTTGTGGTTTCCTTTTTACAGTGTATTATAACTAACAATTTAGTCAAAAAATGAAAGTTCCTCCTGAAGGATGTCGTTGGATGATATTTTATGATTTTAAATGTGATGTAACTCAGCAACAATATATAGATCGACTTCGTACAGCTTCTGGTGACGAAATACCATCCAATGCTACAATTTATAACTAGTTTGCAGAGTTCAAACGAGGTCGTTCTAGGGTCGGCGATGAATTTCGTGAAAATCGTCGTTGCAGTGCTGTTGTTTCGGAAAAGATTGATGCCGTATGAGCATCGGATCGGCATGTAACTACCGTGAAATAGAAGCAACCTTGGGCATTACTATGACCGCAATTCAATCAACATTGCATAAAGATTTGGCTAGGTGGGTACCACACAAACTGCCCGATGCTCAAAAAATGGATGGTGTCAAATGGGGAAATGAAATACTAAAGAAATCCAATCGTAGGGTTCTTCAAAAACATGTACAGCATCGTTATTGTAAACGTAACTTGGACATACTCGTATGAACCTGAATCTATTTGAGTATTCAAAGGTGAGCTAAAACCGACAAAAGTGACTCGTTCTCGAACAGAATGAGCAATCCATCCTCCCGCACAAAGATGCCAGAACAGCAATTTTCAAACTCAAGTCTAACAAAGCTGCTGAACTCGCTGGCTTCATTATTGTCCTGTTTAAACAGCAATGATGGAACCTCAGTATTATTTGTTCAACCCTAAAGAAGAGGGATCTCCTGGACTGTACAAACTACTGGAGATCAAGTATCCTACACATCGAATATAAAATCCTGTCAGCCATATTATGTGAAAGCCCAAGACCATTCGTTAACAGTCTGACCGGTCGCTATCAGTTTTGTTTTATGCAAAATAATTCCACCATAGGAAGATAGAATTTGCCACTACTGTAGCTGTTGGAAAAAACCCAAAAGCTCCAAATCAACACACCACCTTTTCTATAGTTTCAATGCCGCATACGGCGGCATCTATAGAGACGCACTGCGCAGAGCCATGTTTAGTTCTGGCATCTCCGCCAAGCTCATTTCGCTATGCTTCGCTGAAGTCTCAAAAGCGAATATGATGTCTCTAATTCAAACCCATGTGCACCAGGCTTGTCTGTCAAACCCATGTGCACCAGGCTTGTAAGTTCTCCAGCATTCCAGTGCATTTTCTGTTTTGAAAGTCGTACAAAAATCAGTTACGGCCTGGGCAACAACTTCTTCTAAGCATTTCTCGATAACCGCTTGTACAGGAATTGTTCCATGATTCACTCTATCACTTTTCACTGTGCCACTAATTCTCAATTTTCTCATCTTTCTTGGGACATCGCTTTGCTTAGGACTTTTATAAGAGATCGTTGGGAATCTCTGTTTCAATGTTTTGAAACTTTGAGCAACCAACCCATACTACTCAGTCAAGTTTAATTTTGAGGTTATGTATTATATTTATTACGTTTTTAACTCCCTGGATTATTAAAGAAAATTTCACTATTTCTATTCCATCCCTTCGTCTCTATATTTCTATAACCTAAGTTGGGGCAAAATATGACAATAGTTTGGGACTTTCCTTAATCACTAACACTTTAAGTCGCTTTAAGATCCCTCCTTGGTATAACATATTTTATTGCATGCTCCCATTTTGTTTTAGGGTTCCATTTACGTGGATGAAGGACTTTTGTTAATTCTCATTAAAATTTGATGCACTTCCCCCAGACATGTCATAGCAACGTTTTTTTTCGCCCCCTTATTTCACATCTTCTCTTACTTTTTTTAATTTGACTCACCACTTTCAAGCATCTACTGCAAAAACTCATTTGCACTAAAATAATTTTTTTATTATTCCTTACGGGCAACCTGGGGTAAAAAGTTTCCACTCTTACCTTTACAAATAAAAAAGGAAAAAGTATTTAAAAATAATTATGGGTAAACATTATATGACTCCAACTTGAAATATAAAACGAAAAATAAGCATCCCCTGGGGAGGGATGAACTCGTAAAATATGAAAAGGAAAAAAAACTGAATTTTGGGGAATTTTAAATTCGATTTGGCTTTTTTTATTACTCGTAACACTAATAAGGATTAAAGTAAAAATGTTGCTATTAGACTACAAGAACTTACATGGACCCTTATTCTTTAGTCATAATAAGGGATTACTAGCTTGGTATCGGAAAATGGAACACCTTACAGAATTGGGGAGATGCTAAGTCCGACTTACTGGCCATTGAATATACCAGTCCTTAAAGACCTCTTTCATTTTTATCTTACTAAAAGACTCCCGTTTCGAGTGTTCGTTTATTAGTGCAAGGCTTATGAATGTTATAATACTATAAGTTGTTATTCATTGCAATTCAATTATAGATATAGGTGTTTGTGTTGTATACATATACAGGGTGTCCCCTAAATCATCAAGGGTAATTTGGGAAATGATCCTAGGGTATATCATATTCTAAAAAAAAAAACGTTGTACAGTAAAGGTCTATCGCCAATGCTGACATCATTTATCGCGGATTTAAGAAAAGTCTTAATTTGGTGTACCCTGACTCATGTTAACGGAAACTGCTTTGTTAATATTAATGCTAAGAACTTCATTAATGAATTTATTTTTAGAAGAAATATCAGTCTTAGTAACTGCGTTTAAGTAAAGTTAATACCTAGTTTGAGTTTTCAGATATCCAGTTTCTAAACCTATTCCATTTTTCTTGCCAATGATAATTTTTGAATTTGAGGTCATTTTTATCCAGAAAATGCGTAATAAACGTAAAGTTTTACTATTTTTTTCTTATTAATATAACAATAGTAACAAAACAATCATCAATCAATTTGCAGAAGCACTCACAGATTTTTTGATACTTGTGGAAACCTGCAGCAGGAATTTATGATTTCTAACAACAGTTGACAACAGTTAATAATTTTTTAAAATTACAAAGCTATTAAAAAGTTTAAAAGCGTACTCGTTTATTTGACTCATTTCCTTACCATATTCCTTAAATGTTCTCAGAAAGAGTTTGGTTTGGGGTAAGAAGGTCTATTTGGAAAATTTACCAAACAAAAATGGTATAGAAGATTAGAAAGAAAAAACTAATTCATCAGTTTACTTTTTTAAGCCAAGATTACAGTTGCTTAGACACACTATTGGAAATGTCTGCATTTACAAATCAAGAATACGCAGACATTATTTACGTTTATTGGCTATGCAATGAAAGTTCAACTAGAGCGCGACAAAGATACCATGAACTTTATACTAGTAGATTTGGAAATATGTACCCAAGGCTTCGAAAGTCGGGATCAGTTTCAAATACACAACCTAACGCCGGAGCTCGACGACGCGCTTCTTTAATGGATTAGGAATTACCTTTCGGAATGTCCAATTCAAGTTGTCTTGGATGGTTTCAAGTCTGATATTCACAAAGTAAATACTGGAATGCCCCAGGACTCTGTTTTGTCCCCGACACTATTACTAATTTTCATCAGCGATCTCTTGTCTGCTACTTCTAATCCAATATATTCCTTTGCTGATGACAGTATTCCTTGCTTTTCATATTCGTTCCCGGACTCACGTCCCTGCTCTTCGGCTGTAGAGCGGGAACGCCAGCGTATGTTAAGCTCATTAAATTCCGACATTAGCAGCATAACCAATTGGGGAACTATCAACCGAGTGGTATTTAATGCTCCCAAAACTCAATGCTGTCTGCTGTCATTAAAGCGAAATTCAAATACCCAGCCATTATCCATGAATGGCACTTGCATCGTCGAAACCGATAAACTTTCCATTCTCGGTATGTGTGTCAATGACAAATTACGTTGGAATGACAACGTATTCGGTGTCGTCAAAAATGCTGCGAAATGTGTAGGTTTCCTCCAGCAATGTAAGAAATACTTCACCCCCTCTGATCATGCCACAATGCCAACTTGATCAAAAATTTATTTAGAAAATTTAAAATACAAGTTCATTCATCTAAATCTATATTGTCCCTTTCAAAGTAATACCCATCGACTGCAACACACTTATGCCAGCCCTTGATCCAATCCTAGAAACATTTTTTATGTTCGGTTTTCGGTATGTCCATCAGTGATTCCTGCGATTTTTCCATTACTTCCTCTCGGCTGCTGAAACGCGTTCCCCGTCCCCGTAGTGGTTTTTTATCGCGATTGAACAGAAAGAAGTCACAGGGAGCCAAATCAGGTGAATTCGGTGGCTGTTGGATGGTATTTGTTGCATTTTTCGTCAAAAAATTACGAATAATGATGGCACTGTGTGACGGTGCGTTATCATGGTGCAAAATCCACGAGTTTTCTGCCCACAAATCTGGTCTCTTTCGGCGAATTGCTTCACGGAAACGTCTCAGAACGCCCAAATACTCGTAATACTCTTTGTTTACTGTCTGGCCTTCTGGCAAAAATTCATGATGCACTACACCGTTGGAATCCATGAAAACCGTGAGCATTGCCTTCTTTTTTGACTGAAAACGACGTGTTTTTTTTTGTCTCGTCTCATTTGGTGAACGCAATTCACTTGCCTGATGTCTGGATTGCATGTCGTACTCATAAACCCACGTCTCGTCTCCAGTAATGATCCTTTTGACGAATGTGGGATCGGATTCAGCCTCGCAAATCATCTCTTTTGCGACGTCAACACGGTCTCTTTTTTACATGAAATTGAGGTCTTTTGGCACCAACTTTGCTTCTACACGACGGAAACCCAAATCATTAACCAAAATGTCTTGGACGGATCCATAGGCAATGTTCAAGTCCTCCGCTATCTCTCTGATGGTTAATTTCTCTTAGTTCATCAACGCTTTCGTCGGTTTTCAATTTCAATGTCAGTTTTCAATGGTTTTCATTAAATTCGTTTTTTACGCAAAATTTAATATTCGTAAAAGTTCGTTGTTCCAAATTTAAATCCATTTCTAAAATTGTAAAAAACAAACACACACTGAAATAGATTTACTCTTGGCTACGTAGCTTTTGCAAATGTCGAGCTATGAAGCTAACATTTAGAAGGAATGTTAACAACAGATTTACCAACTTAACAAAAAACACAGAACTCAAATCGGAACAATGGGAGTGTCACACGGTGGTGTGGTGCGGGAACTTTTTGATCAACGTGGTATATACTATAAGGCATTCATCCGACAAATTGGAGTACAATGCACACATCTGCTACATAGGATCCAAATTTGTCGGATGAAACTCATAGGTGATACTAATACGAGTATCACTCAAACAATGGACAGCCTCGGACACCGACATAATGTCTCGTGTTTTACTCTGTTTCATTGCTATTTCCACCACCAGTGCTCCATAGAAATCGCCAGTAGCATTCCTCCCCTTCAAAGTTTTAAACGTAACACCCGTCTCGCTATGAATGCTCATCAGTATACCCTCAAGCCCACTTTCGGACGTGCTCTAAAATATCGTGATTCGTTGTTAAGCCGTACAACTCGCTTATGGAATGCCCTACCTAGCTCTTTATTTCCTAGTCATTACAATCTTCAAACATTTAAAACCAACTTTCACCGGTACCCCTCTTTCCATCCTCCCTGATTTTCCTTTCCCCTCGCTGTGTGCAAACATTTCAAGGGTACTTAAATCGCTTGAGAGCACGAAAATTGTAAAAAAAAGTAAGAAGAATTTCGGCTGGTGAAAGAATACTGTTAGAACTGATCCATCAATCAGCATCAGATGCTTAGCGTTGCAATTCAATGTTTCCTGATATAAAATTTCTAATGTACTGCATGGAGAAAATCTTAATCCATACCACCATACACATGTGCAAGAACTGCTTCCCGATGACTTGGAAAAGAGACTTGAGTTTTCTAACTGGTTGCCGGAGCAGAGCTTGGATGATAAGGAGCTTATCAGCAGAATTCCTTGGACGGACGAGTCTCAATTTACAAGAGATGGGATGACAAATTTTCATAATCTTCATACATGGGTTGCGGACAATCCAGGAGACATAAATATTTCAACACAAAGTCAGTGTCAATATGTGGACAGGTGTGGACAGTCCCCTTCAAACTACCACCTAGACTGAATTCTACAAACTACGATATCTGAAGTTGTTGCGATAGAATTTTGCAGAACCGATTCCACTGATTCAACTTGCTTCATCATATTTCCACTCTGGCCGTGAGGTTAAGAAATGGCTAGATGTGGAGTACGGTGATAGTTGGGTTGGAAGAAATGGACCAGTTCACTGGCCCGCAAGATCTCCAGACCTTACAGTATTGGATTTTTTTGTATGGGGAAGAATGGGAACAAATTTCAATAAAAAAAAAACAACGGTGTGAGATGTAAAATTGATTCTGGCTTTATTTTGGAGCTACGTTCATGCCATTATGTGTGGAATAGCACATCATTCAAATGGTCGCTTCGGCTTCGCTGGCAGTGCTTCCAGCTATCGTTCCAATTTTCGATGACTCGGTCCAATATGTGCGGCGTTATTCCGGCAATAGCGTATCGAATGTTGGCCTCGAGCTCTTCCAAAGTGGTTGGCTTGTCATCGTAGATTAAGAGCTTGACGTAGCCCCAGAGAAAATAATCGAGTGGTGTCAAATCGCATGATCGCGGCGGCCAATTAATGAACGCTTGCCGTGAGATGACCGAGTCCTTCACAATTTCGAGCATTGCATCGTTGGATGGCATGTAGCGCCGTCTTGTTGGAACCACAGCTCGGATTTATCAATGTTTTCGAGCTCTGATCACAGAAAGTCGGTTAATATCGCTCTATACCTGAAATCATTGACGGTGTCTCCTTCCTCATTTCGAAAAAAATAACGTCCGAAGATGCCGCCATACCATAAACCGCTCCAAATAGTTAAACTTTGTGGATGCATTGATGCTTGACCGAAGACATGAGGATTTTTTTCGTTGTAGTAATGGTAATTTTGCTTGTTAACATAGCCGCTGAGGCAAAAACGGCCCTCGTTCGATACGATTTTTTGTCCAACATACGGAATTCCGACCAACTTTTCAAGCACCCGATTAGCGAATTGACGGCGTTGTCTGTGGTCGTCCGGCTTAAATTCTTACGTCAGCACAATCTTATGCCGATGTAGACCTAAATCTAATCGCAAAATAATCCGATGCCCAACTCAGCTGATCAGCACTGAATCGACATTTCTTGGTCTTCTTTGATACTAGGTGCTACGGCGGCTATGTTTTCTGCGTTCGCCCAAACGCTCAAACTTTTCCACTGCGCGACGACAACCGACTTCACGATGAAATTCACGATGCGTATTTACATACAATTGGTATAATTAAATATTAAGAGAAATGATTATTGACATGGTAAAACATGAATTCGAAACGTTCCGCCACTGGCTGAAACACTTTAGTCCTTAAGCACAGGAAGAAAGACTAATCTGGTGACTAGCCGAATGAACTCTCCGCTTAAATTGCCATAATTTTAGATGATTTTGAAGAGAAGTGAGGTACTCGTTGTGCCAAGGCTTCCAAAAGCCTTTCACCAGGTATTGAAGTCTGTGGTTATTACAATAGAAAGTAAATTAGGATTAAAATTATTCGTATGAAGTTCAGAAATGTGAAATGGATGACCAATTAAAAAATCGCAAGGAGCAGTGAATTCGTTTCAGTTAGCTTTCAATAAGTTGCCCTGAAATTCCTTTCGTTGTCCGAAAAGATATCGATGGGTTTACCTTGGCGTGGTATGAAATAGTCTAGAGTAGCCAAAAACGCCTCAGTCAACAAGGCTCCAACGAGCTCCAAGTGGATTGCTTCCGATAACGAAGCAAACAAGGAGTGAGACATATGACTTCACGAAGGTGGGGCGCCGCCCACGTCACTCTGCTACTGGACCAGCAAAATCAACTTCTACATGATCACAAGGATAAGCAAAATTCTCGGGGAGGGATCCAATGAGTTGAGAACGAGTAGTTTTTCTGACTTCAGCACAAACGATGCAGTTGTGAACTGTTTTTCGAATCAGGCTTCGACACTCGGCGACCCAGTAATCCTGTCTTAATCAGCTGAAGAATACCGCAACTCCGATGAGAAGATATTTTTCGTGATAGTGTCGGGCAAGTAGTGAAATAATCGCGTGTGCTCTAGGCAAAATAATGCGACGTTTACTTAGCAGAAGATGTTAACGGAGATCTCTGAATTTTTGTAGTAACCTAAGCTTGAGACTTAATATCTTTAATTTTTAATTTTGGCGGGACTGATGCCCCCAATTATTTGGCTTAATACAAGCTTAATCTAACTTAAAAACTAGCAAAAATTAAGGGTTAGGAAATAAAGGAATGGTGGAGGAGATCAAGTTTGGGACGAGAAGTGCTCAGGTTAAAATCAAAAGGGGGGAAGTTTGAGTTGACCTTACGAAGCATGCGGGAGATTGGTTCGTTGGAACCATAAGAGGTGCTATGGGATGGAATATACAATAGATGAGGACAGCGTATATTACGAGGGTAAGTATCGAAGAATGGAATTGCAAAGGGAAACGCAATCCACAGAACCAGAGAGCAGTCGATGAATTAAGAGAATGTCAGCTACACCTCTGAGTTTTTCGAAGGTATTCGGGTTAAGAAGTTTGAGGCGGCCACGATAGAGAGGTAAAGGGTTATCCAGGGTAGTCCACTAAGGACAAATCGAAAAAAATTACGTTGAATGTTCTCGATTCGGGATATATACACTTGGCTGGTATATTAGAAGGGGCCGGACAAGGGTAAAGCAAACTGACCTCGTCACATAAGGGTTGCAAAATTCTTTAGATAATCGTTTGGTAAAACCAAGTTATGAGTTGGCTTTAAGGATTAACTCTTCAATATGCGAACGGAAGTTTAACGCTCTATCGTATAAAATTCCAAGGTCGCGAAGGGATTAAACCTGCGATATAGGTTCGACATACAGAAAATAAAGTCGAGGAGCAGATTGATTGGACTTACATGACAAAGCCACAGATTGACATTTGAAGGCATTAAGCTCTGAGCAATTTTTTAGTCACCAAGTAGAAAACCTGTCGAGGTCTGGGGTGAAGAAATAGTTCTGGAGAACTTAGTGTCGTCGGCGTTAATGATCCTTTCAAGATCGTTTATAGTTAAAATGGAAAGAAGGGGACCTATATGGTTACCTTGTGGGACACCAGAAGTGGCTACAAACAAAATAGAGGAGCCTGGCTACACGGTTCTCTTGATAAGAAAATATCCATTTTAATAATATGGGGTCAAAACCGAGGGAAGAAAATTTGAAAAGGATCTGGTATTTTATCGAAGGTCAAAGCAAACTCTGTAACAATAACACCGTCTCCATTTTCTAGGGCTGAAAGCTCAAAGGATACAAGTTCAACTAATCTTGTAATAGTTGATCTATCTTTCAGAAATCCATGCTGACCGGGCGATAAAAGCGACTTGCACTAAAAGCTTAGCACTTGATGTAAAATACTTTCGAACATTTTAAGTGTGTGAGAGAGCTTATCAATGGGACGGTAGTTAGTTACTTTATTCTTTGATCCCTTTTTGTGGACTGGGGTTATGTAAGAGGTACTTGGGGTGATTCCCCTAGCGTGAGGTACAAATGAAATAGGGAGGAAAGTGGGTGCGAAAGATGAGAGGCACACTTTTTGAGAAATATTGGGGGGAGCCGGCCTAGTCCGGGTAAATTGAGAGAGAAGGGCCAATGTGGAAATTGGCAAGGCACTTCAAATATATAGTGTCAGTTAACCTGGGTAGATGTAACTGACCTTGAGAGGGTGGGCTAATTTGTTTGCAGAAGAAAATCCGTTGTAAAGTTCCAAGAAGATATATTTCGATCAAATTGCGGTAGGCTACCATTATTAACAAGGTGAAAGCAGAATGAGAGCATGCGAATCAGTCTTATGAATGACGATAACCACAAACTATCTAAAAATTCTCTTCCAAGTGTTAATCAGTATATAAAACGAATACCATTGCACCACGCCGAAGTTCCAGCATCAGTTATGGAAAACCCGTGTCGGATTTCCTATCTTTATAGCTATGCCAATTATTCGAATTATTCGAGGATTCCGACAGCGAAGAGTCCCTTTCCACCACAAATTGAAATATTTCAACTTCGAAAGGCGAACGCCGCGGGACGCACAATTCGCTGATTTGAAATTGGATCAAACGCAGTTCCAACAAAGTCGGAGAATTAATACACGATTGGCGATGACATCGCTCCAGTGAGCAGGATGACCAGGCAGAACTATGTAATCCGTCCATCCGAGTATTTGTATCGATTCATCTAGTAGTGATGTTTTAAGTATGAGGAAAGTCGGCAAAGCAACTGCGCATCACATAATTCGAAGCTTTAGTAAGTCAAGTTGGTTCTTTAATGTGAGTAACTCTATTTTGCAAGCAACTAAAGATGTTATAAAATATCCATCAGAATTTTTATTCTTCCAATAAATACCGGCAGAATAAGCTTTTAGTGAAGGATCACAAAACCCATGATACTCCATGGAACTACTGTAGCAAATTCGATGAGGAATTTCCAACGCCTGCAACAATGGAATTTCAGAGCGGATGTTTAACCATTCGTTGGAAATTTCGGCAGGAACAGTGTCATCCAAGGATAGAGTGGATTTCGGCAGCTGTTGTAAAATGATTTTTAATGCCATAGCACGTAGTGCCGAAAATCCAAGGAGATCAAATATCCGGGAAGGGTCTGATAAGAATTCGCGTTTGGTACAAGCAAGTCGCTTGTATGAATACTGAACAAGATGCCACAGTAAGCACAATTACTTAATCGAGGTCATCTAGCAGCAATTCTAAAAACTCTCAGCAGATGGAGTTTTACTTTTCGGTGCACTTTGGAAAGTCTGTCAACAGCATCAGCACCTGTCAACAGGTCATCGACGTATAAATCGTTTTGTAGGATTTCCGATGTATCAGGAAATTCCTTCCAGAAGTCTATTGCAAGCTGACGCAATGTTCGAGCTAACAGATATAGGGCGCAAGATTTTCCGTACGTAACCGTAAGAAGACGATGATGTTCGAGTGGCTGAGATGAAGACTTCTCCCCAAAATCCTTTAAAAATAAACATGTTTATCTCCTTGTATGAGTATTGTGTACGTATGACGTCGAAAACGTAGTCGAACTGCGAAGATATCGTTTCGTTCAGAGATAGAATCGAAGAAGATTTATAAGGATAATCAAAAGCGCCTCTCAATGCACAGTAACTTGTTTTGAGCACTGGATCTTCTGCAGACCTTTTTTCATTGCAAAGCAGGCGACGAAAAGCAACTGAAAACGTATCGCCGTAATCAACTGATTGGTTTGATTGAGATGCAAGTGCTACTACAAATTTTCCATCGGACGAGCGAATATGCGTGGAAGAGAAATGTTCTATGCATCTGTCTGCAGGAATTTGAAGTGTGTGTCTCAATGGAATCAATATTGTCCTCAATTTCCCAGAATTTTTCCATTTCTACACCCATGTCGACAGAAAGGGCAACGGTTGACGAGAATGGAACTGTTGTATCGCAAGTGGTTACCAGATTTTCACCGAAACCCAACCAAAAGTTGTCAAAACCGCATTAGGAAAAGCACATTTTCCTTACTCCTCTATGTGATTTATGTATATTCTTACTGAAAACGAAATCAAATGACTGATTGGATAGAGGATCGTTTAACTTTAATAAAGTAAATGCAGTTATATGAATTGAATTTTGGCCAAAAGGAGAAAAAAGTTTCATTGATGTCCGTGAGGTTGCCTTTGCGTGGCATAGGGCCTCCACTACTCCTACGCGTCGTCGTGTACGGTTTCTGGAGATGTATACCATCTCTCTCCATCCCTTCCCCAGTTGTGCTGATTCCTCTTCGATCGTTCTGCACCAAGTATTTCTAGGTCGCCCCACTCGTCTGTCACTCTGCGTGAGAGGGTTCCATTTCATCGCTTGACTCGCAATGCATTCGTAACCTTTATGAAGCATATGCCCAATCCACTGCCACTTACGTTTTCGTATGATAGAGTCAATGGGTTCTTAACCTGTTCTCGCATGAAGTTCGTCATTAGAAATATGGCTGGGCCAAAAAATCCACGAAATGTTTCGCAGACATCTATTCACGAACGTTTGCAGCTTTCTTGTGACAGCGGGTATGACTTTCCAAGTGCCGCATCCATAAAGAAACACGGATTCAACATTAGAGAGGAACAGTCGTAGCTTAGTCTTTAGGCTGATAGAGTTGTTTCTCCATATTTTGGAGAGCATTCCGAACGCAGACTTTGCTTTCCCGATTCCGTTGATTATATTTAGTTCGGTTCCGCCATCAGTAGAAACAATTTTCCCAAATTGTTGAAAATTCTTTACCAACTCTACTGGTTGTCCAGAAATCTCTACCTGGTTAGATGAGGAAATTCCAAGGCTAATCCGTTTTTATTTTACTGCTTTCAGCTTCTCTCCACACCTGTTGTCATTTGATGGACTTCCATGATCCTATGAGAGAATTCCTCCATTTCCAGTCGACACAGCTGCATGCAATACATCACTTATCACCAACAGGAACAGTATTGGTGACAATATATAGGTACAACCCTGCCTAACCGGACATAAGATTTCAAACTCCTCTGACAACCTTCCTTTATGCAGAACGTGGCATTTGGACTCATTATATGTAGCCTTGATAGTAGCAATCAATTTATCTGGAATGCGTTTTCGAAGTCGAATTCGAAAAACAGCAAGCGAAGTGGTGATCGATATTCAACGAACTGGTCGATGATGATCAGCAAGGTGTTGATGTGGACTACACAGGAAGATTCAGTGCGGAATCCTGCTTGTTCGGCGTCGAGTGTGTTTTCGAGGTGGTTTTTTATTCGCTCCAGGACGATTTTTGCAATTACCTTGGCTACTGCAGGCAGCACGCAAATTCCTCTCCATTTTTCTCACTGCGTAAGGTTTTCTTTCTTTGGAAGCTTGACAACCATTCCTTTTTTCCACTCTTCAGAAAAACTCTAGTAACAGCTATGCGGGAATGCAGTCAAGTCCAACCACTTTATTGTTTTTCCGAGCTTTATTTGCAGTAAAGATTTCTTCTCTACTGGGGGATACAGCGCGTATTCGAGAATTTGTTACTACGGACGGATCATTGGGCGTTGGGTTTACTTCACCGGCGAAAACGCTGTTAAATACCGCAGAAAAGTGCTCCTTTTGAGCCGGACCTCATTCGAAACTAGGAAAGATCCGTCTGTGTCTTTTACCAGGTGTTTTTTAGAACTTTGGACACCTGTTAACTCTTTAGTAATTCTGCACACGGTCCTACTGTCACACCTACTAGCGGCCTCTTCTGCTTCTGTAGCCAATATGTAGATATAGTTACGCTTATCACGTCGCATGCTACGGTGAACTTCTCTCATCTTCATGCGATACTCAGACTCTTGCTCATTTCACCCTGCTGCTGGAGTAGCTGTGATTCGAGCTTTGAGGTGATTTTTTTCTTCGAACCTAGTCCAATTATCTTCGGAAAGCCAAGCACTGTTTCTTCCCTGCGACCGACCGACTATACTTTCAGCACCGGATATGAAGACATTTTTCACAGCACACAAATGGTTTTCAATGGAGGTGGGTTCCGTGCTATTGATTGCTCTCAAACCTTGTGAAAGGTGGTCCCCCAGTTGTTGGCGGACTGCGAGATCCTTTAGTCTATCGACTTTAAATTTAGCCATTCGGATGTTTTCTTGGGATCTCCGAACTGCAGCTGTAGTTAGTATTACGGTAGCAACCATCAGATGGTGGTACCGGGCCATTACCATGTCTGCACCCCTTCTGTTACGAACACCCTGGAAACTGCTTATAAATCGCCGACTGATCGCGAAGTGATCAATTTGATTGGAAGTAGCTGGTCTGTCCGTCGACACCCAATTGAATTTGTGGCACGTCTTGTGCTCAAACATGGTCCCTCCTATTACAAGGCGGTTGGCGTTGAAAAAATCCACAAAACGCTAGTCATTGTCATTGCGGTCGCCAACACCATAACACGCATGAGCCCATAATTGTCATCGCCAACCTTGGAATTCAACGCTCCCAATACCATTATGATGTCTCCGTGTGAAACACTATCATAAGCAGCACTCAGCCGGTTATAAAAGGTCTCCTTCTCCTCGACAGAAGGGAGCTCCGTTGGGGGGTAACACTGTATGATGGTGACGTGACATACTCTAGTCCGGAACTTGGCTTTCAGGATCCTGTCGTCCAAAGGCTCCCAGGAAATTAAGCTTTTGAGAGCTGTTTTGGAAAGCAGCAATCCAACGCCAGATTCCCGATAGCTTCCAGGTGCCTTTCCGGAGTAGAGTAGTAAAGCGTTATAAGTTGGAGACTTAAACTACCCCGAGCCCAACCATCTAACTTCACTAATCCCTAAAATGTCCATCTTATACCGCATGAAATCCTTCTCTTATTGGAAGAATCTGGCATTTTGAGGACGCCGAGAAGCGTCTTCACATTCCAGAAACCAATGTTTGTCCGGGTACATTAGCCAAAAGTCGTTAACTTGTTATCATTCTATATCGGAGACGTAGTGTCGGTTTCGGTAACGATTGTGATTTCAGTTACGAAGAATGCTAGCCTCCGTAATTTCTTTACTAAAATCATATCTCTTGCAGTAACAAGTTTCGTCCACGCCCACTTTAAAATACTCGTAATGCAATTTCTATGACGTCGTCTTGGATATTTTGATATGTACCCCATGAGGTATCCAATCTTTCCAATCTTAACTGACAGTCCTCGCTGCTCACACCATCCGAAATTGCGTTACCAAAATTTCCAATACGTGTTATGGCGCCTTTCATTGCAACACGCCTGGCTTTTAATATTTTCTCATTTTTTACTTTATTCAGCTTTGCATGACTACTTAGTTACGGTTAGGAGGGACCGCTTTATGTGAGGCTTTTACGTTCCTTTTCGTTTTGCTGTATGCTATAGGGAGCTGCTGTTGTTCGCTGGGCACATTTTCGAGTAGCGTTAAGTTATCCTCATTTAGATGATTAGGTGTGGACTTTTCCGCTTATATCTTGGGAAATGCTGGAATGCTGTGTATGGTATATGGTGTAGGTTGCGTTAGTATTCTGTATCTCCCACGTGTACTATAGGTACTCTTTCCGTTACAGCTTTGACTACTGTTCCACTCGACCACATATGTATTATCTGCAGACTTCTTAAGCTGTACCATTATATCCCCTTCCTGTTCTAATTAAAATAAAACTACACTCTTCCTGTAGTTTTTAGACACTCGACCGCGACGCGACGTTGGTGCGCTTGAAATCCTTTTGCAGTTCAGGTTTCAGTTTTGAAACTACTCGTACTACAGGACATAACAGACATCAATCGCTTCACTAATTTTTTTATTTTAATTTTTTAATTAGGATGGGGGCTTAAAACAAGCTATAACGTATAATTAAACTTAAACTTAAATTTAAAACTAAGGTTAGTTGGAGTGGCGAAGGAGAACGGATTTGAGGTAGGGAGTGGTGCGATGGAAGTCAAAGACGGTAAGGTTTGAATTGATTTTTCGCAGCACACGGGAGATTGGTTCGTTCGCGTCATAGGAGGTGTGGTGGGTTGCTATATATAGAAATAGATTTAGAGGGTTAGTGTTGAGGAAAATAGAGTTGTGATGGGACGAGCATTCAACGTGACTTAAAAGGAGTTGATGAATGAAGAAAAAGTAGGCAGTATCTCTGCGTTCCCCAATGGTGTTTAAGTTAATAAGGTTGAGACGGTTTTGATAGGGGACAGAATGAAAGGATCACCCCAGGGCATACCTCGAAGAACAAATCGAAGACAACGTCGCTGGATGCTTTCAATTCTCGAGATATGAACACGATGATATGGGGACCACACATGACTGGCCTACTCTAGGAGGGGGCGAACAAAGCTAATATAGAGGGTCACGTTAGGATTGGTGAATTCTTTGAACCACCATTTTACAAATCCTAGTGGAGAGTTGGCTTTAAGGATTACCCCATCCATATGTTAACGTAAGTTGAGCTCCATATCACATAAAATGCCGAGAAGTCGGGTAGGAGATTAGTGCCGCGTTTGTGAAAAGGTTTCCAAAAAAAATTTTGCGGCACCAGATCGAAGAACTACCAAGGTCTTGTTGGAGAAGGAAGGAGTCATGGGAGAGGAAATGGTTTCGAAAAATTTGGTATCGTTGGCGTAAAGGAAGACAGGCGAGTGTATGATGATCCTATCGAGATCATCTAGACTTAATATAAAAATAAGAGGACCGATATGGCTGCCTTGTGGAACTCCAGAGTTGGCCAAAAATGGAGATGAGTGGGCTGACGTAAAACGGACACTGTAAAAATGGTTTTCCAGGTAAGGGGATATCGATTTTAACACTATGGATTTAAAGCCGAGGGCAGACAATTTGAGGAGTATTAAGTCATGAGAAATTTGGTCGAAGACTTTGCTAAAACCAGTTGCAACTACATCGACTTTGTTACCATTCTCTAAGGCAGAGAGGGCAAAAGACACGAATTCAACGATATTTGTGGTGGTTGACCCACCCTTCAGGAAGCCATGTTGCCTAGGGGAACATTGGAAGCTTAGAGCTTCATATAAAATACTTTCGAAGAGTTTGGATATATGGGAGACTTAAGACTTAAGACTAATCCTTTTTTGTGGATCGGGGTTATGAAGGAGGTTTTGCAAGCCTGAGGAAATTCTCCTTGTGAAAGGGATAGACGAAAGAGATTAGAAACGGGAAGAGAAGAACACTTTTTAAGAAATATAGAGGCCATCTGGGCCAGTTGTGAACTCATCATTAAGTTGGTGTAAGAGAGAGAAGTGGGCCATTGGAGAAGTTCGGTAGGTAATTAAAATAGGATGGATCTCGTACAAAGGATTTGTTGGTGAAGCATTGTTTAAAGATGGCGACAAATAGATTGGCAATGGTGAGTGAATCGGTTGATAACTTGTTGCTGAAAGAGAGTGAAGGAGGGTGGCTACCCTTTATTCTCCTTTAGGGAGAACAAATAATTAATGCTGAACTTGCACTATTAAGACAACAAATAGAGACACTGAATGCAAAAAATATCGCCACTGATGTTATTTTGGTTGGAGTTCCCTTTCTTCCAGGAGAAAGTCTGGAAACTACTTTCACCACTATTTGCATTTCTCTCAACTGTCCACCACCTAGCATAAGTCGAATTTTTGGCGGAAAACCGTAGACAAATTCGTAGACAAATTCTGCTCGACCTATGATAAATTGTCTGTTTTGAGAGCAATGTCAGCTTTCAAGAAAACTCACTCGCGACAATTTTCGATTCGGGATGTAGGATTTATTGTTGATCAGCGTATTTACCTTACACGGTCAATCGAATGACATCAATCACTAGCATGTGTTTGTGAAAATGTATCTGTATGAGTCACACACATTTGGTGAAGTCTGATTGACGAAAATCAATGCAAGTTTTATTTTGCATGATGAACGTCATGTGTAAGGGTTGGAGAATTGAAGGACGATGAAGACCGAGCATTTGTATCGGAATTAATTGAAGCGTATCGGTCATTACCGAGTTTATGGGATGTCAAAAGGAAAGATTATTGCTACCGAAAAGTTTTACTACAAAAGTTTAAAGAAAAGTATCCTGATGCACAAAAAGCGGATGTCACCAGAAAAATAAATACGTTGAGGACGAATTTTTGAAGCGAGCTAAAACGTTTAAATGAATTAAACAAAAGCGGATCCGGTGTTGATAATTTCAGTGAACCAACTCTTTGGTATTTTAATGAAATTAGTTTCATTAAAGACAGCGAATCTCCGTGTTCATCTCGCAGTACAATTCAAGAAGAAGACAACTAGGTAAGTACATTTTTTTTCTTTATTTTTTTTTTTATAAATTAAGCCAGATTAGTGACAATGTTTTGCCAGGAAACTTGGCCCTTATTATTAAAATATTCGCAATATACTTGTCGTGCATGCTTTGCAATGTTTGAAGAATTTCCGGATTGTGAGTTTTGCAAAGATGTCAGCAAATTATTACTCCGCCTCCACGAACCTTCTGTTACTATTCCAGTTTTCAAATCCTCTGCGTCGATAGAACCGCCTGGAAGGTATTTCTGCGCACTTTTCCGACTGAGAAAATTATGAAGGTAACAGCAAGCTAAAACAACTATTTGTGTTTTCTCTGGTGATAATTGAATTGCCCGCTGAAATATACCAAATCGTGAAGTTAAGATACCAAACGCATTTTCAACGATGCGCAGAGCTCGACTTAGCCGATAGTTAAAAATTCTTTCTTTATCTCCAAGTCCAGTTTGCGCGAACGGCTTCATAAAATGTTCAGTTAATTGAAAAGCATCATCGCCAAGAAATACGTAGGGCGCTTTGTTTTCACTTTTTGGTAATTCATCTGATTCAGGTATATTTATCGAGTTTTGCTGAAAGGCCTTTCCAAAAGATGTTTGATGGAATACACCTCCATCAGATATTCTGCCATTGACACCAACATCAGCAACGATAAATTCGTAATTTGAATCCATTATTGCCATTAATACTACACTAAAAAACTTTCTATAGTTATAGTAGTAAGATCCAGAATGTGGTGGTTTTTTAGTGGCGAGGTGTTTGCCATCGACAGCTCACAAACAATTTGGGAAATTCCAACGATCATTGAAGCCTTCTGCTATTTGTTTCCACTGATCTTGCGTTTGAGGGATCTGAAAATATAAAATTATATTAAACATAAAGTTCTAATTGTATCTGAAACATATTTTTTTGTGTATGCTTCTTTACAGGACGAAGAAGGTCCAGTCAGGAAAAAATTAAAGAAACGATAAAACAGATCAATAGATTGCTTTGGCTACCCAGCGGTTGCAAAAAGAGTCAGACAATTTTCAGAAGATGGCTGATGTTTGGGCATCGAAGTTGAGAACTATGAATCCTAGTCAACAATAGTATGCCGAAAAATTTATAAATGAAATAATATTTGAAGAAATTCAAGGCAATTTATACAGGAACGCTGTACAAATAGTTCCTCAACATTACATCCACACCGAAAACTTTCCAGCATTTCGATTCTGACTCATACCTGGATTCATCTAATTCCTTCGAATTCAGGAATAGCTCGCAACCTACCACTTCGAGTCAAGTAACAAGTTCGTTAATTACTCATCCAGGACGTGGAGTAAATAGGGTTATTTACAACTATGTACATCCGGTGTTAGAGCAAATCACTCAATGTGAGACAGACCAACAGGATTCTGAAACTGATTTTAATACTGCAAAATATTTCTCTACGTTTAAGTAATACGTAAAAATGTATACACAAATATTGGGTCTATAACTTAAGTAATATTGCTAAGAGATGGGGTAACTTGTATATATTCTTCCATTGTTATTATTCCATTGGAACATGCGTTGGAAAGCTACTGTCATTGTACGTCATTTTAGTATATGTCATTCATTTGAAGCGTAAACAACAATAATTTTTTTTCACTCAAATATGTCGAACTTTGTACCTGAAAAAGTCTTTTTGCGGGGAGTTCTTCTTCATTACTTTAATATGAAGAAAACTGCTGCCGAAAGTCATCATATTCTGGTGCAAGTTTATGGTGAACATGCGCTAGCTGAGCGAACGTGCCAAAAGTGCTTTGCACGATTTAAAAGTGGTGATTTTGGCTTGGAAGACGATGAACGTCCTGGGCAGCCAAAAAAGTCTGAAGATGAAGATCTGGAAGCACTACTCTATGAAGATTGTTGCCAAACACAAGAAGAGCTCGCAGAATTTTTGGGTGTCACTCAAGCAGCCATTTCAAAACGTTTAAAAGCAGCTGGATATATTCAAAAGCAAGGAAATTGGGTTCCACATGAACTCAAGCCGAGAGACGTCGAAAGTCGCTCTTTCATGTCCGAAATGCTGCTGGAACGCCACAAGAGGAAGTCATTTTTGCATCGGATTGTTACTGGTAATGAAAAATGGATCCATTACGATAACCCTAAGCGCAAAAAATCATATGTAAAACCCGGCCAATCAGCCAAATCAACGGCAAAGCCGAATATCCATAGCGCGAAGGTAATGCTCTGTATTTGGTTGGATCAGATGGGTGTGCTGTATTATGAGTTGCTGAAACCGGGTGAAACCATCAATGGACAACGCTACCGAACACAATTAATCCGTTTAAAGAGAGCAGTGGCCGAAAAACGCCCGGAATATGCGACCAGACACGAGGCAATAATTTTCCATCATGACAACGCTCAGCCTCACTTTGCTATTCCAGTTAAGAACTATTTGGAAAACAGTAGATGGGAAGTCTTACCCCACCCGCCTTATAGCCCAGACCTTGCCCCTTCTGACTACCATTTGTTCCGGTCGATGGAGAACGCCCTCACTGAAATACGGTTCACATCAGAGCAGAATATCAAAAATTGGCTTGATTCATTCTTGGCTGCCAAGCCGGCGCAGTTCTTTTGGGATGGGATCCACAAATTGCCAGAAAGATGGAAAAAAGTCATAGCTTCAATGGGCAATACTGAAAAAAACCGTACGAATTAAGTTATATACCCAATATGTTACTTTTCTTAAATAATTGGATTACTTACTTTTATGTACTCTTTTAAGCCACGTATTATTGCTTCACAAGTTTCCATCACTATTTTGCTGATTAATATTGCAGATATTGCTGCTGTAAATTTTATATCCTCAAATGAATTCCCTGTAACATGATATCGCAATGTGGTAGAAAGCCTCTGGCTTACGGAAATCGCTTCACGCATGCATGTATCTTTTTTCATAATCAAAGGAGAAATTATTTTAAGCAATTCCCCGTAAGTGGAGTTATCCATCCTCATAAAATTTTTATAATCATCCTGTGCAGATATTTTCAATTCATTCAAAAAGATTTTCATGTGTGAATTGATTCCTTTTTTTTTTAATCACTCCTTCATCCAAATTCTCTTTTTTCTCAACATTTTTTTTTTCTTTTTCCTCTTTATGCAATGTGCAAGAGCAATATATGCAATACAATCGTCCGTTTCACTCATCGCACATCCGTACACCACGAAAACTCACAAAAACTAAAAATTTCACGTCAATCGATTGAACTGTGTAAGGAGAAGCGTCAATTCACACATACACGATGCATGATGTCAACCGATTGACCGTGTAAGGGCGCTTAACGACAAAAAACAGAATTATTATGCGAAATGCCATAAAAAATAACAGGGCAAAACAAATCTTCTCTGCCTATTCATCACGTAGAACTATTGTAATCAAAGTTACTGAAACTTCAGACCAAATGAATAATGACAGCCTAGATAAGCTTAATGAAGTTGTCACCACTTACAAACTTAGGAATGAAGAAGGAGCAAACCGGATATCAACAAATATCGTTAACTGTCAATCCAAGTCTTAAGTCCAGCCGTACTCAAAATGTGAATTCAAAAAACTCTGTCTCAAATTACTATATCTTTGAAATTAATATATTAATGTGGTACAACTTATGTACTCGCACTATATCCTCCTACTCCTACTCTCCCCTCACACTACTTTTCTATCATTATCATCTCTATCTCCTTCATATTTTACTAATCACTTTCTATCTTTCTGTCATTCTTTCTAGGTGTTGTGAATACGGCTTTACAGTAATACCTAGATTTACGACGCTTCGATTAACGTTATTTCGACTTACGACGGCAAAAAAATTCAGGAAGCTACCTCCATTTACGACGTTTTTGCTTGGAACATACGTCAATATGTTGTTCATAAAATTTCGAACAATTTTTTTTTCTTGAAATATTTTTTTTAGTAAGCCATGCATTTCAGTTCAAATTACGTATTTGTATGCAATTTGTTTTTTCATTTTACTTTTGTCAGTTGTCACACTAGGCTGTTTTTCGATTTAGTTACGAAAATGAAAAACTAAAGTAATTAATTTTAAAAGTTTAAATATTTCTTTTTACTGTTAAATTGTGACGCATTTTGGTAAGTTGCAATATTCATACCATGTGAACATGTGTTATGTATAATGTATGCATGTATGCACTTATTTTCTTGTAGCTGTTTTTGTTATGGACGGAAAAAGAAAGGCTTGTGGGCTACCTAAATTTCTCAAGAAGAAAGCTAGAAACATTTTAGAAATAAACTCTAAACTGGTTATTCTACAATGCTTGGAAAAAGGAGAGAAGGCAGTTGATATTGCACGGTCTATGGGACTTCCTCAATCAACTGTCCGTAATGTGAAGGCTTGTGGAGATAAATTTCGTGGAAGTGCTGAAACTGGAGTATCTATCTCAGACACTATTATAACCAAACTCAGACCTCCTGTAATGGAGAAAATAGAAAAGCTTTTATTTACCTGGATACAAGATTTGAACCATAGGAGAATTCCAGTGACTATTGGTGTCATTCAGGCAAAAGCATTGAGCTTATTTAACAAAGTTAATAACCAAAATGATATCGATTTCAGTGCAAGCCGCGGATGGTTGGACAAATTTAAAAAAAAGATACCATCTTCACAATGTCAAATTGAGTTGGGGAATCTGCAAGCGCCGATATGCCTCAGTATCGCAAGCAAGAAACTTTCCAACAAGAAGTTTTCCAAAGAAACTCAAGGAAATCATTGAAGCAGGAGGTTACATGCCAAGCCAAGTTTTTAACGTTGATGAAACGGGGTTGTATTGGAAGCGATTACCAAGAAGAACGTTTATATCCATGGCAGAAAGTACAACACCTGGCTTCAAAACTGCCAAAGAGAGACTGACGCTTCTTTTGGGAGGAAATGCACACGGAGATTGTAAGCTCAAACCACTAATGGTATATAACTCCGAAAACCCTCGAGCTCTAAAAAATTTACCAAAAACTAACCTCCCGGTTATTTGGCGGTCAAATAAAAAGGCATGGATAACAGCGGCCCTTTTTACTGAGTGGTATAAGAAAGGGTTTTGTCCAGCCGTCAAAGAGTATTGTTTGAAAAACAATTTGCCTTATAAAATTCTTTTAATCCTTGACAATGGCCCTGGCCATCCTAACAGTCTGGATGAAATTGATGAAAATGTGAAAGTGATTTTTCTACCACCCAACACAACATCATTACTGCAACCAATGGATCAAGGAGCTACAGCTTCTTTTAAAGCATATCACCTCCGTAGGACTTTCAAGCAGGTAATAGAAGCTATTGACACATCTTTGGACAACACAGAAAATGAAACGGCCATTAAAGAAATTTGGCGTAAATACGGCATCTATAAAGCCATTATAAATATAAGAGATGCTTGGAATGATGTTACGACATCAAATATGAGTAGAGTTTGGCGGGAAGTTTGGCCTGAATGTATCCGAGATCATGACGTGGATGTTCAGTTAAACGAAGAAGGACGGGTAGTTGCAGAAATTCTTAATTTTGCAAGAGAAATCGGGTTCTCAGAAATTATTGAAGATGATATAAGTGGGCTAATCAACCAACAAGAAGAGCTTCTTACAGATGAGGAACTTCTTCAAAATTCTACAAGTCAGAAGAAACATGTTTGCCTGAACAACAAGAAATAGACAATTTTACTACAAAAGAGTTGTCAGCTTTTTTTACCACATTGAAGAGGCGTTAAATATTTTGAAAAATGACCCAGACAAAGAAAGAAGTGAACCAGTTGCATTCTCAATTTCTAATAGCATTTCACCATACAAAAACCTTTATAAAACAAAGAAGCTGGAAGCCATACAGACAACTGTAACTAGTTTTTTTACGCCAACTATATCTCGTGCCGCTGCTGCCGAAGATTCTTCCGCAATCAACAACATCGATTGGGATGGAAAAATTCGGGTCAAAATATCTCGTTTAGCAGGCCATTTACCAATGTGGACACAGAAGCTCATCTTTTATTACAACGGGAACAATTAACGGAGAAGTGTACATTAACGAGTGTCTAAAAAAACGGTTGATTCCTTTCTTAAACAAACACGAGGGTTCAACATTATTTTGGCCAGATTTAGCTTCAGCTCACTATGCTCATGCGACGTTGAGCTTTCTTCTTGCTAAAAATATCGACTTTGTCCCAAAAGACATGAATCCACCCAATGATCCACCGTGCCGTCCCATTGAAAGGTATTGGGCTTTGGTAAAAGCTAAATTGAGGAAAAGTGAGCAGTGTGCAAAGGACGTAAAAGATTTTAGTGCTAAATGGAAAAGAGCGTCCAAAAAGATCACGGATGTAACTGTCACCAATCTTATGAAGGAAAGAAGTTGAGGAAAGAATGGGAACCCAAAATTTTTTTTTATTTTTTATAATTGTGAATGAAGTTAATAAAAACAGAGTTTAAAGCAAATAAAAAAAATGTTGATGAATTATGAAAATATTTTTTTTTTTTACTTTGAAGTTTCCAAATTTTATTCGTTTCAGTGCTTAACAAGTAAGAGGGATATTGTGGGATGAAGGTGTGAGGTGGTACGAATCCAATATGATTTTCAGTATTGCGTAGGTCCAGTAGCATCTTCCGGAAATAGTTTCAAAATTGCGCTGCTTTTTTCATTAAGGTTTTCATTATTTTAACAGCAGATTCAGCTTTGCCATTTGCTTGTTGGTAGTGCAGAGAATTTCTTGTGTGCTTGAACTCCCACTCCTTATAAATCTACTCAAACCTTACACTGATGAATGGTGTAACTCCGTCTATTGTGACAACTTGCGGGATGCGGTGTCTGCTAACAGTTTTCTTACAGACGACAATTATTAAAGAGGTCTTGACTGATGACAATTCATCTACTTCATAGGAATCCGAAACTAGTCGGTAGTTACGAAAAATTAGTTTCTGTTGTTACCTTTAGGATATTCAAAAATATCATGACCAATTCCTTCAAAAGTTGTCAGGTAAAGTTGGACATTTTAACGGAGAACTCTGCTGGTTCCGTTTATTTGTGGAGCAAATATTTTGAATATGAGTTGATGATCGGCCAAAGCACCGCATTCTGAGTTTTTTTTATGTATGCTTTCATTCTTTGGTGGTCATAGTGTCGATTATCGTAGACTTATTGGAACAATTATCCTGACACTTTTGGGAAGAATTCCGTTCTGTATTGTCATTTCGTCCCGATACGTTCAGTAATATTTTAATTCCAACTCCAATTTGCTGGCGTCTGTAGGCCAACCTTCGCTCACGATCTACATTAACTTTTAAGGATTTGAATCCCTTAATGTCCCCTTTTTAATTACTTCCGAAAGCTGCTCTCTGATGCAAACGTTTCTTAACCCATCTATTACGTTTATCGCTGCCATCCCATGCATACGACGTTCCAGATTTCCTAATCGATATATGTTTAGCGGAGTCCTTGTTATTTATTGTAATTTCAGTGCTTCTCGGGACAAGGCATCTCCTTTCCTTTTTTGTACATAAGATTAAAAATGTACCCTGGCAAATATAGCCTCAGTCTCTGCAAACGCCTTGGAGTGTTGTGAATCGATTTCTTGAAAATGGTTTGTAAGGGCAAGTGATTACATCTACTATGATATTATATGGCATCTTCCGGCATCCAAACACAATAGCCACACATTCCTTTTCTCCCTTTCTATTTGCGATTATCGTTTTCCTGTACTACTTAGAGTCCAAGATGACAAAGTCATTGTGTGACCCTTTTGCATCAGAACAGCTGGCAGTCCTTTTCGGTTGGCATCACATTGCAGTGTTAATTCCTCGTTTATATTGTAGTACTGGAAGACTGGTGCATTAGAAATTATCATTTTCTATAAAGGATTATCATCCTGAGCACCCCTTTGTCATTCCTGAATGTACTTACAGATCCCATGTAATGGAGCTGCAATGGATGAAAGGTTTGATAAACCAATAAAAGTTTGTGTTTCAACTTTGCTTCTAGGAGCCGCCTTTCTGAAGATAGCCTCTACCTTACTATTATCAAATTCCAAACCTCCTTTTTCCAGCAAGTGTCTATAAAAGGGTACCTGTTTTAAAAGAAGTTTCGTATTATTTGCGTGATGATGGTTATAATTCCACGATGCTCCAAGTCGTCTAGCCTTCGTTTCAGTTCCTCTCGTATGGTCACTGATATTCTCCTTGGCTGTTGCTGCTTTGGCTGTACATTTTCATCAAATTTCAACATTAGAGGCATTTCAATTTTTCCATCACCATTAAATTCATCGTGGAACTCTTTTATAATGTCCTGTGCTTTCTGATTACAAAATTGGAGTCTATTGACTTGAATAATGTTCATTGCTATCGATCCATTTGCTCCGATTATTGCATCACATTTCGTATCTATGAGTAACAACTGAAAACATAGCCTATGTCCGACGCATCTTCCTTGTTTTCCTTCGCCGACCGGAAAACTGTACGTGTCAAAATTTGACGACATTTCGTCTTTCAGTCATCAAGATATTGATGGAAAAAAGACAGTTTCATACGTTGATAAAACATTGTTATTTGATGGGGAAAAATACCGTTAAAACTCAAGAATGGCTTCGAAAGTGTTATAGGGAATCTCCTGCGTCGAAAGTAACCATTTATCGCTGGTTTCCTGAATTCAAATGCAGTCGTACAGACACAGATTTTCGTGAACGCTCTGGCCCAAAAGAAACTGTTACGCCGGAAAACATAAATTAAATCCACAAAATCGTTTTGAACAACCGTAAAGTGGATGTGCGTGAGGTAGCTGACATCATAAAAATATCAATAGACCGTACACATCATATTCTGCACGAGTATTGGGGTATGAGAAAACTCTGCTTGCTCACAAAAACACCAAAAACAACAACGTGTTGATGGTTCAGAACGCTGTTTGGAGCTGTTTAAGCGAAATAAAAATAACTCTTTCATGAGGTATGTGACAATGGATGAAACATGGATCCTGTTACCTGCTTGCAAACATCAAAAAAGTCCTCGCCAGAATAAGATATGGCTCAAATGAAGAAATGGTCACAGAATTCGGATGGGACAAATCATTCTGTAAGAAAGGCATACAAATGTTAGAATGGCACTGGAATGATTGTATCATCCTAGAAGAACATTATGCTGAATAAATTAGAATTTTGCTATAAAAATTTTAATTTTATAAGTTAGTCTTTCGAATCAGATTTACATGACTACGAAAACATTTTAATTTTGCGGTAATCTCAATTCTTTCGTGTCTACTGAACTTAGGGAACAACTTGGAGCTCATAATATTGCACGATGCCGCTATATCATTTATGCATCTTACTCTTTCTAATGTGTCCACATATTCCTATTGTTTTAACAAACCCAATATACTTACGTAGTTTTACGTATGTAGCAACCCAAGATCGATTGTATGTGATCGATTAACTCCCGGTATTTTTAGCATCAAAGGCTAATTTTTCTCAGCTACTCAGATTAAATTCGACGGTTTTTTTATTTATAATTTGCGCGTCCCCAAGCGATTTGGATATTTGAAAGTTATAGTGAGCTAGGAAATGCAGAGCTAGGTAAGGCATTCCATAAGCAAGATGTACGGCTTAGGAAAGAATCACGATATTTCAGAGTACGTCCGAAAGTAAGCTTGAGGGTGTACTGATCAGCATTCATAGCCAGAAGAGTGTTAGGGTTAAAAATTTGAAGCGACGGAATGCTACCGGCGATTTCCACGGAAGAATGGCTGTGGAAATGGCGATAAAGCAGACTAAGGCACTAGACATTACGTTGGTGTTCCAGGGTGTCCATTGCCTAAGTGATATTAGTATTACCTAGAAGCTTTTTTGCGCGGTTCTGAATCCTATCTAGGAGGTGCAGAGATGTTTTGGGTGTACCCGACAAGATGTAGGCATTTTATTACAATTTTGGGCTGATGAATGCCTTATTTATTGAAGCCACATCAGAGGATGTGAAATATTTCTTACATCGTTTGAGGAAACTTAGATATTTCGCAGAGTTTTTGGCGACTTCGAATATGTGGTCATTCCAACGTAAGTTGTCATTGACACACATACCGAGAATGGAAAGTTTATCGATTTCGACGATGCAAGTGCCATTCATGGATAATGGCTGGCAGTTTAAATTTCGCTTTAAAGACAGTAGACAGCATTGTGTTTTGGAAGCATTAAATTCTACTCTGTTAGTGGTTCCCAATTAGTTATGCTGTTAATATGGGAATTTAATAAGCTTAATATACGCTGGCGTTCCCGTTCAACAGGCGAAGAGCAGGGACGTGAGTCAGGGGGTGAATATGAAAAGCAGAGAGTACTTACGTCAGCAAAGGAATATATTGGATTAGAAGTGGCAGACAAGAGATCACTGATAAAAATTAAAAAGAGTGTCGGAGATAGAACGGAACCCTGGGGCTCACCAGCACTTATTTTGTGGATATCAGACTTTAAACCATCCAAGGCAACTTGAATTGTGCGTTCCGAAAATTAATTTTTAATCCATTGAAAAGGAGAGTCATCGATCTCAAAAGCACGCAAGTGCTTACAAATATCAAGTGCAACTATTCCGTTCCATTTTTCGGTGAGACATGCTCTTAAATCACCAGTGGACCTGCTACGAAAACCGTACTGATGGTCATTAAGTAGTTCTCATGTTTGGAGATATTTCATGAGCTGACGGTTTATCAGCTCTTCTTTGACCTTGGAAAGAAGGGACGTAAGTGCAATGGGTCTGTAGGAGGAGACAGAGGAAGATTCGTCTTTTTTAGGGACAACCTGGACAAATGCCGTTTTGCATCTGCTCGGAAAAAGTCCTAAAAAGTAGGATTGATGAAAAAGCTTACGCAGTGGTTTTGCCAGCGAGGAAGAGCACCTCTTCAAAAGGAGAGGAGATATACCATCTGGACAAGCGGATTTGTACATGTTAAGATCTTTAAGAACTCTTGTTACTACACGAATGCGAAAGTGGATTTGTCCCAGTGAAGATTCGACCCCCTCAAGCGTAGGCGGAGATAAAGCACAACCTAGAAGTGTTAAGATGGCCTCGATGTGTACAGCAAGCAGATTAGCCTTGTCCGCAGAGCTGACAGCTGGAATGCCATTATAAATGAGCTTTGGGATGGAGGATGAAGCAGAATTTCTAATGTTTTTAACGAACGACCAAAAATGTTTACTACATGTGGGGCATTGTAGTCTTTTGTGCCTAAGCTTTTGGTTGTATTGATATTTCACACGCTTAAGATAGACGTTGCAGTCATTCCTGGCTGGTTTAAACTTTTTTCGGTTTTCCTTCGCCCGGTTGGTCTTGATGGACCGAAAAAACATCTCTCTAATCCTGACAGCCTCTTACATCTCGAGTTGTACCATGCCTCTTTTATTTTGGTTTGATACTCTTTAGCCGATGAGAGATACAGGATCTCATCCCAAAGGGAATAGAGTCTGTGATCATATCAGCAGCAGCATCCACGTCGTTATCAAGGAGACATAACTACCAATTAAAATTTTTTAACAAATTGTTAAGTCCGCTCCAATTAACTTTCTCGTATTGCCACATGGTTTTAATTATGAATCTTTTCTCTAACTGCGTGATAGATGTACGAGAAATTAGCTGATGTGACACAATGTTCCGACTGGCCTATAGGGAAAAGCACGTAAACGGTGTGTATATTTATCAGGGTGAGAAGTTAAAAACAAGTCCAGGGTTTTGGCGGTATGACTATCAGCGTCTGGTATTCGTGAGAGCTCATTTACAACCTGGGTCAAGTTATTTCCCGCAGCGAAGATCTCAGAATACCGTCCGTCGTGTTCTGTTTATCCCGAATGCCGAACCCAACCACAATTTTGTATAGCGTAATCACGATTTCAGTATGAGGATACAGGGATACAATTCTTGGTATGGAGTCAGACAGCGCATCAAGCTCATTCAAGGTAAGTGCTGTCCAGTTTGAGGATTCTGTCAATAAAGCAATAGTGGATCATTTGCTTACGGATATGGAATTTTAAAGACATGAAGTTGAATTCCAGATTGGACTTTGGTAAGCACATCACTTCGCACGTAAATGGCGATATCGCGGTGAGAAAAGAATTATGGTACTAATTCGTAGACTGGTAGCATCAGATCTGAGAGATGTGGGCGGTGATCTACCTGGGTTTCATTAAGTGCCAAAACAGCTGGTCTGTATTACAGATGTGGACGTACGGAGAAAAGTAATTACTTTTTAGCCCGCGAATATTTGCTACATCCACTGTAAGTTCCCGAGTTATTATAAAAAAAGACAAACACAAAACGGACAGACGATGCGTAAAAAAAAGACTATGAAGAGTTGGGTATGAGCAGTAGCGCGAAAAAATTGTCAACTGCGAGCAGTGAAAATTTAATTGTGAATACAATTTATTGTTATGGAGTAATTAAATTTCTCACAGCTTTTCAAGCAATCGCTGATATTGTAATCTGCGGATCATGCAAAGAAAAAATAAGATTTCAAGAGAGCGGGCGTCAAGGTTTATGTTTCGAAATTATTTTATCGTACATGTGCGGTCGGAGAAAAATGAAATCAGGCCCGTAAATAAACACCAGCTATAAGATAAATAAACGAATCGTGTTTGTTATGAGGTTACATTGTGTTGGACGAGACGCCATCAACGTGTTTTGTGGACTGGTGCACCTACGCCAATGGTTGGAAAAATCAACATACGATAACATAGTGCAGTACATTCACTCGGCATCGGAATCGTTGTCCAATACAGTCACTGAGAAAGCCGTCAAATAGGAGCCAGACAATAATATAGTAAACGGAAACATCATTTGAAAGTGTCCGCCCATGCAATCTGGAAAAAACCTAGTTGTACGATGTAAGAACACTCATTGGGCACTACAGTGGCAAAGTAGTCCACCTTATTGTAAAAAGTGCATACTGACACAGCTGTACTTTGAACAAGAAATCACTTGATGACGACGAATTTGAAGAATGGTACGTAACTCACGAAGAATCATGCTCCTCACATCATTAAGATTCAGCAGGGAAGTTGAAAGTGAACTCTATCATAGAAATGTTTTTAAGATCCGACGAAAAATTTGGCGTAAAATATAAAAATTACATCAGCGACAGTGATTCGAAAACTTTCGCAGGCATTTTGAAAACAAATCAATACCTGTGATTGTCCAGCAACAAAAAATGAATGCGTCTAACATGCACAAAAACAAATGGTTAGACGGCTTCGAAATATGAAGAATGTTAAGAAGTTCGGTGGTAAGAAACGGTTGACGGATTGTCTCATAAAAATAGCTGGCCATTTATTATTTTAAGACCATTAAGAAACGTTGATTCTGTCCAAAAGATGAGCGAAGTTATAATGGCAACGCTGGATCATTATTGTTGAACTGATGAATTCCATTGGCAAGAGAATTGTCCAGTAGGCATCGAGAGGTGATGTGAATGAAACAATTTAAATCTAGGAAGCAGTTGAGAAATACATTCGTCCAAGTCAACAATTGGGCTCATCACTCCAAAACACCTAAATTCGGACCAAAAAGTCGCTGAAATTGCTGCCTATATACAGGTATGTTCAAAGAACGATTTTGCGTGTTATGCAGTTACTCAATTTAAGTATTGACCAGCAGTGGAAAATATTTCCTGATATCCCTGATGCTCAACGGAACGAGAGAGAGAACAAGCGCCAGGCATTTAGCAGCATATTCAAGATTTTTCTAAATTGACGCGAGTATAGCTAAAAAACTAATCGACCTTTTGAATTGATCCGAAGTTTTCTTTCTTTGATATTAAATTTTCTTCTAAATGAACCAAAAAAGTTGATCAAGAAGTCTATTTAAATAATTGTTACACCACCTTAAGATTATAATTTCACGATTTTTTCATCTTTTTTTTTAGTTCACCCAGAAGTAAAATATAAAGCAATTTAACACCTTTTGGTTTTTTATTTCAGTCAAGTATTACGAGCTGCATCTTTCTTACTCATTGAAAACTGTATCGCGGCCGGATCAACATACTGAGACCACCTACCAATATCCGTCAAAGTAGAGTTAAATTTGCTGCAAACCAATACTGAAGTTCAGCAAAATTGCCGGAGTTCAGCAAAAAGACGGAATCTTAGAAAGGTACAAAGCGAATCTTACTCTGGAAATCAATAATATAGAAAATGACGAACTTCTATCTGCTAGAGGTACGGAAATCCTCAGGAACTGCATCTTGAACGCAGCTAAACCCTTGCAAACAGAAACAAAAAGACTAGGAAGGCAGCCCTAGTATAATTGAGAATGTGAAAAAGCCAGAAAAAAATCATTCGCCTACCTTCGCCTGCATAGGCACCGACCACATAAAACGTATGTACTAGCAAGCAAACAGAAGCTTTAAAATTATATGCCAAGAAAAACAAAAACTCTACATAAACAAAACATTTACAAAAAGACAGCAAGTCCTTTGGGAAATTGGCTAAAGCATTGAATGGTACGTTATTTGCCCAAGGAATCAAGGTTGAAGCAATTACTCTGTCGGAATATTTCGAAAAATTGCTGAATCCACCAGTGGACCGGAATGAAATACAATTTGCACTACCGTATTCCGAAGTAAACTCCTTACTTAGACTCCCTCATAACCCTACAGGAAGTTGAAAAAGTTATGGATGTGGGATGGAGAGCCAAACAAACGGACGATACATTACAGATGATAGACTAATTACCTAACACACACAAGATCAAACGAGACGTACATAAGAAGCACTAACTGCTACAAACAGACGATAAGATCATATGAGAACGAAGCCAAAGAAAGACACACAAACGTACACACACAGAAATGTTACTGTAAAATATGTAAAGCAGCAGGCATTGTAGTTTTAAGAGCATGAAGAAGGGCAGATCGTTGCCCAAAATAAAGAAAGATTTGGAGTTTGTAAATTTAATTTCCTGATTTGGTTTTATTTGTCCGTTCGCTAGAGAATCCCACATAGATAGGTGCCGCCTGAATAAGGCTAGAGGGGAAAATCGTATTGCTTATGAGTTCTTCAAAAATGCAACTGACCACTTCCTGCAGAAGCTCACAGAAGCATACAATTATACATTTACGACCGGCGAAGTTCCAGAAGCTTTCAAAAAAAGTATAATTTTTCCGATTCTCAAGAAAGCAGATCCAAATGATCCATCCAACTATAGAGGGATTTCGTTTCTAAATGCTGTTACCAAAATTTTGACAGGAGTCATCTTGGAGCGCTTAATAACCTGGATATGTGAAATCGACCTGCTAAGCGAGTTTCAAGCCGGGTTCCGTAAATAGTACTCCTCGATGGACAACATATTTACTCTCACAAACATCGCTCGGATTTACTTGGGCCGAGGAAAAAAACTATACGCTTTCTTTGTAGACTTTAAGGCGGCTTTTGACTCCATCGATATTTCTTAAACTCAGCAACATAGGAGTCTCAACAAATGTTCTAAAGGTTCTGCAATAATTTTACGAAGGCAATACAGCGGCGGTGTGGGACAGGAATATCTTGTCTAATCGGCTCCAAACAAACTCTGGCGTAAAGCAAGGATGTCTTTTGAGTCCTCTTCTGTTTTCAATATTTTTGGATGATCTAGTTGAATTTCTTCCGGGCGTTGTGCCTTTTGAGGGATTTCCTATAAAAATCCTACTCTACGCCGACGACATCGTAATTTTCGCAGAAACTCCAAGCATGCTCCAAATTATGATTAACAAGCTGCAACAGTATTGCCGTATGTGGAACCTGCAAGTTAATACCAGCAAATCCAAAGTCTTGATTTTTCGAAATGGTTGGGTACATCACGCAAGGAATGGACCTGGCAGAGCGTGGAACTGGATATAGTCAAGGAATACCTCGGAGTTATGGTCACCTCACAGGCATCCTTTAGAAAACACCTGCTAGAGATACTGAAAGAATCTAAACGTGCGATTAATTGCAACTAGAAAGGAATTCTGGGGAAAAGGAAAATAAGATTTTCGAGGCGGTAATGAGGTCAATAATGTGCTATGCAGCACAAGTGTGGGGGGCTTGGCATTTTGAAGAGGTAGAAAAACTCCAAAGATACTTCCTTAAGAAACTGTTTAGGCTGCCTGAAAATACACCAACTTACATGTTACATCTGGAAACTGGACTACCAACGTTACATATCTTCACGCTTAGACTGCACATCCTCTATATCAGAAAAGTTCTTACTCAATCAAGTCATCGTATTCCGCACAAGGTTGCTATGTATCTTAAAAACCGAAACCTTAACTTCTTTGCGGAATGGTCAAGGCTCAGCCAAGAACACAATGTGCCCTTGCACGAACTAATCGGAAATGAAACAAACTGGGAGAGCACACTGAACGAAATTTTTAAAAAACCCACTATTCAACACGGGAGCTTTTCGAGATGCAAAGTCAACAAAGCCAATCAAGATCTACGTACAGAGTACTACAGCATGAACTTGGGGAAAACAGCTACTTTAATGACCAGAAAAGCGTAGAGTCCATCTCAACAATATTTAAAGCCAGAGGCGAATTTTTGCACCTGAACTATATGCCATACAGAAACGACGGAGGAGACGAATTTGCACTGTGCAATCTGGGAACGAAGGAGGATGTCCGACATTTTGTTGGAACGTGTCCCATATTAAATTCAATCAGAAGATCCTTTTGGGGAAAAAATACCCTATCACTAAATGAGATCACAAATATGCTAAACTGTGCAAACTAGAACACTTCACACAACTTTGTAAAATTTGCACTGAATTATAGGCTACAAATTATAAATGAAGCTTTTTAGTAATTACAAATTTATTAATTTCTTTCTCTCGGCTGACGGCAAAAACCGACGCTTATTTGTGTTATTTTTGCTAAACTTGTAAATATTGTAACAGAATAAACAAATATTACTACTATTACTACTTACTGTAGCGCGGCGAAACACTCATTAAATTAACCAATAAATCTGCTTAATACAGGGTGAATGACTAGAACTCGAACTTTTTAAAATGCTATAATTTTTGTATTTTTTAATAAATTTTATTGTGCCAAAGCAAAAAATGTTGGAAAATACATCAATTTTCAAATTGTATCAGTAGTTGTCAATATGTCCACCGTTGGCGCGAATAATGGCCTTGAGACGACCGAAGAAAGACGGCTACACGCAAGCGGCCCTGCGGTATTTTGGCCCATTCCCGGCGAAGTGCTTGTTTGAGGAGGTCCAAACTTTGGTATTTTTTAGTGCCAACCTTCGCCTTCAAAATACCCCAGGCAGAGAAATCCAACGGATTTGCATCCGGAGAATTTGCAATCCATTGTGTCGAAGAAATGAAGTGTGGAACATTGTTTTTTTTAACCAATCTTAGTTGACGCGCGCTTTGTGAGACGGTGCCGAGCCTTGTTAAAATGTCCACGGTCTCCGACCGAAATGATTGTTTGCCCAAGGCTTCAATACTGCCTCTAAGACAGTTTCATGGTATACGATCGCATTAATTTTGATGCCATGGTCCAAAAATACGAGCGGAGAGCGACCATCGGCGGTTATGGCGGGCCAAACCATCACCATCGGTGCTGCCTGCTTTCTGGTGGCCGTCCGAAGGTGTACATTTTCGAAGGACCTCTCTGGCAAGTAAACTCGGTCATTTTGTTTGTTGACATATTGCTCGATAACAAATGGCGACTCATCGGAAAAAACCAAATTCGGCAACTCACCACTTTCGTGCAAGCGTAGCAACCCGTTCGCTCTTTCAACTCTAACTTTTTTCTGTTGCGGTGTAAGATCGTGTGCTTTTTGGAACTTCAATGGATTGAGCCCAAGCTCATTTTTCAGTATTTCAGTATGTGTTGCATCCGTTCCAACGATATGTTGAGCTCACGAGCCATTTTTCTTCCACTTCGACGCGGATTTCGCTCAATTCGAGCCTTCACTTTCCGAACCATTTCTACCGATGTTGCTGCTTTTTTATGACCACCTCCATGGCGTTTTGCAACGCTGCCAGTATCACGGTAACGAGCTATAGTTCGAGACACAAATGATTTATTCACATTGAGGTGCTGGAGGGCTCTAACCATAGCTACTTGTGGTTTTTCAGCCAAATATAAAGCAATCACACTATCACGTTTGAATTCCATCGCGGATAAAAATTGTTCAACAAAACTGAGACACAATTCGTTTAAACAAAAACAACAACAACAACAACAACTACAACAACAACAACAACAACAACGACAACAACAGCAGCAGCAGCAGCAGCAGCAGAAGAAGAAGGAGAAGGTGCCGCCTATCAACACCTATAAATTGGAGGTAAATGCTACCAAGGACCTGTGTAAGTTGGTCATTGGTAATAATTTTAATATTAAGAGATTGGGGAACGATCGCCATGCCATCCACTGTAATACAGTGGAGGGCTACGCGAAAGTGAAAGAGCTCCTAAAGGAAACGACGACGGAGCACTACTCATTCACACCGAAGTGTGAAAAGCGGCAATCGATGCTGCTGAAGGGGTTGGAACCGTCTTCTGATCCTGAGGAGATCCTGGCACTGCTTAAAGAGAAGGAGTGCGAAGGACTCAAGTTCGTGGGGGTAAAGCCATTTACCACAGCTAGAGCCAGGCGGGAGAAACGGAGTCTGCCGTTCTTCCTGGTGCAGCTCAGTCCCGAAAGCCGTCTGGATAGTCTAAGGAGTATTAATGTCCTAGACTACCAGGTGGTTCACTGGGAAAAATTAAAAAGGAGCGAAGGCGTTATACAATGCGTTCGCTGCCAGAGGTTCGGGCACGCCGCGTCGAACTGCCAAATGCAGCCTCGATGCGTGAAGTGCGCAAAGAACCACAGTTCCGAGGAGTGTCCTCTGGGTAGGGACGGAGCATCCGATAGGACGCAGCTCTCTTGCGTGTTATGTGGGAACGTGGGACACACCGCAAACTATCGGGGTTGTCCTAAGTTCTCTGACATTAAAAAAGCAAAACTGGCTCGGCAGCAGAAGGTGGAGGTCAAACGTTCACCTGTGAGGCTTCAAACACCAGCCGTCACGTCCCAAATTTCCTACGCCCAAATGGCGGCAGGTAGGGGTGCTACGGTACAGCAAACGACTGTTGCTTCTCCGGCGCCAATGCCGAGAACAACGGAAGCTGCACCTAACATGTTGGCCATCTTGCTCGCAATCCAAGGGCAGATGGCTCAGCTCCAAAAGCAGGTGCAAGAACAGACCAAGCGGGTGGACCAGATCTACGCGCTGCTGCCGGGCCTAACGCAACACATGTCGTAATGGGTACGCACATGGTGGAGCAAACTTTGAAGGTCCTTGCGGTGAATGTTAATTCACTGATTAGGATCGAACGAAGAGCCGCGATGTTTAAATTGCTACAAGACCAAACTCCTGATGTGCTTTTCGCTAGTGAAACCAAGCTAACAGATAAGCACAAACTGGAGTACAATAATTATATTGTCAGAAGAAGAAACCGGCCCGGATCCAAACGTGGAGGCGGTGTTGCGATCTTCATTAAACAAGGTATAAAATTTCACAGAGTGTACAAGGGAGTGTTGCGTAGGTTCCGGGTGTTGGAGGCAGTCGTCATTTACATCCCGCTCCGCAGTGGAAAGCGGCTGTACTTGGCCTCTGTTTATGCACCTGAGACTTCACAATCCACTTTATTCATTACAGAGCTCGACACGCTTTTTCGACTCCTGAGACTGGAATCGGGGGAGAATTATTTTATAATCGGCGGGGACTTCAACGCTAGACACAGAGATTGGGGAAATAATTTGCCAAATACTAGAGGGAACCTACTACTCGATTGGTGGGGTCAGCACGATGTCATGTACAGACTCGGTCTTAAAGCGACGGATAATCCGTCGTTTCCCAGAGGCGGGTCTTATTTGGATCTACTGCTGTACGACGAACGTATACGACTGACAGGTACGAATTTACAAACGCTAAACTGTCTGCGCACATTCGTGTATGACAGTGACCATTGCGGTTTTAGCACCGAAATTACAGTTCCCAACGAAATTGCGGAATTGGAGGAGTTTGTCCAAAGATATTCTTACAACTACAGTAAGACTCGATGGACACGCTTCTCCGCAACCATGACAAGTGCGCTCTCCTCGAATACGCTCCACCCACCGTCCAATAGGAATTTGACAAACGAGGAGATCGACAATTACCTAAAACAAATGGACGAGACAATTAAACAAACTATGGACTCTACAATACCACGATATCGACATACGACTAACGAAGACCTGTTCCGCAATCCTACTATTGATGCACTGCACCGACAGAAAAGTAGACTTCTGACAAGACTCAAAAACTTGTACAGACAGTTAACTGACAGACAAGACCCGGAGATTAGGACACTGAAGGCATCGATTAAAAATATTCAAACGTTAATAAAAGAGAATTACAGAATTTCTGTAAGTTCGTATTGGAACAACAGGGTTCGGGCTGTAAACACCAGCAACCCGAATATGTTCCCGCAAATAAATAAACTATTTCGGAGAAAAAATCAAAACGACCTTCAGTGTCTTAAAATAGCCCGGACAACAGACAACGAACGGTTACTGACAATAGCAGGTATTGATCCAAATGAGGCCGCTGATGATGACGACTTCTTTGTGATCGAGGATCCACAGGAGAAGGTTGAGGCCATAGGGGCGACTTTCCAGGAAATATACAAGGCCACTGATACCATTGGTCCTAATTATGACCTGGACAATCGCGTCTTGGTGCACAACCTCTACATTCGAAATGAAGTAGAGAACTGGCGATCCGAGGGCTCTGGTTTCACTCGCTTCAGCGACGAAAATATGGCAAATACTGTCATTACCAGAGAGGGTGACCTACCTCCGTTCATTTCGAAGGAAGAGCTCCGTGAGATCTTCGACACAATCAGGGCTAAGAAATCAGTGGGGACCGATGGTATTCCAAACATCGTGCTTCGACATCTTCCTCTAGAAGCGGTGGACATTTACACCACCCTGTTTAATAATGCAATGAATAATGCACATTATCCAGCGCATTGGAAAACGGCGGTGGTTCAACCTATCCCCAAAAAGGGAAAGGATATATCCAATCCAGCGAATCTCCAGTCGATAAGTCTCCTTCCGAATATCAGTAAGGTGTTTGAAAAAGTAATCAATAGAGCTCTGTCTAGGTGGGTTGAGGACAAACATATAGTTCCGGATAATCAATTCGGTTTTAAGGCGGGACATGATATCTCACATGCTGCGTCTAAACTGGTGTCCGATATCCAATGGAATAAAGGCAAAAACCAATGTACTGGTGCCTGCCTTGTTGACTTGGAGAAGGCCTTTGACACCGTATGGTTAGAGGGTCTTTTCTATAAGCTGACTAGGCTGGGAATCAGTAAACCATTCTTGTACATTCTTTATAATATGCTAACCAACAGACAGTTCATCGTGAAAAATGGTGATGTGACTTCTGTTGGTATATTTCAAATTAAAAATGGTCTTCAGCAAGGCGCGGTCAATTCGCCGATCCTATTCAACATTTATACAAGCGACTTGATAGGTTCACTTCCCCATACTATTGCGTACGCAGACGATTTGATAGCGTACAGAACAGGTCCAAAAATCGAGGTCATTAATACTCTCTTGCAGCGTGACTTCGATAAGATAAGACGATTTTGCGATGACTGGAAGTTGAAAATCAACTTTCAGAAGTCGGAAACCATTCTCTTTAGGACGCCGTTGTCTAGAGCCTCTAGGGATACCAGAAAAAATTGGCGAAAGTTCTCGATCATTGGACAACACGGACAGCCACTTGCCTGTCGAAATGTAGTCAGATACCTTGGGATCTGGCTAGATCAGTTTCTGTATTTTGACAAAAATGTAGATGCTGCTCTGGCCAGAGCCAAAGGAGCTTTTGCCCTTACAAAGAGACTGTTTTATAGCAGCCAACTCGATGCGAGGGTAAAGGTAATCTGCTATATGGCCCTTATCAGGCCCATGCTGGTATTTGGTTGTCCTGTGTGGTTCAATGTGCGAGCAAGCTTAATGGAAAAGATTCGGGTGTTTGAGAGGGCTTGCCTTAGGGCTTGCCTTCGCTTGTACAGAACACCAGAGTCGGAGTACAAAAAATTTTATCGTAATGAGGTCCTTTACAACAGGGCGAACCTAATACGAGTGGACAACTTCGTAATTAAGCTGACTCGAAGGCACATTGCAAGAGCAATGACCTCGACGAATAACCTGATATCGGGGGCTTACTACCCCAACTACCTTTACCACGAGAGTGTGCGCTCTGACGGCTTCGTTCCACCGGAAGCATTCCTCTACCTAGATCAGATAGGGTTGATCCAGGATAGATCAGCGGTCCCGTTAATCTTCCATGTCGCTCGGAAAGCTGGGGACAGGCGACTCAACTACGACAGAGACGTCGCACACGGCAGTGTGGATCGTCTCAGGTTCAGTAGGGCGGTGGGGAATCGCGATAAGAGGGATGTCGTTCGGCAGCACCAGCATTTCTGGTGGTTGAATGATGGAGAAGATGTTTCGTCGTCGTTTCCGTCAATTACGGACCAGCCTCACTAATGGGGCAGAGCTGACCAATCCATTTACACTGTGAATAGCAATGGCCAGCTTGCATAGGTTTAGGTTAGTATTTAAGAAATACATATTTATATTAGTATATACATAGGTATATACTAGTATATGTATGTCATTGTGAATATTGTCTATGTGTATATATGTGTGTATTGTGTAGGTAGGTTAGGTAGACTAAGATTTATTTTAAGCTAGATGTTAAGTTTTTATAAAAAATATGTCCATATGCTAAGTTTTTTGTTAAATTCTTTTCTTAGCCTTAAGCATAGAAAATAAGTATATATAAGTATAAAATGTAAACAAAGTCGAAAGACATATATATAAGAGTTTAGAGTAGCTTAGAGTGCCTGTGTGGGGCCAGTAAGTTAGTATAACTTTGTTAAGTAATTTTAAGCTAGCATTTAAGCATTTTTTGTTAGTATGTAAGAGTTAATGAATTAGAAAATAAAATGCGTTTAAAACTAAAAAAACTAACAATTCGTTTAAAGGGCTTGTGAGTAATAAAATTATCTGTAATGTGTCAAAATTTGAGTTCACTGTCGTGAACGGTTTGGAAATTGTAGCAGTCTGAAATTGGTTGCAGTTCGAGTCATTTAGGGTGTCTATTATTTCACTTCAAAAAAAAACATTTTTATAAATTCTTTAAGTATATACAAACATATACCTCAAAGTTTAATGGGTAAATTTTTTTCCCCCCTCTAAAAAAATCACAAAAAACGCTTCGTTTGTACCTTCTAATTCAGAACACCCTCTTGAATGATATGCGAAAAAAAAATCTAATATTACAAAGGGCAATAGCCATGTGCAAGCTACTAGACCCGCCAACAATAAAATTAATGAGGATTTCAAATGCACACCCGGAGACTGAACTGGAAGCAATAGAATATACAGCAAACATCAAACACCTTGTTTCGGTAAATTTTCCCAAAACAAGGTTGAATCTCTTTTCCTTAGAAAGGAACCGAACTCTTTTTTCGAATGGGAATACCGAGCTCCGGCAGAGATGGAGGGAAGCCATGGTCTCATCAGCCTTGGAAACCAACCCAGATAAGTTACAGGCTGTTTTCTCCGAAAAGGAGAAGGAGAAGCTTCGTTCACTGAAGCCCTAAGGTCAGTGGAAAGACTCAAGACGAACCAAGAGTCCTATGTGCAACGGAGGTCCATCAGAAACACCGTTGTTGGACCCCGTAGGATAACGGACTGCATCAGACAGGACGTCTAAAAGTCGTCGACCTGTGGGGCGTACGGCCAATATGATCAAATACACTCCGAGGACGTTTAAACTCTAAAAGTCATCTTCGGTAGGTGAAGGAATGACGACCGCTTTTTAAGCTAGCACCTTATGCTGTCTCCTATATTTGCCGTATTCGCACATCTTATTCAGTCGCAGCTTGTTTTGCACGTATTTTATGAATGTGCAAATCTCCTTTCAATGTTCTTCTGACCGCAACATTTGGTCAATTATTGACTGTGGGTTTGGTATGTCAGGTCTCTATCCCAGAAAGCCTACGCAATGGAATATTGCATATCCTGTGCCTTCTTCCTGGTTCGGCCAGTCTGGGCGAAAAGGTTAACTATCGTGCTTGAAATGGTATAGATAATTCCGATAGCCACCGAAACCAGATAGGAACTGCGTTAGGCGGTAATTACAGTCCCCGTGTCTTCGATGTTGTCACCTGCCTTTTTCCTATTATAGTCCAACAGGCCTGCCAAATATTAGTTATTGACGCTACCTTTTCTTCAGTTCAGGTGCCATTGGCGTCACGCTGTCTCAAGATTTTTCTATTGTATTTTCTGAGCGTCTCGTCTGCAAGGATACGAGTATTAATGGGGACTACTCCAGCTACAACAAAGTCGGCTTCGTCTGAGAGTTCGAAAGTCATTTCCTTTTTTATAAATTTATAAAACAACCAAAAATGCGAAAATTTGGTGTTCTTTCAATAAATCGGAAAAGGTCAATTTTCCGAGAATTTCATCATTTATATAAAAATCTTCGTAAATACCCAGACAGATTTTGGCAATATCTTTGTATGCCAGTAACATCATTCGATTTACTAATGGAAAAAGTTCGACCAAGAACAAAGGCAACCAATTTGTGCAGAACAGCGGCTGGTTTTAAGTATTATTAAGGAAAGTTTTTATTCTTCATTTTTATTTTTAAATTTTTCTAATAAAATATTTTGTATATTCCGCTCTGATCTCTAATTTTTCTACATAAAATTTAACATAAACGGCAAAAGCCTTTTGAAAAACTCCATATCATCACTGTCTCCTTTCCTTTCTACTCTTGCATTCTAACTCCAGCAACTCAAAATCAATGTTTGTTGTTGCTGTCGTTTTCCTTTTCTTCTTTTGGAAATTATGTGATGCACTGGTAGAAGAATTGCTGGCGTTAGATGATAGTCAAAATAGTATCTTCTCCGCTTAATAAGTCTGATAAAATGGTAGAGTAGGTGTAATCTGAATATTCTTCTGACCCTTGCATATTCCCATCAGCCGGATCTGGAGTAACTGATCGTTTTATGAAGCTCATCATATCAAAACACTGACATTTTGCTTTATTGTGCTCCGGATCCGGAAATTTTTCGAAGATTGCTTGCGCAATTTTTCGAAGATTTCTCCTAAAAGTGTCTTTTGAATTCTTCCTGTTATTCCTTCGAATAAAAAATTAAAAAATAATTATTTGAAACGACACAATGAATTGACAATTTATTTTCATGTTTTTCGATTTCTTGCTACAGCTCGTTCATATCGAGAACATTACATGTGTAATCATTTGGGAAGAACTTTTAGAGGAATATCATAGATGTTATGCCTACACCAACAACCGATCACCTTCAAAAAGTTATAGAAGACTACTACAAGCGCTGGAAGTTTCCTAACTATTTTGGCAGTATCGATGGCAAACACTTCAGGTAAAGTGCGAAGCAAACTCTGGGTCTCAATACTTTAACTATTTCTATTGCACTGCAAGCTGTGGCTGATACTGATAAGAAATTTTTAACAATCGAGGTGGAAGGAAGAGGAAAACGGAGTAATGGTGGTACTACGGTACTGGCCATATCCTTATAGAAATTTAAATGCACCAATCGAAAAATTTAACGAAAAGCTTTCAACTGTAAGGAAATGCATTGCACAATTTTGTGTGAGAGTTCGATGGGGATAGCGATCTTGATAATATGTATATTAGGGAACGCAAAAGTCATCACCCTATCGGAAGGTGAAATAATTTTTGCGAATGGCAGTAAATGGCAATTCTACTTTGACATTTACAAAGTAAACAGATACAAAATACACGCCAACAAGACATGTAGCGCTATACTCCTAAAGAACGCGGATTAATTGTTACGATTTTTTTGCGGAATAATTCGTCGATTGTATTGGCGCAGCGTGAATTTCGGCGTAGATTTCCCGTTCGCCCGACAACAAGTGGACAAACAATACGACGTTTAGCCGCTCGCCTAGAAGAGTATGGGACAACACGAGATACTGCCAGGTCTGGCCGGCCCCGGAGCAGCCGTTCTGCTGAGAATATCGCAGCTGTGCTTGAAGATGTCGCGGAAGACCCCGTCCACAGACGACGTGCTACGCAATTGGGCATCAATGGGCGGTCTTTACAGATAATTTTGGTGAAAGACTGTAAGATGTTCCCTTACAAAGTGCAGACAGTGTGGATCATCTATTTACTGTTGACCGAATCTCGACCACGAAGGAGATAACTTTTCATCGAAAATCATCAAATCCGCGTATAACCAACGAGGAACTATTACACCTGCTCAAAGTTACTGCATGGTGTGCTGTTTACGTTGGAGGCGTCATCAGGCCTTATTTTTTCGAAAATGCCGAGGTTGCCGGATTTCTTTTCATGGGGTTTTTTGAAGTCACGAGTATACATAGGTACGATGGTTGTCTGAAAATTTTCCGACCGAACAATGATAAAAGACATTTTTTCTCAAAATTGTTTTTTTTTTATTTTTCTACATAGTCTCCTTGTAGCTCTACACACTTCTCCCAGCTATGCTTCCACCTCTCTAAATCTCTAACTTTCTAACAGGACTTAAATCACGGTACCATGAGAGTCAGGAGCCCCCGGATTTCGGCCTGGGCCTGACTTCTTGAGGTAGGCCCCCTTGTGGGAGCGTCATGGTGATTGTGGTTTAAACCTATTGTTGAATTGTAAATTAGTACTGGGTGCTGTGACCCTAAGAGCAGTAAGAGGTTTTAGATCGTCCTCGACCCATACCAAGAGTGGGATTTGCGCCTCCAACACAGTTCCGAATTTGGTATCAAAAGATTGACGGAGAGCGATGGCAAATCGTATCCTTGCCCCATGGATGTATGGGTATCCCGTAAACATAAGTCTACATGACGGGTGGTTTACGTTAAAAACCAGAGACTACGAGTATGTTCTTATTTTGTTTGTGGGTGTCCGTCCGTACCCGAGTCTTGTTGCTGCTTGGTAACCACATATTTTTTTCCGTGGCCAGGCAGTTATCCCGTCGCCGCAACCCCCAATCTGGAGAGCCAGTTCCATTATAATACCTCTAGGACCGAAGCCAGTTCTGGGCTGTCAGGGCTACCATTGGTCCATTATGGCCTCATCCGCAACCATTTCTTTTCCGAGACTCTTGACTTAGTCTCGGAAATCTTTACCGGCCTGAGCTCCAAATCTGTCGGAGTAAGCCGAATAAGGTTTGATTCATTTTGTTCCGGAATTTTACTTCACCGTTTATAGTGCTGTTATTTTCGTTTGCTGGTCAGCACTCGCGCTTATAAGTTTGGCAAGTTGAGTCCGGATTGACATCGACCAGTACCCGATGGTTACCACTTAGAGGTAAAGTAAGCAAATTGGTGTATTGAAACAGTTGTAACACACACACACAAAAACATGTTAGCACCTCTCAGGCCCTATCCTATTTTTACAGCACCCAACCATCGGCTGCACATTCTACCGAATTTTATTTTATTTTAAATTATTTTCAAGCGTGACGCTGTCTTCAGCTACGCTGCATACTCTATCAGATATCACTTATGTAAAACAATGAACCCGATTTTACAATGTCCAATCGCTTGTACATTAAAATATTGCTGAGCTTAACATTTACCAATCGAGTCGCAGGTATCGTTTTTTTAAATTTTAAAATATTGTTTAGTTACGGAGAGCTTTGTATCAGCGGCGTAAATGGATAGGGGGTAGTGTTTAATAATCCTCTATGGATCGTTTATAGTTAAAATAAGAACAGGCGGACTTAGATGGCTGCCTTGTGGGACACCAGAATTGACTAAAAACGGGGTTGAGAAGGCTGACCTAAAACGAAAGTTATAATAAAGCTGTCCCAAATAGGACCCCATTTCAACATTCAAAACATATGGAAACGAATTTTAAAGGGATCAATTGATAAAATTTCGATATCGTTGCCATTTTCTAGGGCAGAAAGCGGAAGGGATACGAGTTTAACCAAATTTTTAAAAGTTAATCTGCATTTCAAGAAGCCATGGTGACTGGGGGATATAAGACACTGGCACTGAAAACTTAGCACTTCATATAAAATACTTCAAACATTTTGATTATGTGAGAAAGTTTAGCAATGGGACGGTAATTATGTTAGTTACTACTTTCTTTGATCCTTTTTCGTAAAGCGGGGTCATGAAAGAGGTCCTCCAAACTTGGAGAAATTCCTCTTGTTTAAGTGATAAATGAAATAGGGAGGAAAGTGGCAGAGTTTGAAATTCATCATTAAGTTTTCGTATCTTTTCTTCGATAAGAATGGGATCAAAGGAATGAGACAGGGAGAGGCCACTGGAGAAATTGTGAAGGTAATTAAAATATAAGGGGTCCGGTTGGTATGAAAAGTTATCTGTAAATGACTGTTTAAAAAAGGTTACAAAGTATGATAGTTAGGAATGTTCTGTGAGCGGAAGTAGTTAATGTTTGGTTGCAGGAAATGGGGACGTAGAGACAAATATAATTACATATTTCACTGTAAAAACGGAGAAAGCATATGTTAAAGATGGATTAGCAAAATCAAATGAAGATTTGCTCAGATAAACACTAATTTTCCGAAAATTTGCTTCATGGAAGCTGCAAAAAGAAAGAGTTGGGGAAGACGTAAACTGGTGTGGCGAGTTATGGGACATTGAAGGAAGAAGAGGAGGATTAAGGTTATCGATAGTTGAGCGATTTATGGGGAAAAATGTTCCTGTGGTCAAACTGGCGTTTTATGCGATAAAAAAGAATCGTCCAATGGAGTCCACTCAACAGAGGCAGATTAAAACCACCTAAGGTAAGGATATCGTTGACGGAATCACTTACGTAGGACAATTAATTAGTCAACCGCTTTAATAGCAAGCATGTTATATTTGGGAGAATGTAATAACATATAACGTACAGGGGCCTATTTGGCACTGTTATTTTATTGAAGCAATGTCAAGTTTAACTGAAGAAGAGATAGCGATGAGAGAAGAGCTGAGGCTATTGTGAATGGCAGTGGGATGCCTCCGCATGGATAATCAATTTTAGCGAGGGTAGGATCATCAACTATAGGGAAAGAAAGATCGGCATCTCGGAAAACATAATAAGAAGTAGAGAATAGCTGCTGGCTATTTGTCACGGGGATCAGACTGGAGGACATAAGATTTAAGCAAAATAGCGAATGTTTTAAAGCGAAGGCCTCTTATGTTTTGGTAGTTGTTGCGTGGAGGGGTAGGGAACGTGGTTGAGATACAGAAAAAGAATCGAGGTTAGAATCGAAAAAATGTTTCATGGTCACCTCGGCTACGCTCAGGTTGAGAAACTCTATTCGAGTGTACATAGTTCCAGAAAAGGAGCTAGGTCATCCGCAACTTTTTGGGGAGATGTGTTGAAAATTTCGCAATACTTGTTGTACAGATGCACGATACTAGTTATATCAGTAGGAAGACCTTTCTGTTAGATGGAGACCATAAAACTTCTTTTGGGTTTTCCCTCAAAGGAAATAGAGTCGGATTTGTCATGAAGATAATCGAGGAAGAGAGTTTTATTCCGTGGCACAAGTATCTATATTTTGTTGGGTCAATTTATCATTAGAAACCGAAAGAGGTTCGAAAATATGGTCAAAGGACCGTACAACCGAGGAAGAAGGTGAGTTGAATCCGGATTTATGCTACGCAAGGTAATAAAGTTCGGGCACTTGGCTACAGTTGTAAGATCCAAATTTGAGAAGGAGTTGCTTGTGGGAGGGAGTGTGGGTGGTTGAACAGAGGCCGTATCAGAGGAAGGAGTTAAATTAAAAAAGACGCATTGATATGGACCTTAGGTGAAGAGTGTTAAGTAGGGATACAGGAAGAAGGCGAAAAATTGAAAAATACTTAAGACTTCAGTTTTGTCCAAGTCTGGGATGGGAATGGGAAATGGACCTGGGTAATTAAGTTAATTAGCTAAAATGTTCTTTGGTTTTGTTTTCCTTTATTTTTACTGATGGGTTTATCCATACATTTGGAGATACGCATCTTTCCAAGGTGTTGGTGTTGGACGGGTTTACAAATAGCTATTCGTATCTAGCCTTAAGTTAAGCTTAAAATTGCGCTTGATTTTGTGGTGGGATGTTGGAAATGTAGGGCATTGACTGATAGTGATACCACATCTCTTTTTGAACAACTCTGCGATTTCAGAAACTTCTGTGTAATTTGGGGTACCTTTGATGAAAAGAGTGGTAAACATCTGCTTCGTTGTATGAGGTTTGTCTACTCTGCTTTGCCACAGTGCACAATGTAAAATTGTGTCACATGTTTCCGGGGGGGCGGCGACAGGAGGAGTTAACGTTGGAGCAGCTACATATATGTATCAGCATTAAATTTTTGGATGGAAAGGGTGGTGCCGATGAATGTGGGATCGGATTCAGCCTCGCAAATCATCTCTTTTGCGACGGTCTCTTTTTTGCATGAAATTGAGGTCTTTTGGCACCAACTTTGCTGCTACATGACGGAAACCCAAATCATTAACCAAAATGTCTTGGACGTATCCATAGGCAATGTTCAAGTCTTCCGCTATCTCTCTGATGGTTAATTTGCGGTTATCGACCAACATTTCTTTTACTCGTACTTCATCAATGTTTTCGTCAGTTTTCGATGTCGATGGTCTGCCACTACGTTCATCATCTTCGATTGACTCACGACCACTTTCGAAACTTTTCCAACATTTCCAACGTTCGCGCACCATTAAATCCGTTTTTTACGCAAAATTTAATACAAGTTCGTTGTTGCAAATTTAAATCCATTTCTAAAATTGTAAAAAATCGCAAACACACACAGAGATAGATGTACTCTTGGCTAAGTAACTTTTGCAAATGTCAAGCTATGATGCTAAGACTTAGAGGGAATATCAACAACAGACTTACCAACGCGGTGGTTATTCCGGGAACTTAATTTTGCCGATGGGGTGGAAAAATCAAAATGGTTCATAAGTTTAGAGCACAAGAATGCGTTTACCGTATCAAAAGCTTTTGATAAATCGAGAAGGGTTAAAATGATAACTTCTTTTCGATCGAGACCATTTCGAATCTCACCAGTGATAAATAAGAGAGCGGTTTTGCAGCTTCGCTTTCTTCGAAAACCCGATTGACACGAGCTTAGCTGATGTTCTCCGAGGTGTTGGATTAATTGTGCAAGTAAGGCTTTCTCAAATATCTTAGAAAGATACACAGAAGTAGTTAAAATGGTATTGAAAATGTGCGTTATATATGGAAGAATAACTGACAACGACAGTTTAATAAATTTAGGGTATATCCCATCTAACCAAGTTGCATTTGACTTCACCAACAATACCGCCTCCACGACAAGATCTGAGACACTGAGAAAAGAAAAACTTTCTGAGTTTCTGTTGCCACCAACGGATTCCTTAAACGCCAAACTTACATCAGCAGAGTTTGACGAAGGGCATAATGCAAATATTCGGTTAAGTTCATTGCAATCCAAGTCATCTGTAAGCGTATGCTCTTGTTTGCCAACTTATATTTGTCGCAGATTTTTCCAAAGATTTTTCTTTACGGCAGATGGATCAAGTTTGTGTTTATAAAAACGTACTTTTGCCTTTCGTACCTCACAGACCACCTTATTTCGAAGTTGTCAATACATATCGTGTAGTCTCACCAATTTGTATCGCTTGCAGCGATAACAGGCGAAATGTCTATCCTCCATTAGCTTTGAAATAGTGTGGGTCAACCAAGATGGGGAATTAAATTGAATCTTTTTGGTTTTTACTTTGGCATGTATGTCAAAGAGCCTATTTAAAACTCCTTGAAAAAAAACTACTAGGTCGTTCACAGAAGACGTGAAGAAGATTTCGTTCACGTTAGAACTGCGCAGATCTTGCAGGAGATGGACGCATTCAATATTTGTAAAGTCGCTATACTGGTATCAGTATGAGATCATTGTTAAATACAGTAGTACATGCTTTGAAAAACCTGAGGCAGGAAATTGGTTATAGAGGAGTGTTTTGTCTAATTCGCTAGTGGAGAAGAGATCAAGCAGTGTACTGGGATTGTTTGAATGCTGAGTGGGTATTTAGCGACATCATGAAGTCAGATGGTTCAGCAGATTTGGAAGCGTCAAGTAATTTACAGTTAAGATCACCACAGATAACAATATGGGGCGTGTAACATGACAACCGTTCTAGTGTGTCGAACAGATGATTAAAGTTTGTATTACTGTTTGGTCTGTACACAGCACCTGTGGGAAGATTTGCAGTGTTGCACATAACATTAATAAATAAATAATCAATCGGGTAATAAGACTCAGACTTACACATAAATTTACATTTTATACCAAGGCGAACATAAATTGCAACACAACCACCCACACGAAATGACCTATTCGGTAAAGCTTATAACCATCTAAATCGTAAATTTTGTCACGAATTTTGGGAAAAAATGAAGTTTCAGTCACACAGATAATATCAATACTAGATGGGGTGAAAAGTAACCTCCTTGGGAATAAAAAAAAAATGTTTTAAATGTTTTTTTATTTTATTTTGATACACTTATTTCAGCGATTTTCCAACTTCTTGATCCCGTCCGAAAAGTAATTTTCCGAAAGGTCTGCAAAATAACATACTCCTCCGTCGATGATTTCCTCGCGTGAGCTGAATTTTTTATTGATGAGCCATCTTTTGAGGTTTATGAAGAGATAATAGTCCGAGGGATTCAAATCCAGTTACCAATCGACGCCAAAAGTCCGCCCGACTCCGCATCAGCAAGTCCAAACATTCTTTCGAAGTGCTCTCGCGTTCGTGTTTTTGGTCAGGAGCGTTCGCGGCACCCAGCGACAGGACAACTTTTTCACTAATCTTTGTGGTATCTGCTAGCTGGCGCACCATCACTTTCCGGTCAGCCAACATCATTTCATGTATTTTTTGACATTGTCCTCTGTAACCGCATCGGAGGGCCTGCCGCTGCGGACTTGATCGGTAGTGGAGTTGCGGCCACCACGAAACTCTCGAAACCAATATTTGACGGTGTAATCTGACGGATCATTAGCCCCATAATATTTATCCAACTTTTCTTTACAGTATCGCACTGAAATTTGGCATGTCTGCCGAAATATGAACGGACTTCAAGGCACTATAACCTTTTTTGCAGTAGCAGCGCATTCTGGCGGTCAAAGGGGTTACCTAGCATTAGAACCTACAAACAAATACCGATACTCGTCAACTTTTGGGTATAATCTTTGTGCATTGATATGGACAATATGTAAGCCATTTTGTTGTGCATGTACTCGTAAAATCCAAATCATACCGTGTATGGTAACATGCTCGTAACATGCTCAACCTGCTTATCCTCTAATAATGCCTTCGGTGAATCATTTATGAACAAAATGAACGCCTCATTGCACTCTTATACACTTTCCCACCGACTGTTTCCTAGTTCTTCGTATCCACTGCTAATTTTTAACATTATTCACTGGAACATACAGTCTCGCCTTGGGTCTAGTAGAAAAAAATCAGGAAGCGATGGAGTAAGCAATCCTTTGGGAGCCACCAACGACTTCCCTGACCAGGACCTGATTGAAGAAAACAAACTTTAGGTCGCAGGCCTGCCACGTTTTATACTTGGGATGTATTCCATTACCACTGGAATTAGGATGACTACCATTTAGTTTTTGGAACGCCGAAGTAAGATCCTTTCGACACGAGAAGGGAAGACCCGGAAGGAATGATTACCCGTACACTTTGACAATGTTTTTAAAAGTCAATTAGACCCCAGCGCCGTGTCCTATGAGTCTCCATGCTGCGATGAAGCCGACCCAGTCAAAAGGACAAGTTCTCTTTGATTTGCATACGAAAATAGTGACCCTTCTTAAAATCGTCATACAACAACGAACCAACAAATTTCCGAAGAACCCCAAAATGCTGAGATTTGTAATTTCAGAATTTAACCTCGTACAAAATGGGGTTTTCCACCTTAATCTGTCAAAATGTTTACCCTTAACATAAAGTGTCAGAGGTAACCTTTTTTTAAATGCGCTTTGTAACCCAGATTTCCTTGTTCTCCGGTCTCCCACATCATAATTTTGGTCAATCATTTTTCATTTTCTTCTCGTTTGCCGTTGTTACCATCATTATTGTTGTCGTCGTGGTTGTCGTTGCCGTTGCCGTTGCCGTTGCCAATGTCACTGTTTACTGAAATCCAGGAAAAGTCATCCGGGTTTTACAGCCAGGTCAACGTGTCGTCTAATGCCAAAGCCAAAACGAAAGGATTATGCACACGAAATACATAAATATCCTTAAATTTAATTTATTGCAGAATGCCTTAGTCAAAGTTTGGCAGAAGAAAATGCTAAACCAACCGGAAGGGAAATAGGCGCATTTTTACCCGTACGCACCGTAAATTTGGTGCCGTCTCTCTGCACGCTCCAAATTCCAACGCAAAATGAAAAATGATAAAAACTTTGTCTCGTAATCCTTTATGAAGGGATAAACAATTTTTTTTCTTATTTTCTTTTTATTTTTCTTATGAATTATTTATGGCGCTAAATATTTTAGAGTAGAGCCCTTTTTTTTCTGAAATAAGGTGCGTCGGTACTACTAGCTGAGTCGAAAGTAAACTTCATGGATTTGTGCATGGAGGACGTAGGAAGTAGGTTTTCCCTCCTTGTATACATAAGATTTGAAAGGCCATCGTATTAGTAATTACCTAAAGGATTTCTAAGGTAAAGAAAGGACAATCTATATTATGGCTTTAAATTTTAAAGTACCATGGAGCTGAAGAAGATGGGGGAATCACAATTTCATTATCTGTATTTACAAATGGAGCTGAGGGATTAAATTGTTAAATCGCACATCAGTTGCTTGTGTCGGTTATACGGACTTCTTCATAAAAAAAACATTTTCAAGTCCTTATCGGCAGGGAAGACTTTTCTGGAGTGAGAGAAAATACTAGAGGAATGTTTTCATTAGAATGAATCATTACAAATTTGTTTGAAGCAACTTAGGTGAGGTTTGTAGATTAATGGGGCATCTGTCGATGTACAGCTTTGTTATGCCTTATCGCCCTAAGATCTAGGTAGACTAATTGTGATGACCAAGTGGAGGAATTACGAGACTCTTGCGTTGGAGGATATTTGGTCCCGATGCCGATATTTGAATAATTGGAAATGGAACACCAGTTAACCCTGCCGCAAACAGAAAAGTGGAGCTAAAAGTGGAGCACATGATACTCGTACAAATTTGGACAGGAAAATAGTGGGTACCATTGTAAAAAACCGGAATATGTGATCCAGAGATGTTGCTCGGATATGTGATACCAACCAAACAATGGTACAAAGATCTAAAAAACGTAACGGTCTAAAAACACGAAAAAAACAAAAAATACCAAAAGTTACTGAAAGTTACTGAAAGGCAAAAAAAAGTCATAAAAACACGAGCCCGAAAGCTATTCGATTTGATCAGCAACAAGAAAGCGTGCTTGGTTTTGGATGACAAAATTTATATCTAAGCCGACTTTGCTACTCTTCCAGGTGTGCAGTTTTACAACTGGTTGAAGCTGAGATCCTTCCGCAATCAACAACATCGATTGGGATGGAAAAATTCGGGTCAAAATATCTCGTTTGGCAGGCCATTTGCTAATGTGGACACAGAAGCTCATCGTATATTACAATGGGAACAATTAACGGAGAAGTGTACATTAACGAGTGCTTAAAAAAAACAGTTGATTCTTTTCTTGAACAAACACGAGGGTTCAACATTATTTTGGCCAAATTTAGCTTCAGCTCACTACGCTCATATGACGTTGAGATTTCTTGTTGCTAAAAATGTTCCACAGTGGCGTCCCATTGAAAGGTATTGGGCTTTGGTCAAAGCGAAATTGAGGAAAAGTGAGCAGTGTGCAAAGGGCGTAAACGATTTTAGTGCTAAATGGAAAAGAGCGTCCAAACAGATCACGGGTGTAACTGTCACCAACCTTATGAAGGAATTCGATTATATTTTCGGAAGAAGTTGAGGAAAGAATGGGAACCCAAATAATTTCTTTTATTTTTTGTAATTGTGAATGAATTTAATAAAAAAGAGAGTTTGAAAGCAAATAAAAAAAATTTACATGAATTATGAAAATATTTTTTTTATTTTCTTTGAAGTTTCCAAATTTTATTCGCTCCAGTCCTTATATACATATGTATACACTGAATGACGCGAACTGCAACCAACTTCAGACTGCTATAATTTCCAAACCGTTCATAACAGTCAGCTCAAATTTTGACACATGACAGATAATTTTATTATTTACAAGCCTTCTAAACCATTTGCGTCTCAGTTGTGTTGAACAATTTTTATCCGCGATGCAATTCAAACGTGATAATGTGATTGCTTTATATTTTGATGGAAAACCATAAGTAGCTATCGTTAGAGCCCTTCAGTACCTCAACGTGAATAAATCATTTGTGTCTCGAACCATAGCTCGTTACAGTAATACTGGCAGCGTTGCAAAACGCCATGGAGGTGGTCATAAAGAAACAGCAACATCGGCAGAAATGATTCGGAAAGTGAAGGCTCGAAATGAGCGAAATCTACGTCGAAGTGGAAGAAAAATGTCTCGTGAGCTCAACATATCGTTGGAACGGATGCAACACATACTGAAAAATGAGCTGGGGTTCCAGCCATTGAAGTTCCAAAAAGCACACGATTTTACACCGCAACAGAAAAAAGTTAGAGTCGAAACAGCGAAAGAGTTGCTACGCTTGCACGAAAGTGTAACAAAATGACCGAGTTTACTTGCCAGAGAGGTCTTTCGAAAATGTACACCTTCGGCCGACCACCAGAAAGCAGGCAGCACCGATGGTGATGGTTTGGGCCGCCATAACCGCCGATGATCGCTCTCCGCTCGTAGTTTTGGACCGTGGAGTCAAAATTAATGCGGTCGTATACCGTGAAACTATCTGAGAGGCAGTATTGAAGCCTTGGGCAAACAATCATTTCAGTCGGAGACCGTGGACATTTCAACAAGACTCGGCACCGTCTCACAAAGCGCTCGCCAACCAAGATTGGTTAAAAAGCAATGTTCCACACTTCATTTCTTCGACGCAATGGGTTGCAAATTCTACGGATGCAAATCCGTTGGATTTCTCTGTCTGAGGCATTTTGAAAGCGAAGGTTGGCACTAAAACATACCAAAGTTTGGACCACCTCAAACAAGCACTTCGCCGGGAATGGGCCAAAATACCACAGAGCCACTTGCGATGCTTTCTTCGGCCGTCTCAGGGCCATTATTCGCGCCAATGGTGCACATATTGAAAACTACTGATACAATTTGAAAATTGATGTATTTTCCAACATTTTTTGCTTTGGCACAATAAAATTTATCAAGAAATAAAAAATTATAGCATTTTAAAAAGTTGGAGTTCGAGTCATTCACCCTGTATATCCCATTCGACAAGGGAATGAAGGGCGTCTACATCAATATGTATACTAACGGAATCCTTGAATCCAAATCAGTCTGGCACTGCTTCAATACACTACAAGAGGTCTCCCATAAGCATAAAGTAAAACGTTGGTGGGTGCCTGGTCATACATGTATTGTCGGAAATAGCCGACGATCTGGCTAGAAACGGTTCGGCTGATTTTTTCACAAGCCATTCTGTGATATCCCGAATTCAGCAATTAACTCAGCAATAATGAGTTCAGAGAACAAAATGTGTATTGGGAAAACATCCCAGGACTTCGCTGGGCCTAAAGAGCCATCATACCCTTTCACAAAAAATCAAAAGGATCCCTATAATTCAAAATGGATGATATCAGAAGACTGGCTGGATTTCTAACTGGACATTGCCACCTTCAATTCACCTACACAAAATTGGTCTTTCTCAGGAAACGTTTTATGTGAATGCCTGGCTCTAAGTGCCTTACGGAGGCGACCCTTTCTCAGAGAAATTTTGATCACTGTGGAAATTCTGAAGATCACCACCAGAGAGATTCTCAGTTTCATCAAAAGAGCTTGGTTTGCTAACACAGGTTTTGTGGTACAAAAGATATTTTAGGTCGCAGTGCCCCTGCAATTGATCCTTTAAAAAAAAAAGGCAATTTGTTGTAACCTGATCAAAACGAATCACGTTAAAATCGACTGGATGTCTGAACGTTTTGAGGAGTCGACATCGACTTAGACCACTGCCTTTTTTTTTCTTTTTTTATATAGTGAGCGCACACTCAAGGGGTTTGTGTACCCTTAAAATTAAAAGAAAGGACGGGTACCGATGTACACTGTTTTTTAATGTTTGTAAGTTGTAACGACCAGGAAACACAGAGATCGGCAGGGCATTCCATAAGCGATTAGTATGACCTAGGAAATAATCACGATATTTTAGAGTACGTCCGAAAATGGGCATTCATAGCGAGACGGGTGTTACGGTTGAAAGTTTGAATTGGCAGAATGCTACTGACGATTTTAATGGAGCACTAGTGGTGGAAATAGCGATAAAACAAAGTGAGACAGCACGGTTTTGAATTCTATCTAGGAGCACCAAACTAGATGTGGTCATTGTACTCTAATTTTGGGTGGATGAATGCCTTATATATTGTGGCTAGAGGGGGTAAAATATTTCTTACATCGCTTGAGGAAACCTAGACATTCCGCACCTTTTTTGACGACATCGAATATGTGTCATTCCAACGTAAGTTGTCATTGACACACATACCGAGAAGGAAAAGTTTTTCGGTTTCGACGATGTAAGTGCTATTCATGGATAATGGCTGGGTATTTGAATTTCGCTTTAATGACAGCAGACAGCATTGAGTTTTGGAGACATTAAATTCCTTTCGGTTGATAGTTCCCCAAGCTGAGAATGCAGATATCCTGTACAATAAAACACCGTCGAATGGTCGAATGGCTACAATCGAAAAAGACTCTAGCAGTCTTCTGCAACAAGAGAAAAGAACTAGCTTGGGACACAAGTATCGAACAAAAGAATGCAGAGTCAAGGATGACATAGTAATAGTAGAGTTGAACTCTGAAAATTTGGGAAGACTATTTCTGCAAGCTTTCCTACAGCAAAGATGTACTAGAATCAAGCTATGTAGAGTGAGGCTAATTTTTGGTATCTCTGCTAACTTCGTCCATCTACGTAGGATGATAATATAGAACGTTTTCTGTTCCGTAAAAGTAGGCGCAGTTTGATGTAAGAAAGGGAATTCGACAAATTAGCGCGTGGTTCGTGGTTTCTTCTACATAATACTTAAAAGATTCGAGACTCAGAAGCCAATAAAATATTTCAAAAATCTGTGCAACTGCTGATATATGTATACTGGCAACATTGACATTTTAGGAAGAATTCGTTGTCACTGGATCGTCTGCGGCTATTGAAACAGAACCGGAGAAGATCGGTCTAGAACCAATGGCTTCACTCAGCTGTAAATAAAAACAATATTATTGGTAGAATAAGCAAAGGATCACTTTTACAAATCATTGTTTCCTTGGATTAGGAACTGAGACATAAATCCTTCCCGTGAACAACTAAGAAATGTACAAGACTCCTATCACCCCAGTCATATAGTGTGGTACAAAAACATGAGCTTTATCTAAGGCGGATCAAAATCTCAGTGATTACATCTAGGAAAAAGATATGACAACAACCTGTATATAGCAACATTGACCGGTTCCGAATTGCTAGCGCATGGTAGGCGAGTGAACACCACCACTCCGCAAGGTCTTTGAATCTATTCTATTGGACAACGTGGTAAATGAGGATCTAGCCTTAGGTAACGTGCTCAAGTGGTAAAAAATCTCAACCAACTAGACTTTAGCGCTTCCTTAAATACAGTTCTTGTTAAATATTGCTCTGGTGGAAGCCAGCTTTATCACTTCCACTATATAGCAGCTTGGAAGTTACTACAGTGGCCTTTCTAGTTTCTTTTTCCCCCCTCAATTCATGGCAAATAGTACTCCTACACAACAGAAGAGATTTTCTTTATAATCTCTCAAGATACAGTACACTCTAATACTCAGTCACCACAAATGTCAATTTTGATACATCACATGCAAAGTTTTCTCTAATTCCTTTTTATAACACAATATACATTTACCAACTAACCTCTGCATCTAGCACGTTATTTACGAGTAGGCAACTGGCTTCAGTTGCAAGCTCCACTTCTCTATGCCACCTGAGGTGAAGTCCTCTCCTTATACGAATCGAAGTCTCCTCGGACAGAAGCTGTAATAGCTGTAATTCTTTTTATGAATGAAAATCTTGGTTCACCTTTTGGATTATGTTTATTTGATGTCTTACATTCTTTTCTCATAAAGTCGAGAAAATGATATCGGCTAAGTGGCCGGCTCCAGAATTGATGACCATTCAGGCCCAATTTGTGGCATTTTCCATCACTCTTGCCAGAACTTCCGGCGACAGGTCCTCGCATTCTTGACGGATATTCTCTCTCAAAGCTTCCAGAGTCTGAGGCTAGTTGACATAGACTCGTGACTTCAAAAAATCCCACGAGAAGAAGTCTGGAACGGTTAAATCAGGCGATCATGCCAGTCAGTGCAAATCGCCAAAACGAGAGATTAGGCAACCCGGATATGCAGACTTCAGAATTTCGGTTGTGGCACGTGCAATATGCGCCGTTGCTCCATCCTGTTTTAACCCTATGTTATCCAGTCCTAGTTCATCCAATTGGGGAAGGAGAAAGCCGTTGAGAGCATGGCTCTGTAGTTTCGAAAAAATAAGGCCCGATGACGCCTCCAGCGTAAACAGCACACCATGGAGTAACTTTGAGCGAGTGCAATGGCCCTTCGTGCGTTATACGTAGATTTTCGGTGCCCAGAAGCGATAAGTTTGCTTATTCACATATCCACTGAGATGGAAATGGGCCTCATCGATCAGGATGATTTTCGATTGATGCCCAATTACGTGGAAAGTCTCTCGTCGATACTCCGGGGTCTTCTGCAACATTGTCAACCACAGCTGCGATATTCTCAGCAGAACGGCAGACCTGCAGCATCTCGTGTTGTCTCACACTCATCTAGACGAGTGGCTAAACTTCGTAGTATTTCCCCTGTTGGAGTCGGACGACCGGGGAATTCGCTCCGAAATTCACGCTGCGCCACTACCACCGACGAATTATTCCGCAAAAAAATCGTAACAAGTATTCCGCGTTCTTTAGGAGTATCAGCTGGATGTCGCAATACAGCTTGTAGAGACTCTTCTTAGAATGCACGTCAATGTAAATGAGTTTAAAAACCACTCGAAAAATGCAAGAGTGACCATTCATTTCTTCATCCTTCTTCACCAATATCCATGCTTATGCGCAATAGAGCAAGACTACGGCAATTAGGGCCTCATATGGTGCTTATTAGTGGGCCGCGACTAGGTCTTCTTACCTACTAGATAGCACATAAGTCCTTTGCTCTCCCCTGCTTTAAGACTTTACAACCTAGAGCGCTGGTGTCCGTCCGCTCCACATGCCCTAGCCATCTATACAGATGATCCCTAAGGCGTTGTCAATTTTTTAAGTTATTTGGAGCCTAGGTAGAAAGAGCATTTAACAATCTCAAAGTCAAACTTTCCAATTGTGACATTATGTACGAGTCATCGATGGTACCCTGCTCCCAGACCCATCTCCGTCGGTTTTGTTAACTTAACTTGTTAACAATTGCGCCTCAGGTGTTGACTTACGAGTTTCGCACAACACTTCCAAGTGCCATGTTGAAGAAAGTGAGTGATAGTGGATCGCTTTGTGGAAGACCTATATTGACATCAAAGGATTTGGCATAGCCTGAGAAGCTACGCACAGCTACCATAATCAGAAATGGATTCGTATAACTTTTCCCAAGAAACGCTGTCATAGACGGCCTTAAAATTGAGAAATAAACTTTTGGTGTCAATTTGTGACTCGAGGGTCTGTTATACGATCTACCGTGATATAAAGATCTGATAAAGATTGGATGTTTAAGGCATGAAACAACGCTGGCATGGAACACTCACATGATTGACAAGAGCGGTCTAATACCTCTATTTGGCACTCCCTTCCCTCGGGAGTGCTAAAGTTTTATTTATCCAGCATGCTTTTTCCCGATCATGTTTAAGAGATGATTGTGTGTATGCATTTCAAAAAGTCATCTCTCGCTGTTTTGAACATCTCTGCAGTCATTACCGACAGTCTTGTTGGATTTATGTTTGGATATGCCTGCGCTTACATCATCGAAGTCGGGTAGATAGAATGGTTAAATGGTTCGTGCTGCTGTCTACATCGCGTCATTAATATTACAAAAATGATTCTTCACTATCCTTAACACTATCATTATCGCTGCATGCTTCTCTTTACTTTTGGTTATATTCCTGAACGTCTTTCTTTGTATAAAATCTTCGAATTTTCTCGATCTCATACTCCTATTAATCTTTTGCCTTCCTCCTGACAAAATGGTGGTTGTCCCTCCGTTTTTGCTCGTAGAGCTTACGATTCGCTCTTGTCCTCCTTTGTAGCAGCAGTTTTATATGCTTTCTGTTCCCTTGCATGTGCAACTCGACATCCTTTGTGAATCAACCGGTTTCGCAGTGGTGATCGACAGCTAGCATATCAAAGGCGGCAGGCGGTGGCTTGATTCCGAACAAGATGCGTCATCAGCTAGGCGATTACAGCTTTCCGACATCAAACTTCTTTATACAATGGTATTTTCTCTTCTTAGCTGCTATTACCCAGCATTCTTCATCGCTATTCTACGTAATCAGATGCTTGTCTCTGTAAATGCTGTCGTTTGCGACCATGAAATCGATAAAGAGATGAAAATGATGAGTTTCGGTCTGAATTTCCACAGCACATACAGTTGAACCATAAATAGCCATCTAAAAATCCAACATTAGAACAATCAATAAGGTTCTCTCCCAATGACCTTTCCTTTCATTTGGATCAGGGATACGATACCCACGTTCAGTTTCTTTTGGCTAAATTTCAGCGGATATGCAATCATTCCCAGACCATGGTTTTGAAGCTTTGAACTGGAATATCCGATTCCATTAGTACCTCCGTTTAGCTGTACTTTGTTATAAATATTGTATATCAATAATCCACTTTAGATATTCATACGTATTCTTAACGACCTTGCGGGAGAGTAATGACTGTCACTGCCTTTCATCAGCCTTCTCAGTACGTGATTTCAGGCACTAAAATTGCTTTTATAGATTTCAAAAAATGTTCCTTGTACAGAATTTACCAAAGTTCTCGGAACCAAAACAAGCACTTAAAACAAAATGCCTGAAAGAAAAGGAGACAAGAAACAAGGTACGAATATCAGTTGTGATACGTCACATGACCTGATGAATTTTTAATAAACCAGATAAAGGCGGAACCATGTGGTTCAAAGTTCTAAAGAACAATTTAGCCACGCGACCTGATTCAACGTTGGTGCTTTTCTACCACACCGTCATCATCATCGTCAAAGTCATCCTTCCGTGGCATGATGATGTGATACGTCGAATTTGTTATTAATGAAAATTGATGCGTATCAAGAGGAGTTGATACCCGGAATCACCTTAGTCCTGCCACAAGCCAGGTGATACACCAAGTCCATGGATAATATCGTTGGCTTATTCCCACTTTTCAATACCGCACGTCCTTTTGAATTTCGATCCTAAATTTTCATATTCTAGAACTTTATCACAGCTTTTGGAATGATGTTTTGCGAAGAACTAATAAAATATTTTATGAGTTTGTGCCACGGAGTTCAGAAGTACGAGAATTGTTGGCCGTGGAGTCACCTGTGAATTTGTTTAGACGATTTATAGGTAAGCCATAGCGAAGATCTCGGAATTAATCAGGAGTTCTTGTGTACAGGAACTAAAAGTACTCCTGCCTTAATGGCGGGTTTTTACGAGAGGACATGCTTTTAATTTCATCTTCATTTTATGATGGATTGATGGCTGTGAATTAATGGGAAGTGGCAATCGAAAATCAGACAATTAAAATGAAATTTATTGATAAGTTATGATTTAATTACCAGGGAGACTTAGATTTTTGGTTATTGCTTTCAAGGAAATTCGCTGTAAGTAAATTAAACACAGCAATTGACTGTACCTTAAATATTGACGTGACCTAACTATACTTCATTAAAGAATATCTCACAGAAATATGATATGAAGTCAAGAGATTAAAATCCTCAAGAATACTTCTCTAAATTTCTTCCGAGGAGTTCATTGGAAATTATGATACATGTATTTACTGAGATCGCTTCCTTTTCCAGGAGCCTCTTCTTCATTTTTCCATAGTCTTGCAGTACTAAGACGAATTGTTAAGAATAGTTTTGCTGACACTACGAGCACAAATGCTCCCTTCCCTACCTTCTGTACATAACGTGCAAGATAGGAACTTAAGAAAAGGTAAAGTTTAACGTCGTAGTTTTCCACAAAAACCTCAGTTAAATTTTCTTTTCCGAATAAATGACGATTTATGAGTAATACCATTATCTTAAAAGATATTTCCGCTTTATAAAAATCAAACCATTTATGATGTCGAACTACTTACCAATCACTACACTGCAAGGTCTACCAAGTAACACTTTTTTGATGTAAAAAGTATATGTTGAATAAAAATCAGTGTGGAGCGATTAACTAAATTATTCGCACTTTAATTGTCATTGCAACTAAATGTATATTTCAAGCATCTCCGTAATATTTAGTTGATTTCAGGCTTACCAGATCTAAACCCTTCTCGTAGAACCCTATCAGATTTATCACAAAGATTCTCAGGTCTTCCAGAGTACAGTAGATACAATTTCTTAAGGAGAATGATCTCCCTGTATTTGGTGCAGCTAAGAGGGCCTCACTTCTGAAGAATCTATTCACTGGTATTGAGATACTGTTGACATACACAAAATTAACTTGGCACTCAGGGAAAGCATATGTCCCTTAAGCTTAGGTGACTGGCAAAAGTGTAGTTCGCCGTAAACAGCATACAGTCTTTCCTACTAGAAATCAGTAGGAAAGTTGCTAAGCTCTAAGAGACATTAGGAACCATTCGTTTGGTCTGCTGACTTCCGGGAGAGTGATATCATCTGCAATTTTGCTCACATAAAAGCGAATGGTTAATGGAAGCCCTAACCGAAGACGTTGGCAGTTTAAACGCAGGCTCGAGTCGTGAGAAACTCTCATCTGAGTCCAGAGTAGCAAGTTGATCCGTGACCTTATTTCCCGCGATCCCAATGTGACCACAAGATACAGTGAATTCAATCTTTCGATTGCGTTAGAAAAAGACTTGCATTTATGAACCAACTAACCGCTACAGATGCGGATTGTTCGCCCTCTCCACCGACTCTTCATAATATACCTCCACTGGGAAGACAGACGCAAGTTTTTCTAAAGAGTAGTAAATCGAACATTGCCGTCCCCAAAATAAGACACCAGCGGCTCATCCTAAATCTGTTTTAGGGTCATCCATAAAGAACCAACTACATTATTTCCCTTGTTTGGATTTTAGTTGAAATCATTTCTGGGCACAGGGAAATTAGATTTCAAAAACTCATAGCAACAGTAGTTCTGGTCTGATTGCATTAGACGGCATGCCAGTCCGGTGCCCACTACCCTATAAATGGAGGATGACACTTCATAAGACTATCAGTTCATCTGAGCAAAGTCAGGAAAGGAAAAAGAAAAGCTCCATGCAGTTGAGATGTACCGTTGATTGAAGTCTGGTGAAAGCAGTAGTGACGTATTCTAATTGGTTTCGTCACAGCCATGAAGATGCAAAAGACCCTTCCCCGTGACAAGCCCAATGTCTTGTCAAAAGCGCCTTTATATTATCAGAAGGCTGACAGCGTCTTGTAAGTTTTTGACATGAAATTAATTATATTCCAAAGAAGTTTATTATCCAGGATAACACCTAAATACTTAGCTTCGGCGTAGGCAGCATTTATTGTATTTATTCTCGTCATCTCAAATTCGGGGACAAAAGAGGCATTCCCAAGCCAGTTATGTGCATAAGAACCTCAACCAATACCTTCATACACTTCAATATGATGGAGGTAAAACTAATAGGTCTGCAGTTCTAGCGAGCGCCTATTTATCTTTCCCGATTTTCGCTATACATAAAGGATACTCTTAATTTTCAACAAGGGTTCGATTTATAAACCAGAGTCATGTAGCAATGAAGATTCTCACGCCCATTGGCGTACCAAATTGTTACGGACTTAAGCCACCTCCGTCTAGACAAATCGATTAACGCCCTCCCATAGTACCGCCGTAAGGCATTAGTTCACAGGACTCCGATTAAAGACTTAAAGACTGTTCGCTTTACCTTGACACTCGTGCCGTCTAATTTTACTGAATAGGTGCACCGCTATATTACTAACAATAGTCCTCACAATAGTTTTCTTAATTTTGAAGTGTGTACGGAATGATGTTATAGGAAGTGGGTGATTCTTAACATTGATCCTCTAAGGATATCTTCGGTTTAACCGACCACTCATCCGAGGAATATGTGCAATGGAGCTAGCCCTCCAGTTTGTGGGTTATGCCGCAGTGGTAAATGCCCGACCATGGAAAAAAAAACAGTTTCGAAGCAAAAATAAGCCTCGTAAACGGGAGGTTCTACTGCTGCCAACCCCTCCAAAGAAAACAAGAACAACGAACTTGAGTTCTACGTGGAATGTTAGGTGCCTTAATAGTCCACGTGCAGTCGAATAAGTACCTGAGGCCTTGGACTGCTGCAAGGCAAATGTTGCCGCCATCTAAGAAATGTGATGAGATGGGCCGGACAAAAAGGGGATGAAATCCTGCGACATCTACTACGGCGGTTGTTATCGACGGCGCACGAGCAGCTCTTATTGCAGATTGCAGCATGTTAACGAGCCCGGCGACTTTAATATAAGGCCAGGAAGAAAGGGCATTTTTGGCAGTACCGTCGGAAAGCATAGCCTGAACCACACCATCTCCGAAAACGGATTCAGGCTAATCGAATTTGTGGCGGCGGATCGAATCGTCAACCAGATTGACAACATTGCGATCGGCACAAGTCACTCATCCAGTATTATGGATGCCCGAACGTTCCGAGGGGCCTACATCAACTCGTACCATTACCTTGTTGTAGCCGATTCGGATATCCCGAGCATCGCAAAGGCAAATTAACACTGTGCGGAAGTTTGACGTCAGACAATCGCTAGAGATCGCCAAATCCTTTTCCGATTCAGTTTCCCTTAATCTCGTAGGAGGTCCTATGCCGCCAGCATCGGTGCCGTGAAATAACGCCGATCGCCGTGAAATAACGCAATAATGTGAAATAAAACCGAATTCAGAGTTTGAAGAACGTGGCTCGCTTCGCCCGCTAACAGGATTTCACATTTTTCCCCGCAGGGTTTAGACGCTCTCGCGACTTCGTCGCTCCGCTAAGGGAATGTCAATAACTGTCGGGCAGGCGCCTAGAACTTCTTTTCAATTGTATTTTAGTTGTAATTGCAATTGGTCGATTTGACATGGTACCGTTTATTTTAATCATTTTTGGCATGATATGGTGGCATCTGATTTATATTAAAGCAATATTAAAAACAATGAAAAGTAGAATAAGACCGATTCGGCATTATTTCACTTTCACAAACTGATATAAAGCCGATCGCTAATATTCGGCTTACTTCACTTAGAAAGCGAAATAAAACCGAATTTTGGAATTCGGCGTTATTGCGGTTGACGTTATCTCACGGCACTGCCAGCATCAGGCGTGTAAGATACGTGGCAACATTGCCAAAAAGCCATTAGTTTCACTCACCATAATGCGGCGCTGCATAGAAGGACTAGAGGTGGTCATGAGCTCAATGAACAGAAGAGGACAGACGAACACCGGTTTCTCAGGAGAAAAAAGAAGGAACATTAGAAGCGCGCGGTAGAGTAAATTGAGAGATGCTACTCCAGGAATGAGATTCGAAAGGTAAGAAAAACATGCCTAAACCACGAACCGAAGCCTGTAGAGATGAACAAGAGAACATAATAGTAGAGATGTAGTTGATGCTGAGGATTTTCATTATTGTAGACTGCATAACGGCGATGACGAACCTCTGTCAGGCAGAATGAACCTTTCAACCTAGGTGACGTAGCTCAACAATTCCGCCCAACCGACCTGGATGAAATAAAGATAGCCATATCAAGGCTTATACCTAAAAAAGCTGCTAGAGCAGACGCTCTGTTCGCCGAGGTTTTCAAAGCGGCAGGTTATGACTTGCTAAAAAGCTATAACTTGTCCGAACCTCAAGAAAGTAGACGCCCTGAACTGCACCTACTACAGAGGCATCAGTATTCATAACATAGCCTACAAGATCCTTATTGCGTGAACGCTCGAAGCCGGTCGTCAACATCCTGATTGGTCCATATCAGTGTGGCTTCAGCACAGGAAAGTCCACCATCAACACTACGGCAGATCTTAGAAAAATTTCATGAGCTCAAAAGTGAGATCCACCATATTTTCATCGAGGCCAAATATGACAGAATTTACAGAGACGAACTATATAGAGCAATGTCTAGTCTTGGCAACCCTGCCAAACTCGTCCGTCTGTTCAGAATAACTATAGAGAACGCTCACTGCTCAGCCAAGGTCGGTCAGAGAATATTTTACACAAGGTGAAGAGCTGTCGTTTGACCTCTTAAACATCATACTCGAAAGAACAGTGGAAAGCTTACGCGCTAACATAAGGGACACAATCTTTCAAAAGTCCATTCAATTACTAGCATACGCGCTTTGGTCAGTGTTGAGGTGGAAGCAGCGTTTCTGCTGCTACCCTTAAATTGCGACCTCTGCTGAACGTGAGTTAGAAAAATGATATTTTTGTATCAATAAGCTTCCTGCTATTTGAATTGTAGGCAAGAGTCTACTGTATTATAAATGATCCGTTGAAGGATTTTTCCCACTGCGTCAGACAAGCTAATAGGATGACAAGACGATGGATCGTTTAGATTCCCTTTTCCATTTGGAGTTAGCAACAGGCATACGTTAAGCAATTAGGCAAGTAAGTCCTGTCTTGTATTAATAGCTATGTTTAAGGTTTAATTCGGAACACCATCCAATTCCGGTGATTTTTTGTCGCGCACCAATGTGATCAACCGATACCCTACTTTCCCCAATAGGGTCGCAACTATTTACCTATTTGGTATCGGGCGTGTTGGTGATTCCATGTGAGTACCTTTCAATTACACTGGTATAATTTGATAAGCTTTGCCCCATACAAACCGATTATGTTTGCACAGGTCTCTCAAGCCAACGCGTTTCCTGGTCTAAATCGCTTTTCTTAATCGGGTTCGACCTGCTCGATATGCACAGTTTGTGCAGTGCACTTGCTGGTGGGAACGCCGATTTATGTTAGACGGCAAACCGATCTTAGCTCCACGATTTCCTTTTACCAGCTTAGGTGTATTACATAGACCGCGATAACTAGATTTTAAAATCCGCTGCAGTTACGACGAAACTGAAAAGATGTTTATCCGGAGTATTGGTATTCCAATTAGACCATTTGAGATTTGTCTAGTTACTGCAGATTACTGTGTTTCTCACTTTTAACTTCAAATCCAGGAAGAGAGACTTTAGCACGAGACGATTTAATAAGTGTTGTTTTGTTAATTTGGCTCCTTACGTAGTCACTGTAAATCTGTGTCTCACTATGGAACCTTTTACGTTCTGAAATTGATGTACAAGTGATCTGTCACTAGAATCTCCGACAGCATCTTCCAGCCGGTAATCTTGAGCCGTTTTCTTTCTGCCTTACTGACGTTACAGAAGTTCGCTAAGTGCTAACAATCATGACGACTAGGCCGTACGACACGTATAGTATGAAGTACATAAGAAGATTGCCCCTCAGGTTAAATTCGATATTGCCTCGGAAAGTTTCTGAGCATAGGTAACGCTCTATTTAGTGTTAAATAAAGTCACGCACTTGAGCACTTTAAAAGGTAGAGAGTAATACAAACCGAATGATACCACCACCCGAAAGTCCTCCGAAGCGATTAAATATAATTCTGAGTATCGAACTGTAGGAGCTTAGCCAAAATTGGTTCACATTAGTTCTCGAAAGTTAGCCCTTATAGCATGTCAGACGATGATGCGACAACGGTCAAAACCAGATTTGTAGCCACGAACATGCAACAATCAGAGATTTGCGGATTTTCATAGTTATGACCAAAATGTTTTCTCCCAGAATAGATCAACATCAACATCAAAACTTGGAGCAAAGAGAACTGGCGATGCGAGTACTCTGGTTTCACCCGGTTCAGCGACGAAAATATGGCAAATAATGTCATTGTCAGAGAGGGTGACCTACCGCCGTTCATTTCGAAGGAAGAGCTCCATGAGATCTTCGACACAATCAGGGCTAAGAAATCAGTGGGGACCGATGGTATTCGGAACATCGTGCTTCGACATCTTCCTCTAGAAGCGGTGGACATTTACACCACCCTGTTTAATAATGCAATGAATAATGCACATTATCCAGCGCATTGGAAAACGGCGGTGGTTCAACCTATCCCCAAAAAGGGAAAGGATGTATCCAATCCGGCGAATCTCCGGTCGATAAGTCTCCTTCCGAATATCAGTAAGGTGTTTGAAAAAGTAATCAATAGAGCTCTGTCTAGATGGGTTGAGGACAAACATATAGTTCCGGATAATCAATTCGGTTTTAAGGCGGGACATGATATCTCACATTCCGCGTCTAAACTGGTGTCCGATATCCAATGGAATAAAGGCAAAAACCAATGCACTGGTGCCTGCCTTGCTGACTTGGAGAAGGCCTTCGACACTGTGTGGTTAGAGGGTCTTTTCTATAAGCTGACTAGGCTGGGGATCAGTAAACCACTCTTGTACATTCTTTATAATATGCTAACCAACAGACAGTTCATCGTGAAAAATGGAGATGTGACTTCTGTTCGAATATTTCAAATTAAAAATTGTCTGCAGCAAGGCGCGGTCAATTCGCCGATCCTATTCAACATTTATACAAGCGACTTGATAGGTTCACTTCCCCATACTATTGCGTACGCAGACGATTTGATAGCGTACAGAACAGGTCCAAAAATCAAGGTCATTAATACTCTCTTGCAGCGTGACTTCGATAAGATAAGACGATTTTGCGATGACTGGAAGTTGAAAATCAACTTTCAGAAGTCGGAAACCATTCTCTTTAGGACGCCGTTGTCTGGAGCCTCTAGGGATACTAGAAAAAATTGGCGAAAGTTCTCTATCATTGGACAACGTGGGCAGCCTCTTGCCTGTCGAAATGTAGTCAGATACCTTGCTGGTATTTAGTTGTCCCGTGTGGTTCAATGTGCGAGCAAGCTTAATGGAAAAGATTCGGGTGTTTGAGAGGGCTTGCCTTAGGGCTTGTCTTCGGTTATACAGAACACCAGAGTCTGAGTACATAAAATTCTATCGCAATGAGGTCTTGTACAATAGGGCGAACCTAATAAGAGTGGACAATTTTGTTATTAAGTTGACTCGAAGGCACATTGCAAGAGCAATGACATCGTCGAACAACCTGATCTTTGGGGCTTACTACCCTAATTATATGTATCATGAGAGAGTTCGCTTTGACGGCTATGTTCCTCCAGAAGCGTTCCTCTACCTTGATAGCAAAGGTCTGATCCAGGACAGATTGGCTGTGCCGCTAATCTTCCACGTTGCTCGAACAGCTGCGGACAGGCGACTCAACTACGACAGAGACGTCGCACACGGCAGTGCGGAGCGTCTCCGGTTCAGTAGGGCGGTAGGGAGTCGCGACATGAGGGATGTTGCTCGGCAGCACCAACAATTTTGGTGGCTAGTTGAAGGTAGGGAGAGTTCGTCGTCGAATTCCTCAAGTAATAGGTAGCTTCATGTGAAGCAAAGTGGGCCAGCCTAATTTTGTTTTTTGAGAGGGCTTGCCTTCGCTTGTACAGAACACCAGAGTCGGAGTACAAAAAATTCTATCGTAATGAGGTCCTTTACAACAGGGCGAACCTAATACGAGTGGACAACTTCGTAATTAAGCTGACTCGAAGGCACATTGCAAGAGCAATGGCCTCGACGAATAACCTGATATCTGGGGCTTACTACCCCAACTACCTTTACCACGAGAGTGTGCGCTCTGACCGCTTCGTTCCACCGGAAGCATTCCTCTACCTAGATCAGATAGGGTTGATCCAGGATAGATCAGCGGTCCCGTTAATCTTCCATGTCGCTCGGAAAGCTGGGGACAGGCGACTCAACTACGGCAGACACGTCGCACACGGCAGTGTGGATCGTCTCAGGTTCAGTAGGGCGGTGGGGAATCGCGATAAGAGGGATGTCGTTCGGCAGCACCAGCATTTCTGGTGGTTGAATGATGGAGAAGATGTTTCGTCGTCGTTTCCGTCAATTACGGACCAGCCTCACTAATGAGGCAGAGCTGACCAATCTATTTGCTCTGTGAATAGCGATGGCCAGCTTACGTAGGTTTAGGTTAGCATTTAAGAAATATATACATATATTAGTATATACCTTTGTATATACTAATATATGTATATAATTGTGTATAATATCTGTGTGTGTGTATTGTGTATGTAGGTTAGGTAGACTAAGGTTTATTTTAAGTTAGATATTAAGTTTTATAAAAAATGAAGTCCATATGCTAAGTTTTTGTGAACAATTTTTTCTTAGCCTTAAGTATAGAAAATAATTATTCCTAAGTAAAATGTAAATATAGTCGAAAGACATAGATATAAGAATTTAGAGTAGCTTAGAGTGCCTGTGTGGGGCCAATAAGTTAATATAAGATTGTTATGTAATTTTAAGCTAGCATTTAAGCATTTTTTGTTAGTATGTAAGGGTTAATGATTAAGATAATAAAATGCATTTAAAACTAAAAAAAAACTAAAAACTAACTTGGAGCAAAGTATTACTTGTTTGTCCATTGTCCGTGTAATTGCTTAAGATGTAAACACTCCTGTTTCTTCAGAAGGACATCTATCTGAGAGCATAAAAATTCTTTTTTTTTTTGTCTTTTGCTACCATGTCATAGATAGAGAAAAACCAACAAAGCAAAGCAAAAATCAACAAACAAAGTAACAAAAGTACTGAATATTTCGTCGTCTAAATTCACTGTGGACATTTGTGTGGATAAGAGTTATGCTTATCTGACACTTTGTACTTTAAAGCTGCTGTCCAAAAAGGAGTGTTTACTCTGATTTATATTCTTGCCAAAGAAAAGGCACACCAGTTGTGGATGGTATCCAGTACTGCAACTGTTGTACATCTATAGCACTCACTCATACTCCTCATACAGCCGATGTATGCTCTCAACAGACAATGTACATAACATACAAATAGATATTACAATATAATTGCATTTTATTTTAGTTCTCTTGTCGCATTCTCCACCATCCTTTTCTGAGTGGTGTTAAGTCCTCCAGAGTTAGAAATAGTAAGTGCCAAAAACATGCAAACCATAGACAAAGCTTGCTTAACAATAGAACTATCAAACAATAACAGTAGAACCAGCGATGCGATAGCAAGCACTGTTTCCAAATGGTCATCTCTTTTCCATAGCAGCTTTATTCAGAACTGGGTTTTTCAAATGCTCTTCCCCTACATGTGTTTTGTATTCTATCTTTTAACATTATTTCCAAAAGTGGACAAGGGTGTGATACAAAAGTTTTGTTAAGCAGAGTGTTGGCTGTGAATATGGGATTCTAAAGCCTTTATGAGTACGCAGATGTTTTCCTATTGTGAATAGAGATACAAAATGTCAAGTGACAGAAAATGCATTCCGTTCCTTGTTATTTTGGGACACTACCGGCAGTACATATAAAAGGAAGTTGAAATGAGAACACCTTTATTTCTAAAGCGGCTATTAGCCAAAGGCTAATGGTCTGTTTGCAGTAATTTGTTGGGGTGTTTTTTGGATGACTCCATTTGAATGATTATGAAAAGGAATTGAGCCAGGTCAGGTATTTCTAAACCAATTGGGTTACACCAAATCATTTCAATATGCTTGTAATGGATTTGTCTATGTTCAGACCCATAAGAACAGGAGACGTGCTAGTTAGACTTCTCACTTTCCTCATAAATATGCCTTTTGTACGAATAATTATAGACGAAAGCACTTCGGCCAGAGAAGGCCTTTGTGGTACCATAAAATCTCAATAGTAGTGGTAATAGTAAGCGATTACTTATTTCATAAAAAGTATTCGTATATGGTTTACAATAGTCTTAGTTTCTTAGTCTTTATGGTTTGCCTGAAGGCCGTATACAGGATTGACATAAACTGCTTCTTTTTAGTTAACTAAAATTTCGTTTTCATTCTTGAGAAGTTTTCTTCGATAATGCGAATTCTGTAGCTTTGTGCAATTGCCGTGTATTAATACTCGTATATCCCAGCCTCAGTCTTCATTTAGTATGCTTAACGCCTCCTCTAGTTCAAGTATCTACTGTCCAAAGAAATTTAGGTGGAATCTGTTTAGAATGGGACATATCGCGTCGAAATGGAGCACTACAGGCTATACAAAATTGGCAATTCCGGGGTGCGATATTATTTTGAAGATGGTGCTTAACATATGCGTTGAGTTTCTACTTCTTGTCGTCCAAATGATGGTTCATTTTGCTGTAATATTGTTGGTGTTGCGATTGCTGAGCTTCGTTTGTAAGTTTTTAGTATGTTTATACAACCTTGATCAAAAAGTTCCCGGGGGACACCACCGTGTGGCGCTCCCATTTTTCCGCTTTGAGTTCTGTTTTTTTTTGTTAAGTTTGTAAATCCGTTGTTGACACTTCCTCTAAATCTTAGCGTGATAGCTTAACATTTGCAAAAGTTACGTAGCAAAGAGTACATCTATCTCTGTTGGCGATTTTAATTTGCTACAACGAACTTGTATTCAATTTTGCGTAAAAAACGAATTTAATGGTGCGCGAACGTTGGAAATGTTGGAAAAGTGTTTCGGCAACGATTCTCTAAAGAAAACGGTCGTTTACCAGTGGCACGAGCGGTTCAGAAGTGGTCGTGAGTCAATCGAAGATGATGAACGTAGTGGCAGACCATCGTCATCGAAAACCGATGAAAACATTGATGAAGTACGAGTAAAAGAAATGTTGGTCAATAACAGCAACTTAATCATCAGAGAGATAGCGGAGGACTTGAACATTGCCTATGGATCCGTCCAAGACATTTTGGTTAATGATTTGGGTTTCCGTCGTGTAGCAGCAAAATTGGTGCCAAAAGACCTCAATTTCATGCAAAAAAGAGACCGTGTTGAAGTCGCAAAAGAGATGATTTGCGAGGCTGAATCCGATCCCACATTCATCAAAAGGATCATTACTGGAGAAGAGACGTGGGTGTATGAGTACGACATGCAATTCAGACATCAGGCAAGTGAATTGCGTTCACCAAATGAGCCGAGACCAAAAAACCACGTCGTTTTCAGTCAAAAAAGAAGGCAATGCTCACGGTTTTCATGGATTACAACGGTGTAGTGCATCATGAATTTTTGTCAGAAGGCCAGATAGTAAACAAAGAGTGTTACTCGTATTTGGTATTTGGGCGTTATGAGACGTTTGCGTGAAGTAATTCGCCGGAAGAGACTAGAAAACTCGTGGATTTTGCACCATGATAATGAGCCGTCGCACAGTGCCATCATTATTCGTAATTTTTTGACGAAAAATGCAACAAATACCATCCAACAGCCACCGAATTCACCTGATTTGGCTCCCTGTGACTTCTTTCTGTTCAATCGAGTTAAAAAACCACTACGGGGAACGCGTTTCAGCAGCTGAGAGGAAGTAATGGAAAAATCGCAGTAATCACCGAAAATCGGATATAAAAAATGTTTCGAGGATTGGATCAAGCGCTGGCATAAGTGTGTTACAGTCGATGGGGATTGCCCTGAAGGGGACAATATAGATTTAGATGACTAAACTTGTATTTCCAATTTTCTGAATACATTCCGGGAACTTTTTGATGAAGGTAGTACTTTCACCAGTTTTAACCAGCAAGGTGTTGAATTTTTGTTTTAAGGAAGCGGTCTCTTCATTTGATCTAGTAAACTACATAAAATCGCAATCTGATGCTAAATTATTCCATTCTTGTGCACCTTTACCCCCAAGAAGTATAGATTAAAGTTAGTTATTCTGTTTAAAGAAGTGTTGAAGTTCGCTTTTAAACCATCGTGCGCTATCTAGCTCTAGTAATTTGCGTGGGAGTGAATTCCAAAGACGCATAGTAGCAATAAAAAGCTGTCTCTCAGATGTTAGACATGCAAATCGCGGAAGCAGCAAACAAACAGATCAGTTGGATGCCGGAAACTGGATTTTTTCGTAAAGACGTAAAGATATGTTGGTTGCCTACCTTTAAAAATGCTGAAAAGAAGATTCAGCGTGCGAAATTTAATTTCGAATGACATGTTGACTAAGTTTTTAGCAAGATGTGAAACGTGGTCATATCTTCTGAGACAATAGGCATATCTAGTATTGAACGCTACTTGCAGCTTCCTTTTGTTCTCAGCGTTGCAATTATAAAAAAATTCGCATCCATAAATAAGTATACAAGGGTTGTCTGAAACCAAAGGTTGTCTGTTTCCAACCGAAAGATTTAAGAGATTTTTTCTCAAAATTTTTTTTTATTTTTCTACATAGTCTCCTTGTAGCTCTAAACACTTCTCCCAGCGATGCTTCCATCTCTTTAACCCCTCCAAATAGTGCTTGGCGTTTTTCTCTGCAAAATAATTGTTAACGAAGGTGATTGCTCCTCATTTAACGAAAATCTCTGTCCTCCGAGCGCAGTTTTTAGATAAGGGAACAAACAGAAGTCGCTTGGGGCTAAATCTGGTGAATAAGGCAGAACCGTAATTCATGGATTTTCGCCATGGCAACCGCTGAGGTGTGAGACGGCGCGTTTTCTTGGTGAAACAGGATTTTCTTTTTCTGCAAATGTGGCCATTTTTCTGCAATTTCTGCCTTCAGCTTGGCAAGTAATGATGCGTAGAATGCTCCTGTAATGGTTTTTCCTTTTTGAAGATTTTTGAAGATTTACTATCCCAAAAAACAGTCGCCATCACTTTCCCAGCCGAAGAAACAGTTTTTGATTTTTTTGGAGCCGGCTCGCCCTTTGCAGTCCACTGTTTTGACTGAATTTTTGTTTCGGCCGTATAATGGTGTGTCCAAGTTTCATCTACAGTAATTAATCGGCGCCAAAACTCGGATTTATTGCGCCTAAACTGAGCCAACAGAGCGTTGGAAATGTTCATTCGAACACGCTTTTGGTCTAACATAAGCAAACGCGGCACCCAACGCGCGGACAGCTTTCTCATGCCTAAATCTTGACTTAATATGTAACAAACACGTTCTTTGGACATTTTCATAAACTCTACTATCTCTCTCACTCTCGCAATGTTATCGTCAGTGGTTGCAGTTTTTGGACGTCCCGAACGTTCATCATCTCCCAAGCTCTTACGGCCACGTTTAAATTCAGCTGCCCAAAATTTCACTGTGGTAAATGATGGTGCAGAGTCCCCATACACAGAATCCAACTTATTATTGATTTGCGTAGGCGTATTGCCTTTCAAAAACAAGAATTTAATAACAGCTCGATACTCAATTTTTTCCATTTTCGCCAAAAAATACTCAGATCGACTCACTCAAACGATTGTCAACTAAAAAGCGCACGTCCAAAATTTCTGAAACTTCGGTAAGTAACTGTCGAAAGATGCACAACTAGCATTCACTAGCATTGATGAGTGCCGCTATCTTTACGTTGCGGTCGGAAACTTTTCAGCGAACCCTCGTAGGAATAACTAAAGCCCTAGCAAGAAGCAGTCTTGTTTTGAATGGTGTAACCTTTTGGACAATCCATAGAGTTCGAAGAACACCATGTGTCTTAACCACTCTAGAATTTATATGGTTGTTCCATGTTAGTGTTCTATTGAAGACTACACCTAGAGTTTTTGAAGAATCAACAAATTCAATATTTGAATCATTCAACAATATATCCGAAAAATATGACATCTATCCTTTTTAACGCAGCGCGACTATGGGGATACTGCTCCTTTGAAATCGTGGAAAAGTTCCAGCGTTACTCCATAAAGCGAATTTTTAAACTTCCGAGCAGTACACCCTACTATAGTACATGCTCGACTTGGAGGCAGGAGTTGCACCTCAGTTCCTGGTTTGTGGTGGGAGTCATGATAATGAATGGGTATAGTCTTTTTCGAGCTGATAGAAGTGATCGTAGTGGTGGTGGAGTAGCAATTTATGTGAGAAAGGGTTTGTTTTGTAATCAAAAATGTCGTTCGCCGAAAGGATCCGCTATTCAGTATTATTTGTGCACATTATACGCGGTGATAGGAGTATTAGTTTAAGGGTGGTGTATTGGCCAAATCGAAATATTGATTTGACGCCTATTTATGAAGTAGTTGAAGTAGTGTCTACCTGCCCAACTAATGTAATCATTTGTGGCGACTTCTATAGTAACCTGTTGGGTGAAGATCTCTTAACCCAAAATATGCAATCATTTGACCTATAACCAGTCAATAGTCAAGTTCCTACCCATTTCACCAGTTCCTCCAGTAAAAGGATGTGTTTTTTGTAAATAATACTGACAAGGTATTACTCTATGACCAAAATTCTGCACCAGCCTTTTCAAAAAATGATTTAATGTTTCTAACGTATGACTTTGATATTGGGGATATCGTATGCACATCAAGCTATACGTACAGGGATTTCAAATATATTGACCGACTTTCTCTTGGACAGCATATTAATTATATTCCTTGGAACCTTGTTTATTCTATGTCCTCACCAGACGATCAAGTCAATTTCATAAATGGAAACGTAAATCTTCTTTTTGATACATACGTTCCGATCAAAACAGGAATTGTTAGAGAAAGAACCAAAATATGGTTAACAAATGAGATTCGAGTGCTGATGTAGGAACGTGATTTGGCGTATCGACAGTGGAAACGTTATCAGGTGGAAGGGCTCTATCAAGTCTATAAAAACTTGCGAAATAGTGTCGTCCGTGAAATAAAAATTGCTAAGACGCAATTCTATTCGGAAAACATGGTATAGTATTCGTGAATTAGGAATTGGTAAACAAAAGTTAACTTGCTGTAACAATATTCATCGCAATGACCTAAACCGCAAAATCTGTCAAATCCACTTTAAGTACCTCAGTTGCTAATTGTTTATTTAATAGTGCTGTTTCTCCAATTCCAACCTCTTTTGTTTTTAATAGAGTCGATGGTACACTATTTGTCAGTAAAGTCACATGCTCTACATAGGAGTTGATGAGATTCATCCAGTTTTTTTTAAGGCAATTTTTCCAACATTGCTACCATTTATAATGCACATCATTAATACCGTTTGACTTGACTTGTATTTTTCCGAAACAATGGAAATTGGCAAAAATAATTCCGATCGTTAAAAACTCAATAGGCGATGAATTTAGACCAGTATCAATCCTGGTAAATGAGTTTCTCATTCGTAATAATTTACTAACTGAACTGGACAGTCAGGATTCCGTGCTAAACATAGTTGTACAACAGCCCTCTTAAATGTAGTTGAAGATATTAGGGATAGACTGAATAATGACTATGTTACATTTTTAGTCTTATTAGACTTTTCTAAGGCTTTTGATATGGTAGAGCACTCTATTCTTATCAAGAAATTAAGACACTACTTTTCCGTTTCTCCTTGTGCAATTATCTTATCTAAGTGAAAGAAAGCAGGCTGTGTTATTAAAGGGCGTTCTATCTGATTTTTTTCCCTTAACTAATGGTGTACCCCAAGTGTCCATTTAACGGCCTCTCTTATTTTCAGTTTACATAAATGGCAAAGCTACAGTTACTCGTATATTGAACGCATCGAAACATATCTATGCTGATGACATTCTGATTTATCGAAGTTGTCCGATAGGCCTCATTGAGGATTGTGCTAATAATTTAAATGAAGAGCTTCAACAAATCTCATATTGGTCGTTAAAATGTGGCTTAGTAATCAATCCAGGGAAATGCAAATGTTTGATTATTTCTAAAACTAAATTAGATTTGTAACATACGCTGCCGTTCCCGTTCTACAACCGAAGAGCAGGGGCGTGAGTCCGGGAAAGAATATAAAAAGCAGAGAGTACTGTCATCAGCAAAGAAATGTATTGGATTAGAAGCAGCAGACAAAAGATCATTAATGAAAACTAAAAAGAGTGTCGGAGACAGATCGGAGCCATGGGGCACACCAGCATTTATTTTGTGAATATCAGACTTGAAACCGTCCAAGACAACTTGAATTGAACGTTCCGAAAGGTAATTTCTAATCCATTGAAGCAGAGATTCATCGATCCCAAAAGCATGCATTTTCGACAAAAGAGCCTGATGCCAAAGTTTGTCAAATCCCGCAGAAATATCAAGTTCAACTATCTTGATGTACGCTTTGGTTCCACTTTTCGGTGAGACATGCCATCAAATCACCCGTGGACCTGTTGCTACAAAAACTATATTGACGGTCATTGAGAAGTTTTCGTGTTTCGAGATATTTCATGAGCTGACGGTTTATCAGCATTTCCATGACCTTGGAAAGAAGGGATGTAAGTTCAATGGGTCTGTTGGAGCAGAGAGAAGAAGATTCGCCTTTTTTAGGAGCGGGCTGGACAAATGCGGTTTTCCATCTGCTCGGAAAGAGTCCTAAATAGTAGGATTGATGAAAGAGCTTACGCAGTGGTTTTGCCAGCGTGGAGGAACACTTCTTCAGAAGAAGGGGAGATTTACCATCTGGACCAGCGGATTTATGTATATTAAGATCTTTAAGTACTCTTGCTACTACACTAGTGCGATTCGACCCATTGAAGATTCGACGCACTCAAGTGTAGGCGGAGGCAAAGCAAAATCTGGGAATGTTGAGCTGGCCGCAAAGTGTGCAGCAAGCAGATTGGCCTTGTCCAAGGAGCTGACAGCTGGAATGTCATTGTAAATGAGCATTGTGTTGGAGGATGAAAACTAAAAACTAGAAAAAGACATCCCGGCGAATCCTCTTGTCAAGAATTAATTAAATGAGGGGCGCGAAACTAGGGGTCCATTCTTTACAACAATTTTTTTTTTTTACAAATTTTTTTTTATTTTTTTTAATAGAGCGTCTGTGCCTGCTCTCGTGGTTCTGTGCCTTTGTGTATTTATTAGACGCAGAGGGTTCCAGACCATCCATCTGGCTCTTGACGTACAGCGTTGGGCTTAACGTGACCGTTCATCACTCCACCGAGACTCCTGTCTCTTCTTCTCGTGGATCTATTGGTTGTCCCCTCCGGCAAGCCTAGAAGCAGAAAGACAGAGTTCAAGAACCCACCAATTCTTCCCGCTAATATACTTCTCCAAGGAGACAACGGACATAAATTGAACGAGTGGGTCAAAAAGCGGATCGGGCAGGAGAGACCGTGATAGAGCGGAGATGCCTTCTAAAGCTAATTAAACTACCCGATAGGAAAGACAACACAACACAAGAATTGAAGAATGGCTCGTAAGCAACAGCAATTCCATATAGGTAAAACAAAAAACATTATCTATGTGTAAACTTCTTCCGAAACCTTAAACGCATTTTTCTCAAAACTATGTTTTTGAAGTCGGTGATCAAGTTTTCTAAAAATCAGCTCAACCCACTGAGCTGAAATTCTAACACAACCTTTTCAGATATATTCCTCAGGTATTAATCGAAGGAATAAGATTTCGGATAATTATTTCAATTTTTTTAAACAATTTTGCGTGGCAATTTTGGTCGAAAATTCGATTTTTTTTTAACAAAGCTGCCATTTTGTCAAAAACCAAATTTCGGTTATTCCTTCGGTCAATATCTAGTTTTATCTACCCACTAAAATAATCTTTCGGGATTTATGATTTCAGATGAACTAAACCGGAGATATCGTGATCACCGCCGAACACACTTTTTTTGGAGGACATTCAGGAGATCGTCTGCAGGGGCACACTAGATCGATATTTTTACAAATGATTTGGTCCATTATAAACTTAGATGGTGCCATTAAATGTACCTATATTTTTTTTTTTTTGTAAAAATAAAATACCTTTTCAGAATAAATTCATAGAAAAACGTGCTTTTTTGTCCTTGGAACTGCGTATAACCTCTTAAAGTCTTCACCAATCGAGTGGCATGTATGACTATATAGCCCAGAAAACTGCTATGTTTTGTAGACCACTCATCAGCAATAGTGCGAAAATGTTTATTTTTGGAAATGGTGTTTTTTATTTTGTCAACCATTGAAGAGTAGACCTTGTCAATCACCTTTAAGGCTGATGGCATGCACATTACTTTTAAATTTTGGTTGGCAAATCGAAAGATTTCCCTCAACGACTCATCTTCAACAATTCGAATCGGAAGCATATTGTTTGCTAAAAACTTCACAAGAAGTACATTAAACTCCTCTTGTTAATCATTTTTACTCCTATGGCTGCGATTTTTCTCATTTTCATACTCTTTAAATATGTTGCGATGCCTTACTCGGAGATGTTGTGTAAAATTTGATGTTATTTGCAGGGATCCTCATAAATTGACCTTGCAAGCACAGCGTTCGATCAATACGCCATTTTTTAAAAAAATGAATGTTTTGTAAAAATTTTCATATCTATTTTTTTTACTGTCAGCGAAAAGATCATTTATTTTATTGTTGCTTCTATAAAATTATGCAAGGGCGCATTAAAAAAGGCTTCAAAAACTACAATCAGTTCGAATTGTCGTTTCAAGTCGATCACATCTGGCGTCAAGTTATTGATTTCTTCTGTGCGGTATCTAACTTTATTTAAATATTAGTAAGAGAGTCAGGTCCCCGTGTGTTGAAGACAATTTGTCTTCAACATCAAGAAGTCGTAAAATTAACTCCAGAACTAATAACTCTAGGAGTAATTATTTTGCACCTATGCAACGTTTACCCGATTCGGACAATAAAATCGAGTGTGACGAGATCATTTCTCCAATTATAACAAAAAACAAAATAAGAACTCCTTAAATCTGAGTTTTATGCTAGTGAACAGATTCATTCTCTACTTCGCGAGTTGAAAATCGAAGGCTATTGTACGAAGAAAGTATCCAACGGTATTAAAATTATTTGTGACAAACCTGATACACATAGCACTATTTGTGCGGATTTAACATCGAAAAAAATTCAATTTTTCACCCACGACCTTCCAACTTCAACGGCGTTAAAAGTCATGTTGTATGGTCTTGATGAAACGAATGTGGATACTCTTAAAAAGGAATTAATTTCACTCGGCCTTAAGTGTCAAAACATTAAAATAATTAAGAAAAAACACGACAAGTTTGTTGACGTTTTTTATTTAATATACGAGGGGCGTTCAATATATTCTCGGTATCGATATGAAGGAAAATGCGAATTCAATTTAAATTGTTTTTATTTTTCAATATGGTATCCCCTAACATCAATGCTTTTGTTACATCTTGAGATAAGCTTTTTTAAACCCTCAAAAAAATAAATTTCCTCTTTCTCTGCAAAATACCCATTTATTGCCGACTTGAGTTCTTCATCTTTTTCCACGAAGACATTTTTTCAAATCCGGAAACAGGAAATAATCACTAGGGGCAAGGTCTGGACTATAGGGTGGGTGTTGGATTTCTTCGAAACCACAATCTCGCGCAGCAGCCTTGGAAACTCGCGCCGTGTGAACAGGAGCGATGTCATGAAGAAGCAACACACCCGCTGCGAGTTTAGCCCGTCTTTTCTTTTTAATTTCCTCCCGCAAATTATGTAAAGTGGAAGCGTAAGATGTGGCGTTGATAGTTTCACCTTTTTTTTTGTACTCAATGAGCAAGATTCCCTTTGAGTCCCAAAAAACTGTGGCCATGAGCTTCCCGGCAGACGGAGTGACTTTGAACTTCTTCGGGGGGTCTGTTTCTTTTTTATGCCACTGCATGGACTCTTGTTTGCTTTCAGGGTCATAGTGGTGGACCCATGTTTCGTCCCCAGTAACAATTCGATCCATAACACCGTCCGCGTTCTCACTACACATCTCCAAAAGCTCTCTACAGCATGCGATCCTCACTTTTTTCTGAGGCGCTGTGAGCATTCGTGGCACCCACCTTGCACTGACCTTTGAAAAATTAAGATGGTCATGAAGAATGGTGTGAGTGGTACCAATTGAAAGCTTGGTGATCTCTTGCAGCGTGATTTCGATAAGATAAGGCGATTTTGCGATGACTGGAAGTTGAAAATCAACTTTCGGAAGTCGGAAACCATTCTCTTTAGGACGCCGTTGTCTAGAGCCTCTAGGGATAGCAAAAAAAATTGGCGAAAGTTCTCGATCATTGGACAACACGGACAGCCTCTTGCCTGTCGAAATGTAGTCAGATACCTTGGGATCTGGCTAGATCAGTTTCTGTATTTTAACAAAAATGTAGATGCTGCTCTGGCCAGAGCCAAAGGCGCTTTTGCCCTTACAAAGAGACTGTTTTATAGCAGCCAACTCGATGCGAGGGTAAAGGTAATCTGCTACATGGCCCTTATCAGGCCCATGCTGGTATTCGGGTGCCCCGTGTGGTTCAATGTACGAGCAAGCTTAATGGAAAAGATTCGGGTGTTTGAGAGGGCTTGCCTTAGGGCTTGCCTTCGCTTGTACAGAACACCAGAGTCGGAGTACAAAAAATTTTATCGTAATGAGGTCCTTTACAACAGGGCGAACCTAATGCGAGTGGACAACTTCGTAATTAAGCTGACTCGAAGGCACATTGCAAGAGCAATGAACTCGACGAATAACCTGATATCTGGGGCTTACTACCCCAATTACCTTTACCACGAGAGTGTGCGCTCTGATGGCTTCGTTCCACCGGAAGCATTCCTCTACCTAGATCAGATAGGGTTGATCCAGGATAGATCAGCGGTCCCGTTAATCTTCCATGTCGCTCGGAAAGCTGGGGACAGGCGACTCAACTACGGCAGAGACGTCGCACAGGGCAGTGTGGATCGTCTCAGGTTCAGTAGGGCGGTGGGGAATCGCGATAAGAGGGATGTCGTTCGGCAGCACCAGCATTTCTGGTGGTTGAATGATGGAGAAGATGTTTCGTCGTCGTCGTTTCCGTCAATTACTGACCAGCCTCACTAATGGGGCAGAGCTGACAGATCTATTTGCTCTGCGATTAGCGATGGCCAGCTTACATAGGTTTAGGTTAGCATTTAAGAAATATATTGTGTATTATATATATGTGTGTATATTGTGTATGTAGGTTAGGTAGACTAAGGTATATTTTAAGTTAGATATTAAGTTTTATAGAAAATTAAGTCCATATGCTAAGTTTTTGTTAACAATTTTTTTCTTAGCCTTAAGTATACAAAATATATATGTAAAAAAATAAATGTAAATAAAGTCGAAAGACATAAATACAAGAATTTAGAGTAGCTTAGAGTGCCTGTGTGGGGCCAGTAAGTTAGTATAAGATTGTTAAGTAATTTTTAAGCTAGCATTTAAGCATTTTTTGTTAGTATGTAAGGGTTAATGATTAAGATAATAAAATGCATTTAAAACTAACTAACTAAGCTTGGTGATCTCTGCCATCATTTTCACCTTTCTTCGGGCATCCTCAAGAACAAGTTTTTCGACTTCTTTGATGCTTTCTCCCGTACAAGCAGTAGCCGGGGCGCCGGAGCGGGGGTCGTCTTCAATGCTCTCTCTGCCTCTCTTGAACTCACTTGACCACTTTTGCACAGTTGATAATGAAGGTGCGGAACCCTGGTAAACAGCCACCACCTCTTCATGAATAGTTTTTTGACTTTTTCCTTGTTTAGTGAGAAATTTAATTACAGCGCGATGCTCAATTTTCACCATCATCGTCTCAGTTGCCATTATGATTCTGTTTAACTAGAGATACAACGCGAATTAATATTCACATTTGTATGAAATTTTACATGAATGCACTAAAATAAAACTATTACTTGATAAATAAGTCAATTTATATATACAACCACAGCTTCACCCCGATACCTCGTACTTAGAATCTGGTTCTATAAAGTTAATAGATTTAAAACGCAATTTTCGTTCTGTGTTCAGAACTCAAATCAAGTGGGACTTTGCGCGCAGAGTGAAAAATAAAATCACTCAGTATTACAATTGCCAAATGTATGGACATGGAGCAAAAAATCGCCATGTACGGACTCACTGTGCTATTTGCTCTGAGAACCATCGAACAAACATTTGCAACTCAAAGAACATCAAATGCGCGAACTGCAATGATTCACACAAGTCAGACGACTCGTCATGCGTGAGTAGACGAAAATTTTTTAAAATTCGTGAGCGGTTTGCTCTTCGAAACAAACCTCATCAAGTACGAATGAGTAATCAGATTTTTACTCCGAGTACTACGGACTTTCCCCCACTACGTACACCATACAAGACATCAGTTGTGCCAGATTTAAAAACTTACAACACAACTCCGAATGTTTGGAAGACCAGTAACAACATAACCAATTCAAAGAGTAATATGCAGCTCTTTACGATGGAAGAACTAAACGCTCTCACGTTTGAGATGATTTCGCTCTTAGGTAAATGCAACTCCAGAGAAGAGCAGTTTAATACCATTGCACAATTAGCTATTAAGTTCTTATATCAAGAAAAACAATGCATACTTGTTTGAATATAACACGTTGGAATGATAGTGGTATTCGCCATAAATCTGTAGAATTTTTTGCTTACTGGAGTAAACATAATATACATGTAAGTTTGTTACAGCAAACATGGTTAACTTCTAGTTATAATTTAAGTAATAAAGATTATAAGCGTTATCGCTTAGATCGGGTAGATAGAAGAGGAGTTGGTGTTACTGTTGTCGTACTAAGATCAATACAACATAAATTACTTCCTGTACTTTATACGAAGTTAATTGAAATACAATTCAGTAATGATCTTTTACTTAAAATTTTTTCTGTATATTTTCCTGGTGGTACTTCATCAACCCGTAAGCGTTTTGAGTTCAGTAATGATCTACGTAAATTGATAAATATTAATGGAACTTTTTTAGTTGGTGGGGACTTAAATTGCAGACATAGAACCTGGGGTTGTATAAGAGCAAATGCGTGGGGTAACATATTGCTAGACTATAATCAAAGACATTCTTTCGACATTTTGTACCCTCCCCATCCTACTTACTTTCCTTCAAAAGCTCAATTTAACCCTTCAACGTTAGACTATTCTTTAACAAATTCAAACAATCTGTTTGACCAGCCTGTGGCTTACAATGATCTCAGCTCTGATCATCTTCCAGTAAATTTACATATTCCTTCCTCTCCAGTACAAAATCCGGTTTTTGATTATGAGAACGCGAATTGGTCCTGTTTTAAAAGAAATCTCAGTCGGAAGCTGAACAATTTGGCTGCTTCTACACCTTTTTCTGACAGCACAACTCACATTAATGTTAACTGTTAAACAGTTCACTGAATTCGTTTTGGAAGCAGTGGATCAAGCTGTACCAAAAAAAGTCAGATCTCGTGAGTCTGGCAACAACCTCCAATCTTATATATTAAATGTTATAAAGGTAAGGAATGGTTAGTTTTAGTTTTAAATGCATTTTATTTTTTAAATCATTAATTCTTACATACTAACAAAAAATGCTTAAATGCTAGCTTAAAATTACTTAACAATCTTATACTAACTTACTGGCCCCACACCGGCACTCTAAGCTACTCTAAATTCTTATATCTATGTCTTTCGACTTTATTTACATTTTATTTAAATATTTGTATACTTAAAGCTACGAAAAAAATTGTTAACAAAAACTTAGCATATGGACTTAATTTTTTATAAAAACTTAATATCTAACTTAAAATAAACCTTAGGCTACCCAACCTACATACACAATATACACACATATATATAATACACAATATATTTCTTAAATGCTAACCTAAACCTATGTAAGCTGGCCATCGCTATTCGCAGAGCAAATAGATCTGTCAGCTCTGCCCCATTAGTGAGGCTGGTCAGTAATTGACGGAAACGACGACGACGAAACATCTTCTCCATCATTCAACCACCAGAAATGCTGGTGCTGCCGAACGACATCCCTCTTATCGCGATTCCCCACCGCCCTACTGAACCTGAGACGATCCACACTGCCGTGTGCGACGTCTCTGCCGTAGTTGAGTCGCCTGTCCCCAGCTTTCCCAGCGACATGGAAGATTAACGGAACCGCTGATCTATCCTGGATCAACCCTATCTGATCTAGGTAGAGGAATGCTTCCGGTGGAACGAAGCCGTCAGAGCGCACACTCTCGTGGTAAAGGTAGTTGGGGTAGTAAACCCCAGATATCAGGTTATTCGTCGAGGCCATTGCTCTTGCAATGTGTCTTCGAGTCAGCTTAAGTACGAAGTTGTCCACTGGTATTAGGTTCGCTCTGTTGTAAAGGACCTCATTACGATAAAAAATTTTGTACTCCGACTCTGGTGCTCTGTACAAGCGAAGGCAAGCCCTCTCAAACACCCGAATCTTTTCCATTAAGCTTGCTCGTACATTGAACCACACCGGACATCCAAATACAAGCATGGGCCTGATAAGGGCCATGTAGCAGATCACCTTCACCCTCGCATTGAGTTGGCTGTTATAAAACAGTCTCCTTGTAAGGGCAAAAGCACCTCTGGCTCTGGCCAGAGCAACATCTATATGTTTGTTAAAATACAGATATTGATCTAGCCAGATCCCAAGGTATCTGACTACATTTCGACAGGCAAGAGGCTGTCCGCGTTGTCCAATGATCGAGAACATTCGCCAATTTTTTCTGGTATCCCTAGAGGCTCCAGACAACGGCGTCCTAAAGAGAATGGTTTCCGACTTCTGAAAGTTGATTTTCTACTTCCAGTCATCGCAAAATCGTCTTATCTTATCAAAGTCACGCTGCAAGAGAATATTAATGACCTCGATTTTTGGACCTGCTCTGTACGCTTTCAAATCGTCTGCGTACGCAATAATATGGGGAAGTGACCCTATCAAGTCGCTTGTAATGTTGAATAAGATCGGCGAATTGACCGCACCTTGCTGCAGACCATTTTTAATTTGAAATATTCCAACAGAAGTCACATCACCATTTTTCACGATGAACTGTCTGTTGGTTAGCATTGGGCCCCCGCCCAATTATCAAGGCTTCGCCCATTAATGACGTTGTCTAATAAAAAGCGGGGGTAGATTATTCTATAACTGGTCTTATCGAAAACATCCTCAGATTATAGCATGAATGGTTGCTACGATTTGACCAGTTACAAGTTGCTGGTCATAGGTCTTGTTGGCGGCTTGACCACCTGTAGTCCATACCAGGACTTAAAGCACGGTACCATGGGAGTTAGGAGCCCCCCGGATTTCGGTCCGGGCCTGACTTGTTAGAGGTAGGCCCCCTTGTGGGAGCGTCATGGTGGCTGTGGTTTAAACCCAAATCGCGGGTACGGGTATTCCTTGGTTTTGCCCATTGTAGAGTTGCAAATAAAGTACTGGGTGCTGCGACCCTAAGAGCAGCAAGAGGTTTTAGGTCGGCCTCGACTTATACCAAGGGTGGAACTTGTGCCTCCAACACAAGTTTTCCTTTGGTATAATATATAAGCGAAGTATTAATAAATATAAAGCGAGTAATTAGCGATGACAAGATACGCCTTGTGTATGTTAGTTAGCACATTATAAAGAATGTACAAGAGTGGTTTACTGATCCCCAGCCTAGTCAGCTTATAGAAAAGACCCTCTAACCATACAGTGTCGAAGGCCTTCTCCAAGTCAACAAGGCAGGCACCAGTACATTGGTTTTTGCCTTTATTCCATTGGATATCAGACACCAGTTTAGACGCGGCATGTGAGATATCATGTCCCGCCTTAAAACCGAATTGATTATCCGGAACTATATGTTTGTCCTCACCCCACCTAGACAGAGCTCTATTGATTACTTTTTCAAACACCTTACTGATATTCGGAAGGAGACTTATCGACTGGAGATTCGCTGGATTGGATATATCCTTTCCCTTTTTGGGGATAGGTTGAACCACCGCCGTTTTCCAATGCGCTGGATAATGTGCATTATTCATTGCATTATTAAACAGGGTGGTGTAAATGTCCACCGCTTCTAGAGGAAGATGTCGAAGCACGATGTTCCGAATACCATCGGTCCCCACTGATTTCTTAGCCCTGATTGTGTCGAAGATCTCATGGAGCTCTTCCTTCGAAATGAACGGAGGTAGGTCACCCTCTCTGGTAATGACATTATTTGCCATATTTTCTTCGCTGAACCGGGTGAAACCAGAGCCCTCAGATCGCCAGTTCTCTACTTCATTTCGAATATAGAAGTCGTGCACCAGGTCATAATTTGGGCCAATGGTATCAGTGACCTTGTATATTTCCTGGAAAGTCGCCCCTATGGCTTCAACCTTCTCCTGTGGATCCTCGATCACGAAGAAGTCGTCATCATCAGCGGCCTCATTTGGATCAATACCTGCTATTGTCAGTAACCGTTCGTTGTCTGTTGTCCGGGCTATTTTAAGACACTGAAGGTCGTTTTGATTTTTTCTCCGAAATAGTTTATTTATTTGCGGGAACATATTCGGGTTGCTGGTGTTTACAGCCCGAACCCTGTTGTTCCAACACAAACTTACCGAAATTCTGTAATTCTCTTTTATTAACGTTTGAATATTTTTAATCGACGCCTTCAGTGTCCTAATCTCCGGGTCTTGTCTGTCAGTAAATTGTCTGTACAAGTTTTTGAGTCTTGTCAGAAGTCTACTTTTCTGTCGGTGCAGTGCGTCAATAGTAGGATTGCGGAACAGGTCTTCGTTAGTCGTACGTCGATACCGCGGTATTGTAGCGTTCATAGTTTGTTTAATTGTCTCGTCCATTTGTTTTAGGTAATTGTCGATCTCCTCGTTTGACAAGTTCCTATTGGACGGTGGGTGGAGCGTATTCGAGGAGAGTGCTCTTGTCAATGTTGCGGAGAAGCGTGCCCATCGAGTCTTACTGTAGTTATAAGAATATCTTTGGACAAACTCCTCCAATTCCGCAATTTCGTTGGGAACTGTAATTTCGGTGCTAAAACCGAAGGTAAGGAATGGTTGCAGATCCAAGTGGACCAGAACCAGAAACATTCAACATCTTCACGATATGAAGTACCTTAATGCCGTTTTAAAATACATTATCTCTTCCTACAGAAATAAAGTTTGCAACCAAAAGCTTCAAAAATTAGATAAAGGAAGTGAACCTTTTTAGAACATAATGAAGATAATTAAAAAAAAACAGCTAACAGCTTCACACATTTAAATGGTTCAAGTGATCCTTACACAGAATCGTTGATGTATTATTCACTTTAAAAAATAACAAATTGCCAGGTTTTGATTGCGTTAAAAATATATTTTTGAAGAACTTGCCTGTAATGGGCATTAAATTCATTCAGCAACTTTTTAATAGATGTCTGAAACTGGGATATTTTCCTGACAAGTGGAAAACAGCTAAAGTAGTTCCGATTTTAAAACCTGGGAAAGCACCTTGTTTTCCTGATAGTTACAGGCCAATTAGCTTGCTAAATTCGCTAAGTAAATACCTTGGGCTGTTAATTAAAACAAAATTACTCTCGTACATTAACCTCATTGATTTGTTACCTCCTGAACAATTCGGATTCAGGCAACATCACAGCACCGTGCACCAAGTTCACCGCATTGTAAAACATGTCAGAAGTTAATTCTTGCTGAAAAAAAGTACAGGCTTGGTACTTTTATATTGAGAAAGCCTTTGACACAAGATGATCATTTTCAAAACCATTTTCCAGTCAATTGTTTCTTTCGGACCTACTGTCTGGGGGAACTGTGCCAAAATCCACCTCCTCAGAGCACAAAATAAATTATTAAAACTGATTTGGAAACTACCTTGGGACTTCTATACTAACGAGCTGCACATTAGAACTTATGTTGAAAAAATTAAAGACCGCATTGCCAAACTGAATGAAAAGTACAAAATATTATGTAGCATGTCTACGAGGGGCGTTCAATATATTCTCGGTATCGATATGAAGGAAAATGCGAATTCAATTTAAATTGTTTTTATTTTTCAATATGATCTCTCCTAACATCAATGCATTTGTTACATCTTGAGATAAGCTTTTTTAAACCCTCAAAATAATAAATTTCCTCTTTCTCTGCAAAATACCGACTTGAGTTCTTCATCATCCGAAAATCTTTTTCCACGAAGACATTTTTTCAAATCCGGAAACAGGAAATAATCACTAGGGGCAAGGTCTGGACTATAGGGTGGGTGTTGGATTTCTTCGAAACCACAATCTCGCGCAGCAGCCTTGGAAACTCGCGCCGTGTGAACAGGAGCGTTGTCATGAAGAAGCAACACACCCGCTGCGAGTTTACCCCGTCTTTTCTTTTTAATTTCCTCCCGCAAATTATGCAAAGTGGAAGCGTAGGATGTGGCGTTGATGGTTTCACCTTTTCTTTTGTACTCAATGAGCAAGATTCCCTTTGAGTCCCAAAAAACTGTGGCCATGAGCTTTCGGGCAGACGGAGTGACTTTGAACTTCTTCGGGGGGTCTGTTCCTTTTTTATGCCACTGCATGGACTCTTGTTTGCTTTCAGGGTCATAGCGAAACATGGACCCATGTTTCGTCCCCAGTAACAATTCGATCCATAACACCGTCCGCGTTCTCACTACACATCTCCAAAAGCTCTCTACAGCATGCGATTCTCACTTTTTATCTGAGGCGCTGTGAGCATTCGTGGCACCCACCTTGCACTGACCTTTGAAAGGTTAAGATGGTCATGAAGAATGGTGTGAATGGTACCAATTGAAAGCTTGGTGATCTCTACCATCATTTTCACCTTTATTCGGGCATCCTCAAGAACAAGTTTTTCGACTTCTTTGATGCTTTCTCCCGTACAAGCAGTAGCCGGGGCGCCGGAGCGGGGGTCGTCCTCAGTGCTCTCTCTGCCTCTCTTGAACACACTTGACCACTTTTGCACAGTTGATAATGAAGGTGCATAACCCTGGTAAACAGCCACCATCTCTTCATGAATAGTTTTTTGACTTTTTCCTTGCTTAGTGAGAAATTTAATTACAGCGCGATGCTCAATTTTCACCATCATCGCCTCAGTTGCCATTATGATTCTGTTTAACTAGAGATAAAACGCGAATTAATAATCACATTTATATGAAATTTTACATGAATGCACTAAAATAATAGTATTACTTGATAAATAAGTTAATTTATATATGCAACCACAGCTTCACCCCGATACCGAGAATATCTTGAACGCCCCTCGTAGCAATAAATTGGTTTCAGCTCTCAACAACTAATTATTAATTAATTATTACAAATTTATTTATTAAACAATTTATTTATTTATTTATTATTTACTTATTTATACGTATGTTTAATTAATTTATTTAATTGTTTATATATTTATTTATTCATTGTTATTTATTTATTTATTTATTAAGTTTGTTTCTGTTTCTTTGTTCCTTCATTATACATATAATGCTATTAATTGTAATGAAACCAAATTGTTGTTTCTACTGCCCCCTCTACTATCTACCACGATGAATGATTTAATGACGGTTTTTTTTAGTAGTTCCTTCTTAAGCCTGTATTTACATTAATAATTGTTCACTAATTTTTTAAATTGTCTGTAGTAAGGTAGTGAAATACCATATCTCTCTCTATAAAACCAATAATGTACAATTTAAGCTACAATAAAGTGATAACTAACTAACTGACAAAAACTACAATATTTTACAAAAGTTTTAAGAGTAGCCTCTTTTATTATTTTGAAATATTTGTCCGAAAAGATGAGGTTATTCTTGAGGGTCTTAGAATTTCCTGTGATGAACACGTTGATGTAAAAACTCGTGAACTGAAACTACCATTTTCATCGTTTTCAGCCTCCGGTCGTAAATCACGCTTCTGCCTCTGTCTACTTTCATTGTCATCATCATTCAGACCTTGGACTCCCCGCTTGGTTGATCGTGGTGAAAAACTGGGATCGGTTTGATAACCATCTGATGAAAAATTATCATGGTTGGATCCTTTTTCCTTTTGCCCCAATACTCCAGCTAATACTATTCAGTCGAACTCCCTTTCTCTTTCGCGATCGTTTAATTTTTGCAAGCAATTTTTTTTAGTGTATACCGATGGATTAAAAATGCCCGGGTAGCAGAAGAGAAAGAAACTGCTTTTCGCAATTTAATTGTATGTAGAGTCTAATGGTAGGGGAAGTGATTAGACATAGCTAGGATCCACAGTTTCCATAAACTCTCTCAGTGGAGTTCCCAGTCTTTACTGGAAGGGGGAGCGAACTCCGATACTAAGGAGTTTAGTGTGAATGTGGAAAATTGGTATAAATGAGCCTAGTGTCGGGTGCAAAGTGTGCTAGTGTTGTACTCGTAGCTAAAACCCCGTTGTTGAGTCGGCTAGAGCCAAATAAACGGATGAGCGGGAGTAGCGGGACAAAATGATAAATATAGTGCAGTGTAATAGAAACTCGTTTTTTTTTTTTAAAGTTGAGACTCCGGTGGGCCGCGAGTGCGTTGAGATTTCCGAGAACAGACGGGGCACGCGACCCGTTGTCTAACGCTTTCTTTTCTTTCGGGACTGTTAAAATAGCGGTATAGCGGGTCACTCTATCGACGAGTGTAAGACGAGCTAAGCCAAAAAATTAAAATAAATCGTCAAGCCCCAACGGGGCTTTATACTCATAACGTTGAGGAAATTTAGTCTTTTTTATTTTCTTTCCTTTTTTTCCTTTCGTTGGTTTTTTTTTTGATTCGTTAAGATTTTCCTTGTGCGTTTTTTACTATTGAGAAGTTCCGAGATTTCGCGGGAAAAATCACGTGGCACCCACTTCGTTTTCCCAAGTTTAGCTGCCATCAAAGCGCTACCTGGAAGAACCCACAGCTGGGATAGCAAGATCCCACAGAAATAGTTATCGTTTTGTTCGGGGCATCACTGGATCGGTGCCGGGAACTAAACATAGCAGACTTATAGCCCTGAGGCCCTTTGGGACAACATGAGAGCATTTTTTGGCTTTGGGAATGAAAACTACATTGACTACTCTCCATGACAATGGAATGTGGATCAGTTCTACACAGCTCCACATGATATTCTCTAGCGTAGGCAAAATTATATGTGAAGACCTTTGTAGCTCGGCAGGTATTATACCGTTCGGTCCACCAGACCTGTTTAGTTTGAAGCTATGCAGCGCCCATGGCCTTTTGTAGTCAGATCATACATTTTGGTCACGGATGCAGTAGTCCTGTTTGGGTTGCTACTGGCCGCGATGCCTCAGAAGTTTCCGTGGTTTTGTCACAGAATGACCTCCAGGATTGTCGCTTTGCTTTCCTCAGTTCTTTTTTGTATGATTTCCGCGAATCTTTGTATGAGTCCCGGTCAGTCACTTTTCTTGTACTTTTTGCTAAGTTCAAAAGTTTTCCGCAAGTGTTTCTAAGCAGTCCCAGTGCTGATGTCCACCAGTGCGGCTTTTTCTTGCCTCTAGGTTGAATAAGAGGGTAGGAAGTGGCAATGGCCTGATTAAGAGCCAGGATGAATTCCCTAACTTTCATGCCAATCTCATTGGTGTCACGCGGGGTACTTGAGAGTTCAGAGGATATTGTTTCTGACAGTATTCGTCTGTATTTTGGCCAGTCAGTTTTCCGATAATTCCGGAATGCTGATTGGCTGGGTGGTGCATCACTCCGGCTGAATTGGATGTATTCGTGGTCTGAATATGAGAGTTCAGATGATACCATCCAGTTCGTTAGCGTTTGAGTAATACTGTCAGAGACCAGAGTGATAGCTCATTGCCAATGCTGCAACCAATGAGGTAAGTACTTATTATATAATCAAAAAGTGACTCACCTCTATCGTTGATGTCGGTACTACCCCATACCGTGTGATGAGCGCTAGCGTCGCATGCGATGATGAGGCCAGTATTTTGCTTTCCAGCTTTTAGTACCACCCTGTCTAGCTTTTCACCAGGGAGAGGGCCCACATGATCGTGGCCAAGATATGCCGATGCCAGCCAGTAGGAGCCTTTGGCAGTCTCTAATCTGGCAACAGTTCAGTCGGGGTGCTGAGATTAGGAAGTAAAAATAGATTAAGGCTACATTTCACTAATATACAAGTTCTAATCTTACCTTGTATAGAGCGGAACATATACAGGTGTCCCAAGTCGACGAACCACGCCTTCTAAAATCCATGATTCCTGGATTACGATAATATCTTCTGCGTTTTTAGAGAGACGCCGAATGAGTGCGGTCGTAGCCTTTTCTGAGTGAGGAAAAGTAATCTAGAGAAACCGTATTATTGATACCGTTTACCAAAGTAGCCTCCACCACGGTGCCCTTGAAGTCTTCCGATTCTGAAGATGTGCTCAATAGCTCTTCTTCTTCCTCTGATCGTACAGGATCTCTTTTTGCTTTCATCGGTTTCGATTTCAAAAGAGGGGACCGACGGGTAAATTGTCAAGCCGTCGGGTAGATTGGAGTCGTCGCTATCCATTTCTGGAAAGGATATCGATGCTCCAAGATCTAAGGTATTTAGTGTCTGCGTTAAAGGAGGAGGAGGTTGCTTATCAGCATCCAGCTCGTCCTTTTTATAGATCCTTAGGTGAATTGACTCGAAGCCGAAACGAATCATGCCTTTTGTCTGTGCTAGAGGGTTAAGGGATTGCTTATTGTTCCTCCAGTTTCTCGACTTTCCAGTAAAGTATGAGTCGGAAGGGACGGGTTGTTGAGCCTGATTATCTCCAGAATGCTTTCTGGTTAGGAGGGTTTGGCTGGGATACAGGTATGAGGTCGAGGTCTGATGGGATGTCCTCCTTATACACGACTTCGAGTTTTGAACCGCTCCAAATTTCTCCTGAACCACCTATGGCTTTCGTGAAAAGATCAAGCGATCTTTGATTGGCACATGCGGTAAGCTTGATGTGGCCTTGTTGCCAGCCAGCGTCGCTTGTGATGGGAGGTGGTCCAGGCCTGGTGCCTGGAAGAGTCTTTTGGCAGCAGTGGGAATGGATCCGAAGGTTTTAATGATGTGTAAAGTATTTAGGCGTCTTACGTAGAGCGCCTTTGATATAGCTTGCTATGCGAATGAGCCTCAAATTCCTCCTTAGGGGGAGGAGTTTTAGTAGCAGCGACAAACTCGCTACTGCTAGTGGTGGAGGAAGTCATAGGACCATGGCTTGCCACAGTCTTAAGACTCCTTAAAGACTTGTTTTTAGGCTCGTTGCGCTAGCACCATGGCCTACCATAGTTTTACCTCCGTTCGATAATGCAGGAGCTTTGCCCGTAGTCGATGCAGTCACCGTTTTACCGCCCGGTAAAAGAGAGTACCGGCCTCGGGTTTTGTTTTTTTTTAGATTTTATCCATAATATGGTCCCACGAGTCCATCTGTACAGAAATCCGCTGTATATAGGAAAGGCTAGTTAATACGGAGGTCGCGACTGGCTATTTTTGGAGATGTTGGGCCTTCAGCCAGGTTGGTAGTCGACACGGGTCGTATGACATTTTGATCCAGCCCAGGAGAAAAAGGAATGGTTGGGAAGGGGGTGGTGGGGGGGGGGCATCCTTTATTTTCAGGACTCGTCTGAAGTATTTCTCGAGATTCGTTGACCCTACTCAGCCACTACAACTCGACAAGTTCGATGCTTACGGTAAAGGCAGAGTATTATTAAAAAAATTACCAAAAATATATAAACATATAATTTGTATAGTCTAACCACATTATTTTGTTATTCTTGCTTCCAGAAATAATATATCAAACACGCTTCACTAAGCTAAGCACGCGCTTAAAGTTTGACAGTCAAGACTTGTTTACTTGATTCTTGATTCACTTGATCTGAATGATTCACAATGTTAACTTTGAGCTTATTTGGAACCGTTATATTCGCAGGGATATTTTAAATATTTTACAACTTTATACCTCAACACTTTTTTAAAGCATAGGTAAAATCAAAAATCACGTAAAAAATGAAAAAAAAACGTTTTTGTCCACTGTGGGACGCCCCCATTTTTATTTGCCTGCTTGCCAATTCGATTTTTGAAATAAATACTCGTATACTCGTAAATTACTACTTAATTAAATGTCGGTAAAAAACTTTTATAAGACAACGCTTGTAGGAGAGGCCGTACCACCAGCAACATCAAATCGAAAACATAACAAAGTTTGCCGAAAAGTGAAAAACAAATATAACTTTTCCAAAGAATCGTATGAGTCGAATAAGTTTGTCCTTTTGCCTGAATTTTCTAAGTATATACCCAAAGTCACAATAGGGTTTATAAGGTTATCATTTACTCTATGTATTTACAAAAGGATCTCAGCTACAACAAGAGTTGAAATGCTACGATGTAAGCAAGAGTTCATATCTTGACGGTCAAACGCTGCTAGTCTTGCCCTTGGTTAAAGGAAAAACAATACATATTTTTTCCCCCTAGGATTTCGCAGGATAATCCACGAACTGGCCATTTTTCCGCTGTATTGGCATGCTTACGTGTGACAATTGAGTACATAAACTAGAGAATATGCCAAGAGACAGCAGTGCTTCCATTAGGATAGATTGTAAATCGTACTGCGATGCCATTCTGGTCAGAATTAAAAGGCAAAGAAATGGTCAAACTGGTTCCACATAAAACTACAACTCAACATATATCCTGAAACAAATTAAGAACATCACTCGTCCTTATTTGGGGAATCTCAGGCAAATCCCTAAAATGTCCTCTTTGGAAATTGTCAATGAATAATTTTCTGTATTGTGTTTGAGTTTGCTTGCGTGTGGCTGTGTGTTTGTGTTTATGTCAATGCTGTCCGTTCTCTTAGTAGACGCAAGTCCGAAGAATTTTTGGAATCTAACTGTAATACCGACAATTCATAATGGGGAGCAAAACAATGTTGCTCTCTGATCTTATATTCCCAACACGTAGGCCCATTACTCGTGTGCTTGATTGTTGGAAACAACGCCGTTCATTCGTAAAAATGTGGATGTGTACGAGTAGTATGATATTATACTGCAATCGCCCAACCTTTTTGGACAAAACTGAACTCCACATAACATCTGTCCCAGTTGTATTCATATACATACATCTTTCTGGTGTAGGAAGCACAGAATTGGTAATAGGATTTTCCAATGGGGTCGGGGTGATGGAGAAGAAATCTTGCCCGGATAGGGATTGATAGGCTGATTGTAGCTATGCTACAGATACAATACTTCGGTGATATGTGAGGTAATACGGCGCATTTGTTCGTCAACATGTTCACTCCGTTGATGATGTCGTGTGGCTGAAATAGGATTTACCAGGGATATTATGTAGTTCTTGGGTTTATTGCGCCATGCTGGTCAATAAAGTGAATTAAAATATACCGAAGGGACACTACCTTATGTAGCCGAATGTGGACGTGTGATGGGAGATTTCATGGCGTCTGCAATGGTTTGGGCTGGTTTTTCACCACAAAAATCTAAAACTGTTGTACGTTGCACATAGGAAGAACAATTTGTAATAATACAAAGGAAAAGGTGTTCGACAAAAGTGGAACTTTTGAGAAAAGAATTTTTGCTGAGAGGACCATTACTGGCAATTCATTGTTATAATTTGGTTATTTCTTTTTTGCGAAGACGAACATCGTGTTGACGACTATGGGGGTGAGTAGGTTAGTAACCTCCTAATGGTACTGTCTTTCCAATTTATTGTTACCATGATGACATCATTTGTCATCATCTAAAAAATACATTAAGTTTGGGTAATTTTTGACATCTGTTGGGGCTCTTTTTCATGTCATATACATTTATATGAAAAATAGCTGAGGCATATGTTCATTTACATATTTACGAGGGTGTGAAAATCTAGACACTTGGATTTTTATATTATAACGGGTGGCCAGATAGCAATGACAGTTTTTCCAATTATTATGTTTCAGCAGCTATCAAAGTCACCAATGACATCCAAGTGTCAAAATATTCAGTAAGGTTTGCCATTTTATCATGCATCGTTTTATACTTGCCGAATGTTCGGAAATCATTAAAAAAAATTGTCGAAATTCCGGCTCAGTTGTACTCGTAAATACACAATGTGAATTTCGTCGTGAGGTCAGCCGTCATCATGGCCTCAGCGTGCAGGCAATTCGTCGCACCGTGGAAAAGTTTGAGCCTGAGTATACTCTTTTGGATCTTACACCACCAACTAGGCAGAGATAGGTGCGAAATGGAAAAAATTGGAATAGTAAGCCCGTCTTATTTTGCTGTTGGATTTGGGCCTGTATCCGTATAAGATTGTGCTGACGTAAGAATTGAACGGACGATCATAGACAACGCCGTGAATTCGTTAATTGGGCGCTGGAAATGTTGACCGAAGATCTCGATTTTGGCCAAAAAATCATCTTCTCGGATGAGGATCATTTTTGACTCGGTGGCTATGTCAACAAGCAAAATTGCCGTAACTAGAGCGAACACAGTCTAATAGTGTTCGGCCAAGCATCAATGTTTAATGTGGTTTATTGCATGGCAGAATCGTTGGACCTTATTTCTTTAGATGTGAGGAAGGAAACACTGTTACCGTCAATGGTCTCAGGTATTGCGCTATGCTAACTGACTCTTTGTGGGCAGAGATCGACAACATCAATATATCCGAGCTGTAGTTTCAACAAGACGGCGCTACATACCATACAAGCGACGTAATGCTCGAAGTTTTGAAGAAGATATAAGGCGACTGGGTCATCTCACGTCGAGTGTTCATCGATTAGCCGCCGCAATCATGCGATTTGACACCACTTGATTATTTTCTCTGTTGGTACGTCAAGTCCTTAGTCTACGCTAACAAACCAGCTGCTTTGGGCTTGCTCGAGGCCAACATTCGAAACGCTATTGCCGGAAATAACACTGCACATATTGGACCGAATCATCGAAAATTCGAACGACCGCTTGAAACACTGCTAGCGAAGCCGAGGTGGCCATTTGAATGATGTGCTATTGCACACATAAACATATCTTCAAAATGAAGCTAGAGTCAATTTTATATCTCACACCTTTGTTGGCTTATTTAAATTTTTTTTTCCTATCGTTCTTATATGGTCACTCTTTACATCCACGCAAATTTCTGGAACCATTAGAGCAACAATTTTAAGTGACTGGCCCGAGAACTGACTTCTAAGCAATACTTTCGCTAGACGAAAAACTTCGCTGCTTTATAAATTTGCTTGTCCAAAGGAAATAACAAGTTTCGTTGCACCAACAACTGGCAAGTTTGATTCTCGAGTGTCCGATCGTTGGCTACCACCATCGAGGACTCTACGGACAAATAAAAAATTATTCTTGTACGATGCAAATAAAAAGACTCTCCCCGCCGTTTGCAAAAATATTATTGAAGTACCTAATTGAAATATTGTAAATCGGTTAGGTTTTGATCACTTCTGACATTAGATAAATCGTTTTCCGTTGTGCTGCTCGAACTGACTTCTTTATTGCAAATGACTGCTTTCCTTTACATATTTGCACTCCATCCTGTTAACCCTGCATTTGTTTACATATGTCCTCTTGTTGTCTACCGATAACGCCTTCCGCGCAACTTTAGCAGGTAATTTTTCTCTCATGAGCTTATTTTTTCACTTATATCGCAGTTTTTAGTGTGACGGTTACTGGCTTTGTAAAAAAAAAAATTGAGAACCGTAATACGGAGTAAATAAACCAGGGGCGGTTGATGGTTGTGTGTGTTTGGGAGACTTAGATACATGCATCTTTCCATCTGGCGCAACTGCAACTCGTTCGATTGACTCCACTACTTGACGCATGAACCATAATACATTTTCGACTTCTTTGTCACCGTTAAATAAAAAAGTAAATAGAGTTTCAGATGATCACCCGCTGCACTTACATTCCTTATACTCCTCACTAGGCACATAACAATTTCTTTCTCTACTCTGTGGTAATCTATGCGCAACTCACAAGGCATGCATTTTAAAAGGATTGTTTTAAGCATTATATGTATAAGCATAATAGTGAGACGAAGGCACTCCAAGGGCGGTAAGGGAGCGACTCGAAGCAATAACGGTATTGTACAGATGACGTAATCCTGCAGCATCTGAGCGAACTATTGTCATGGATGGGCGTATGAAAGTTTTCCCACTCCTGAAAATCACCAAAAGACCTTTTAAGCGGCAAGGTGGGCAACTTAATGCGGGCGGTACTTTTGCTATTAGCCAAAATTTTTATCCGCGATGGAATTCAAACATGATTTGTGTCTTGAACCATAGCTCGTTACCGTGATACTGGCAGCGTTGCAAAACGCCATGGAAGTGGTCATAAAAAAACAGCAACATCGGCAGAAATGGTTCGGAAAGTGAAGGCTCGAACTGAGCGAAATCCGCGTCGAAGTGGAAGAAAAATGGCTCGTGAGCTCAACATATCGTTGGAGCGGATGCAACACATACTGAAAAATGAGCTTGGAATCAAGCCATTGAAGTTCCAAAAAGCACACGATCTTACACCGCAACCGAAAAAAGTTTGAGTCGAAAGATCGAAGGAGTTGCTACGCTTGCACGAAAGTGGTGAGTTGCCGAATTTGGTTTTTTCCGATGAGTCGCCATTTGTTATCGAGCATTATGTCAACAAACAAAATGAGCGAGTTTACTTGCCAGAGAGGTCCTTCGAAAATTTACACCTTCGGCCGGCCACCAGAAAGCAGGCAGCACCGATGGTGATGGTTTGGGCCGCCATAACCGCCGATGATCGCTCCCCGCTCGTATTTTTGGATCGTGGCGTCAAAATTAATGCGATCGTATACCGTGAAACTGTCTTAGAGGCAGTATTGAAGCCTTGGGCAAACAATCATTTCGGTTGGAGACCGTGGACATTTTAATAAGACTCGGCACCTTCTCACAAAGTGCGCGTCAACCAAGATTGGTTGAAAAATAATGTTCCACACAATGGATTGCAAATTCTCTGGATGCACATCCGTTGGATTTCTCTGTCTAGGATATTTTGAAGGCGAAGGTTGGCACTAAAAAATACCAAAGTTTGGACCACCTCCAACAAGCGCTTCGCCGGGAATGGGCCAAAATACCGCAGAGCCACTTGCGGGCAGCGTGCGATGCTTTCTTCGGCCGTCTCAACGCTATTATTTGCGCCAAAGGTGGACATATTGAAAACTACTGATACAATTTGAAATTGATGTATTTTCCAACATTTTTTGCTTTGGCACAATAAAATTTATACAAAAAAAAAAATTATAGCATTTTAAAAAGTTGGAGTTCGAGTTCGAGTCATTCATCCTGTAGATATACGAGTATATACATAACCATCAAAAAGTTCCCGGAATTAATTCAGAAAATTAAAAATACAAGTTTATTCATCTAAATCTATATTGTCCCTTTCAGGGTAGTCCCCATCGACTGCTTATGCCAGCGCTTGATCCAATCCTCGAAACATTTTTTATATCCGGTTTTCGGTATGTCCTCCTGCGATTTTTCCATTACTTCCTCTCGGCTGCTGAAACGCGTTCCCCGTAGTGCTTTTTTAACTCGATTGAACAGAAAGAAGTCACAGGGAGCCAAATCAGGTGAATTAGGTGGCTGTTGGATGGTATTTGTTGCATTTTTCGTCAAAAAATTAGGAATACTGATGGCACTGTGCCATCGTGGTGCGGTGCGTTATCATGGTGGAAAATTCACTAGTTGTCTGCCCACAATTCTGGTCTCTTTCGGCGATTTGCTTCACGCAAACATCTCATAACGCCCAAATACTCGTAATACTCTTTGTTTACTGTCTGGCCTTCTGGCAAAAATTCATGATGCACTACACCGTTGTAATCCATGAAAACCGTGAGCATAGCCTTCTTTTTTGACTGAAAACGACGTGTTTTTTTTGGTCTCGGCTCATTTGGTGAACGCCATCCACTTTCCTCGTGTCTGGATTGCGTGTCGTACTCATAAATCCACGTCTCGCCTCCAGTAATTATCCTTTTGATGAATGTGGGATTCCGATCCCCGATTCATGTCTTTTGCGATGTCAACACGGTCTCTTTTTTGCATGAAATTGAGGTCTTTTGGCACCAACTTTGCTGCTACACGACGGAAACCCAAATCATTAACCAAAATGTCTTGGACGGATCCATAGGCAATGTTCAAGTCCTCCACTATCTCTCTGATGGTTAATTTGCGGTTATTGGCCAACGTTTCTTTTACTTCATCAATGTTTTCGTCGGTTTTCGATGTCGATGGTCTGCCACTGCGTTCATCATCTTCGATTGACTCACGACCACTTTTGAACCGCTCGTGGCACTGGTAAACGGCTGTTTTCCTTAGAGAATCGTTGCCGAAACACTTTTCCAACATTTCCAACGTTCGCACACCATTAAATCCGTTTTTTACGCAAAATTTGTTGCAAATTTAAATCTATTTCTAAAATTGTAAAAAATCGCCAACACACGCAGAGATAGATGTACTCTTGGCTACGTAACTTTTGCAAATGTCAAGCTATTACGCTATGATTTAGAGCGAATGTGAACAACAGATTTACCAACTTAACAAAAAAAAAAACAGAACTCAAATCGGAACAATGGGAGCGCCACACTGTCCTTTTTGATCAAGGTGGTATGCTCATATATATAATTTTTTTTGGTTCTTAGCCCGGAATTCATCGGTTCAAATTCACGTACCAGGTCCAAAGATCGACACTCTGATCCACGAGGACGTTATTCACCGTTGAAATGCGCGAATTGATCGTGATATATAAAGTGTGTTTTTTTTAGAAGTTTTTTTTTTAAACTGGCAACACTATTTCTACGGATTATCAATTTGACAGATAAAAGTAGATTTGTAGTTACTATATTCTGCCATTTTACGATCAATAAATTAACGTCAGAACAATGCGTGCAGATTGTGTAAACTTATTTTGAAAGTCTTGGTTCGGTTCGCCAAACTTATCGTGCGCTACGTTCATTTTACGGTCGACATAATCGTCCATCGAAACACGATAAATCGTTTTCGTACCACGTACACTCTAGTGGATAATACGCATCCCCAAATTCTTAGCCTTAAGCATAGAAAATAAGTATATATAAGTATAAAATGTAAACAAAGTCGAAAGACATAGATATAAGAATTTAGAGTAGCTTAGAGTGCCTGTGTGGGGCCAGTAAGTTAGTATAAGATTGTTAAGTAATTTTAAGCTAGCATTTAAGCATTTTTTGTTAGTATGTAAGAGTTAATGATTTAGAAAATAAAATGCATTTAAAACTAAAAAAAAAACTAAACTACGCATCCCCAAAAACGACAAACAATGCGAACAGAAGAAGTTATTGCCGTTGTGGAGCGCAGTGTTGAGGAGAATCCGAATGAGTCGATTCGCCATCGTGGACAACAATTGGAGCTATGCCCATCCACCTTGTGAAAGATTTTACAGAAAGATGTTAGCTTAAAAGCTTATAAGATCCAGCTTGTGCAAGAGTTGAAACCGCGGGACCATTATACGTGTCGTAGGTTCTGTGAATGGGTCGAAAATATGATTTAGCTTGATCCTCATTTTAAACGCACAATTTTGTTCTCTCATGAGGCCCATTTTTGGTTAAATGGATGTGCAAACAAGCAAAATAGCCGAATTTTGAGTAAAGAAAACCCAGAAGCCCTTGTCGATACGCCCTTACAATCATTAAAACTCACTGTTTGGTGGGCTTTATGGGCTGGTGGAATCATCGGCCCAAATTTCTTTACAGACGATGCCGGCCAGAATGTTACCGTCAATGGAGAGAGCTATAGACAGATGATTTCTGACTTCTTCGTTCCTCAGTTGAATGGCATTGACATGACAGAGCTTTGGTTTCAATAAAATGGCGGAAAATGCCACACGCATAATTTCGCGTAATGGTCCTGTGAAGTGGCCCCACGATCATGTGATATAACACATTTAGATTACTTTCTATGTGAGGTCACTAGTCACCAGTCCATGCCGATAAACCAGAAACGTTGGACGATTTGGAAGTCAACATTCGCTGTGTTATTGCTGATATACGGCCCCAGTTGCCCGATAAAGTTGTCGAAAATTGGACTTCATCGGGCATATGCCCGATATCGTATTTAAACACTAATGACATAAGATTATCTATTAAATAAAACTAATATCATAGACATTAACACTAGCTACAAGTACTTTATGTTATATTGAATTTGTATACCTCTAAAAAGAACACCCTTTAATAACATGAAAATTGAGTTAACAAAACGCGCTATAACCGACAGAGGTGGCGTCTTCCAAACTCATCACCATTCCACGGATTTGATTGGAATACTTTACTATTCTGATATTAGGAAATGCAATCATATCGGCGTCAGAGGGCTATGGGCAAATACTGAAGGGTATAATTTTATTCAATCTATGTACATTGCCTACAGACAAAAAGAAAGTTCAGGCTAGAAAACAGTTAATAATAGAAGAAAAACGTCTAAAGAGTCGCGCATTCTCTAATTTTGTAGCGCCCAATGTGTCCTTTGCCCAAATGGCAGCTGGATCGAGTGGTGCCACAAGGACATTAACAAATACGTCGAAAGCTGCCGAAAAGGCACCGGAGACGGATCTGGATTTGAAAGCAATCCTTCTATCACTGCATGGAAAGATCGATCACTTCCAGAAACAACTTAATGAACAAGCAGCTCGAATAGACGTTATCTATTCGACACTGTTTGATAAGACTGGCGCGCCGATATAATGTCTGATACGCTGAATGAGGTTAATCTGAAGATCCTTGCAGTGAATGTAAATTCCCTGATCAGAATCGAGAGAAGGATCAATCTTTCTAACTTGTTGGTAAGCGAATGCCCAGATGTTATTTTGGTAAGCGAAACGAAGCTTAACCAGAATCACAAAATTGGCTACAGGGGTTACAATATTTATAGAAGGGATCGGCCCAACTCCATAAGAGGGGGTGGGGTTGGTATACTTTTACGTAAAGGATTGCGCCACAAAATCATATATAGCAGGGTCGTGCGTGGGTTCCAGGTGTTAGAAGCATGCATCGTATGCATTCGTCTTCGTAGTGAAAGACGGTTGTATGTGGTGTCGCTTTACGCACCTGATGCACTTCTTCCCACTCAATTTGTAATAGAACTCGAAAAACTTTTTCGCTGTCTGCAGCTACAGTCGGAAGAAAATTTTTACTTTTTGGCCGGAGATCTTAACGCTAGACATGCTGCATGGGGAAATAATCTAGCAAACACCAGGGGTAACCAGTTATTTAACTGGTGGGGTTCACATAGGATAGAATACAAACTCGAGTTGTACACGACAGATATCCCATCTTTCCCATCTGCCGGTTCCTTTCTGGACCTTGCACTAATAGACAATAGGATAGAGCTAACGAACATAGAACGACCCACTAGGAACTGTTTGCGAGGGTTTGAGTACGATAGCGACCACTACGGACTCGCCGCCACAGTACGAATCCAGGACGAGCAAATACTGCTGGAACAATACGATCATGTGTTCTCATATGATTACCGTAGAGTTCGGTGGTCGCGCTTCGGCAAAACTTTAAAGCGCAATTTGCGTTCGAGCGGGATCGATCCTCCGAATAACAGAAATCTGACAAACGACGAGATTGACCGACATTTAACAGAAATGGACATTGTAATTAAACAAACTATGGAGCAAACTATCCCTCGGCTACAACACTCCGAAGACAATCAGACTAACAAATACCGAAATCCCACAATCGACGCACTATACGCATACAAAAGTAGATTGCTCTCGAGACTGAAACAGCTATACAGACGGTTTACTGACAGGAACGATACTGAAATAAGAACACTAAAGTCAATGATAAAAAACCTGAAACAATTGATAAAAGAAAATTTCAGTAAATCCATAAGTCTGTATTGGGGCAATAAAATCCGGGCTATAAAATCCAGTAGTCCGAATATGTTTCCGCAGATAAATAAATTATTCAGGCGGAAAGATCACAATGACATCCAATGTGTTCGAATCACACAGACGACAGAAAACAGACAGTTATAACCGACCGCGGGTATAAGGCCAGAAAGTGTTGACTCAGGAGACGGCATCTTTGTGGTCGAAGACCCACAGGAGAAAGTCGAGTTGCTGGGCGCTTATTTCGAAACCTTGCATACTGTGAACAATCCAGTTTACCGTAACCACGATATTGAAAACAGAACTTACGCAAATCACTTCTATCTGCTCAGGGAAATCCATAATTGGCGATCTGAGAACCACGGTTTTACCCTGTTCAATGAAGAAAACGCGGCAAACGTCATCGTTGCCGATGGACATGCTGCCAGCCATTTGTTCGTGCGAAAAGATGAGCTCCTGTGCATTTTTGATTCATTGAAGAACAAAAAGTCGGCGGGAGTAGATGGTATCCCTAACGTCATATTGAGACACCTACCCCTGGAAGCAGTGGATATTTTCACTACGCTATTTAACAACGCGCTGAATAATTCACATTATCCGGCGCACTGGAAAATAGCAGTGGTACACCCTATCCCAAAGAGGGATAAAATTAGGACCAACCCTGTTAATCTTCGGTCAATTAGTCTACTTCCGAACATTAGCAAAGTATTCGAAAAGGTAGTCAACAGAGCTCTGTTGAAATGGGTGGGGGATAACAATATAATCCCGGACAATCAGTTTGGTTTTAGGGCGAGGCACGACACCATTCATGCGGCGTCAAAACTGATCTCCGACATACAGTGGAACAAATGCAAGAACCAATGTACGGGTGCTTGTCTGGTTGACTTGGAGAAGGCCTTTGACACCGTATGGTTAGAGGGGCTTTTCTACAAGCTAACCAGAATGGGCATGAGGAAACCTTTGCTATATATGATTTACAACATGCTTATGGAAAAGAAGTTCGTTGTCAAATGTGGCAACGTGATTTCGAGTACAGTTTTCATCATTAAAAATGGCTTACAACAGGGGTCGGTTATTTCTCCGATACTGTTCAATATTTACACAAGTGATCTAATAGGTACCCTCAATCACGCTATAGCGTATGCAGATGATTTAGTGGCGTACAGATCAGGACCAAAAATCGAAACCATTAACACCCTTTTGCAACGTGACTTCGATCATATTAAGGAGTATTGCTATGATTGGAAATTGAAAATTAATTTCCAAAAGTCAGAAACAATTTTATTTAGAACTCCATTGAGAAGGGCCTCTTGGGATACCAGAAATAACTGGCGAAATTTGGCCATCATTGGACAGCATGGACTACCACTAGCGGTGAGAAGCGCAGTTAGGTACCTTGGTATCTGGCTTGATAAGTAGCTATATTTTGATAAACATATGGATGCTTGTCTGGCTGGAGCCAAGAAGGCTTTAGCTTTGGCAAGAAAACTGTTTCAAAACAGTCAACTTGATTCCAGGGTGAAAGTCATATGCTACGTGGCTCTAATTAGGCCAATCATCGCTTACGGTTGTCCGGTGTGGTTTAATGTAGCGCCGTCTTACATGGAAATGATTCGTGTGTTTGAGAGACAGTGTCTTAGAACCTGTCTTCGATTGTACCGAACACCAGAGTCTGAGTACATTAAATATTATCCCAACAAAGTCCTTTACAAGGGAGCTGGACTAAATAGGATTGACAATTTTCTAATTAAGGTGATTCGAAGGCACATCGCAAGAGCAATGACGAGCGATAATAGCCTGATCTTTGGGGCATATTACCCCAATATAATGTACCACGAGAGTACACTTCAATCTGGCTATATCCCGCCTGAAGCATTTCTCCATATAGACGCTAAAGGCTTAGTGCAAAGTAGGGATGGTATTCCGGTATTATACCACCGCCACCGCGGTGCGAGGGAAAAGCGGCTCAACTACGACGGGTACGTCGCCAGCGCTCAGGAGCTCTTCCGTTTTAACCCTGCAATCGCGGACAGGGATAGGATCGATGCCGAAAAGCAGTACACCGAATACTGGTGGCTTAAAGAAGGGGAGAGAGGCGATACGCTCTCCTAGGTCGGTGTGTTACTTGTGTAGCTTCTCCTAGGTATAAGTAGATTAGGGTTAGCTAGGGGGTTTTCGTGCAGAGGCTTGTTATCACGTAGCTGTACCTCCGAGAGTTGACCGACGCTACACGGTCTCGATCAAGTTTCGGAGGAGCATGTGCACCGTGATGACGACTGCCAGGCGTCCGAAAACGCAATTGAGATGGTGACCACTCGGAGCAAAAGAAAACGAGAGCTCGCCATCTGGATTATAGTTAAGTTAAATTAAGAAGCATAGGTAGGTTAAGTAGATAGGTAGCTTAAGTTTTATATAAAATTTAAAAAAAGATAAAACATCTAAGTTTTTTTGGCAATAATTTTCTTAGAGAATCATATATGTAAATAAGTTTGTTATATAAGTTAAGTTCTAGGATAGATTTAAGGTCGAAAGACATTAATTGTAGTAATATCGTTAAGTTTAGAGCGCTCGGTAAGAGCCAGTAAGCTAAATTCAGAAACGGCCGCTGTCAAATTAGATTTAATCATTCTTATCTAGTATGTAAGTTAGCATATAGAAAGAAATAATAAAAATGAATTTAAAAGTAAAAAGTAACAATTTATTTTTCTACCGGAGTCAATTCGGTTCGATGATAAGACAATAAGTTCGTCTGTACATATTTTTCGAGAGATGCAGAACAAATTACAAACCTCACAATTACTGGACCGTTGATGAGCAGCTACTATCGTTTCGAGGAAAATGTGGCTTTCGTGTTTACATGAAAAGTAAAACAGTTCGATATGGTCTCAAAATCATTATATTGAACGATGCAAAAACATTCCATCTTTCCATTCCGTATATGGGCAAATAACCGTCGAGAAAAGATCATCTGTTGCTGAACATGTGTTTTTAAAAATGACCGAACCAATTCATGGAACGGATCGTAGCGTAACTTGTGATAATTGGTTCATTTCGATCCCCTTAATTGAAAAAGCGCTGGGTGACCCGTATAAGCTGAGAATAACGGGCACTATCAGGAAGAAAAAACGCGAAATCCCACTCGAAATGAAAGTAGCAGGAGACGAGAAAAATACAAAGTACTGTTTTCATGACCACATCGCACTACTCTCTTTCACACCAAAGAAGAACAAAATTGTTTTGTTTCCGGAGAACCCGAGATAATCAGCCACTGGAACAACACTAACAACAAATTGTGTCACTCTTATAGTGTCGCGCGGGGCACAAAACGTTGGCCACTAAGATTTTCCTTTGGAATGCAGCATTCTTCATACGTGTCATACGATGTATCACGAAGAGAAGATAGAACAGAAACTATCTGGAAAAGAAAGCCAGAAGCAATTTGCTTTACACTTTGTCACTTCGTTACGTTTACAAGAAACAAGAACACTGCGAATGGGCATCCGGAAGAGCATCGAAATTATATGGGCTATCGATCTGGTACCACCTTCGGAAATCGCACATCCGACATTTCAAAAAAGATTTCTCTGTACTCCATCCATGGACCACAAGGCAAAATTAAAGTGTCCATCCTGCCATCGAACGTTGTGCGACGACCATCGCGTATATTTGTGTACCGGCACAACGGAGTAATGATTATGGCAGATTTTTAACAAATTATACAAACTACAAAATATGTATAAAAAACTTCAAACTCCGAAATAAATATACTTTTTAGAACGGTTGCAAAGCGGACTATTTTTTCCCTAAAACATGGACTCTTGTCTGTAAAACACAAAATTGAAGTTTTTACGAGAATTTTTACCGAAACAGTGCTCTGTCAAAGCAGTTAAGAATGAAAAGTCCTCATACTGAATTTAAGAAAATAACAAAAGAAACAGTGGATATAGAAATCCTTATTTCCACTAAAAATCATAGGCAAGTGCTGTGTCCTCCCAGAAGTTAAAAAAAAAAGTTGCGTAAGTTTTAGCATCTAAAAGATCTAGCCCCTAGTAATATTCTAACAAAAACTATCCTCACTAAATTAGCAAAAGCGGTCAGCTGGAAATCTCACCAGAACAAAAAGCGCCGTCCCATCACAACCGCAGGCTCACCCATATCACCAATGCACCCATCTACAACCATTGCCGTTGAAAAACTTGAAGAAATCTTGGATGAAAAAATATGGAACTCATTAAGGATCTTCCTTCAAAGGCTTTGCTCTGAGCTTAAAAATCAAACATGAAGAAATTTCAGCCAGAGTTCTACAACTTGAAAGCCGGAATAATATGCTGGAGGAGCAGTTGGACAAACTCATGCAGAAAAATACGGTGGCGAACGTCGTAGTTCACCTTCCCGCGTAGGGTGAGATGGACGTGGCAGAAAAAGCGAAATCTGTGTGCGCAACGACACAAGCCTAGATGTTGAGTATGTGCATAAAATTTCGGGTGCATAAATGGGATGACGAAACGCCGCTTGGAATGTGCTTTGTAATACGATAAAACTTAAAGGTACACAAATTAGCATACACAAGGATCTACCTTGTACATAATATTCGGCGTAAAAAAGCCAACTTGCTTCCAGTCGCTAAGTTCCTGCGCGATAAGTTTCCCCACATAAAAACTGAACTAAAGGACGACAAGCTCTAAATTTCAAGTAATCTTTTTACCGTTTCTTTTCAACAACCTTCTAAGGCATTCGCTGTAAATAATTTGGCAGAACACACAAGCTCCTGTTCACAATATACAACCAAATGAGTAGTACCAGTCTTCCAGAATGAATTTCAATTATTAGATTTAAGAGTTTTAAGTTACAGGGTTGCAAGCCTAAAAAATAAATTAATGTTTGTGAATTTTTTTAATTATATTAAATGTTTTGATGTACATATTTCTACTTTTCGAAACGTACGTTTCAGAAAATGATGAAAATAGATTTAAGAGTATTTTCGCTAACTATGAGCTGAAATGGACTCCCGCAATGAAAACGAATATCTTCGGACGAGGAGGCGGAGAAGAACTAATAGGGTAAGTTTATCGAGAAATATACGTTTTGGATGTAAAAATCTATGATTTCGAGCTTTTTATACTCGTAATACCCATTTATTTGAACTCCAGCCACTTTAATCGGGACTATGATAAACTCTGCGATGCTCTGCTAACCTTAGGGTCAACGGACTTACTTCTTGTCGGTGATTTTAATTCGAGGATAGGATTGTCCCAAAACAATTTTGTTAGAGGATCTGCACCGGCAGATATAGATCCAATCCCCAGGTCTAAAGATGAAGTTTGCGATGGAAAGGGTGTCAAGATTTTAAATACAGATGTTAGATACATTGAATTTTGAATGAACTGTAATTACTTTACAAAATAATGAAATGTGCAAATCAAGATTATTATTATTGGGTCTACAAGTAAGTTTCCAGCGTTTTTTTTTTTTTCAAAATTTGAAGTTTTATTATGAAAACATAGTTACAATGCTTTATTCAAAGTATCGTCCATCGAAAGCTACAACTTTCCCCCATCTTTCTGGCAATTTATGAATTCCGGACCAAAAAAATTTCTCGTCTTTCGAGCCCAAGAACATATCGAGCCAATTTTTGATTTCCTCTACTGAGCTGAAGCGTATTTCCGTAAGAGCGTTCTGCATCGAACGAAACAAGTGGTAGTCAGATGGTGCCAAGTCTGGACTGTCGGGTGAGGCAGAATTTCCCATCCACTATTTTCCAAATAGTTTTTCACCGTGGCCGAGCGTTGTCGTGATGAAAAATGACGGACTCATGCCTGATCTCATATTCTGGCCGTTTTTCTCTTAATGCCCGCTTCAAACGAATTAGTTGGGTTCGATATAATGGTCCTTTGATGGTTTCACCACTCGCAAGCAGTTCGTAGTATATGACACCTTTTTGATCCAACCATATGCAGAGCATGACCTTATTCACGTGAATATTTCGTTTCGGCGTCGATTGGGCGGGCTCGCCGCGCTTTGTATACGATTTTCTGCGTTTGGGATTATCATAATAAATCCATTTCTCATCACCAGTGACAATACGATGTAAAAAATGATTTATTTTTATTCCGCTGCAGTAACATTTCGGACATGCAAAATCGCCGTTCGACGTCTCTTGGCTTCAATTCGTACGGCACCCAGTTTCCAACCTTTTGAATGAATCCCAGTGCTTTTAGGCGAAGGGAAATGGCTTGTTGCGCGACGCCCAATGATGCAGCAAGTTCTTCTTGAATCTGACACGGATCCTCATCCAGTAAAGCGTCCAATTCCTCGTCTTCAAAACTTTTCGGCTTTCCGGGGCGATCTTTGTCTTCAACTCAAAAATCAGCACTTTTGAACCGTTTGAACAACTCGCGGCACGTCGATTCACCAATACATTCCGCCCCATAAGTTTCCGAAAGCAAACGATAGGCCTTAGCCGCACTTTTCTTCATATTAAAGAATAAAAGCAGCGCTTCCCGCACATGACGTTTATTTGGCTGGAAACTTGCCATGATTTTGCTCGATAAAATGTACGACACCGATAGAACTGCTCAAATATAACGCTGCAAAGTTGTTGACAGATACAAAACCTACAAATAAAACACATGGGGTCTGACATTTCTGCAAGGGATCCACTGGTGGCGCCATCTCTGACAAAAGCTGGAAACTTACTTGTAGACCCAATATATGGATTCATAAATGTGTTATATCTGGCAATATTGTTTTAATTGTCAACTGTCAATATAAATAAATAAATAAAATCAGTCTTGAACCGAAAAGTAAATTCGCTATTAATCTCTGGGGATTTTTCTACTCATACTACCATTTTAAATGGTAGCTGCATAGGGGACTTAAGCGGTGAATATACCTTTAATCGAGGGAAGGCCTGTACGCCTATCGACTATTGTTTTGTGTGCGGAAATTGGAATTTAGTTTTAGAGGAATAGCTGCGAAACCGTTTTCGGGCCATATGCCATTAGAGATTACTTGTAAAATATTTGAAAAGGGGAAGCGAGGTAGTGTAAAACAGCTGGGGCTTTTGCCAAGGTTAATTTGGAATGACAGATTTTGCTCATCTTACCAAAATAATTTAAATGCAGAACTTTTAGTACCAAGGCCCAGTTTTTCAGTGCTAAGTTAACTCCGAGTTAAGCTAGAGTTTTCTAACTCGTTGCTAAAATTAATCCAGAGTGAACTCATGAAGCAGTTTTTCAGAGCAGCATGGGTGGTGGTTTAATTTGACATCACTGCCATTGTATCGTTCAGTTATCAAAACACTCGAAATCTGTCGAATGAGAATGACCATTGTTTGTTTTGTTGTTTTTTTTTTTTTTTTGTTAGGTGCATAACAATAACAATGAACAAAAGAAGTAGCAAGTTTTCATCAGGAGAAATTGAAAATTTATTAGAGTTTGTGAAAAAAAAAGATTATAGAATGTAAGCGGACGGACCGAACGAATGTTGAATATAAGGCAACCTGGGCTGACATTAACTTTTTTCCTTGCTATTTTCAGTATCTGTCAAAAAAATTTGTTCAGCAAATTTGCTGGGTTAACTCGGAGTTAGATCAGGATTAAAATTGTCTGAATAACATGTTTCTGGAGTTAACTCGAGTTTAACCATGAGACTCGGATGATCTCGCACTGAAAAACTGGCCCTAAATGAATCAAATACCGAACTTCGAGTCGAAGATCTTACGCAAATTATTAAAATAAAAGAGCTGATGCACTGTGCGTTAAAGTGAGGCGAAAGGAAGCCTGTAAGCAGAAACTACTAAGCCTATTAAGACGATACAACGCTTTTATCTTTAAAAAACTTTATGCGGAAGCTGATAATGATTTTAAGCGCCTTTGTTTTGTTAAGCGGAAATAATTTGAACAAGAATCTATCGCTGTGCTGAATACTTCACGATCTTCGGCAGGCTTCTGGAAAGCCGCTGGTAAGACAAATAACATTTCGTCGTTCTTAGGGGCGCCAGAGCTCAGAGATTATTTCAGGCATCTAATAAACTCTCCCCCAGTTGTCCCCACTTCCACAATATGCAGCCCCACTTTTTAAGGACGAGTTATTAGATGCTCCTCTTACCATAAATAAAGTACAAAGCGCAATCAGAAGTGTGAGATCAAGAAAAGCCCCAGGAAATGATCGTATCCCCTTTGAATTAAATAAGAATAGTACAACAGAATTTTTATCCGCTCTTACTAAGGAGTTTAATAGAATATTCGAGATGGCAAATGTTCCAGGATGCTTCAAAAGATCAATAATATTCCCGTTGCACAAAAAAGGCGATTATGATAACCCGGCGAACTATAGTGGCATTTCCTTTTTGAACACTTCGGCTAAGTTGCTTATTGCTATGATCTATACAAGAAAGTATTAAATGAATTTCAAGCTGGATTACTCAACCTTTGACCAAATATTCACCTTGGTTAACATCGCGGAGATCTCTAAGGAAAAGGGCATAAAATTATATGCCTTTTTTATAGACGTTTGCGCAGCCTTCGACTCTATAGCGCCTGAATCACTATCTTATAAGCTGTACCTTATTGTAAAATCAACTAAAATTATTCATGTTTTGAAAGCTATGTACGAGAATAGCATTGCGTATGTATGGGACGGAGATCTCGTTTCAAAGAAGTATGAAACATCAATGGGAGTTAAACAAGGGTGCGTTCTAAGGACTTTACTTTTCGTTTTATACCTAGTCTTGCCATAAGTTCTGTTATATAATTTCCAGCGTTTACGTTCCAAACTTCTTGCGGGAATAGAATCGTTGACTTTTTTTCAAAACACATACACTGATCAGTGAAGAATAATAGTCAGTTTGGTTTCAGTTTGCAAACTATTAACATGGAGTGTGGCGTTAAAGAGAATCGAATCGCTGTAATAGCGCTGCATAAGTGCGGAAAGAGTGCTGGCCAAATTTTCGAGTTGCTAAAACCACTCAGAATATCGAGAAAATTCGTTTATCGGGCTATTGACCGCTTCGGCGAATTGTCTGGAGTAGAGGACATGCCAACAAGTGGTCTCCCACGAGTCACCGTACGAATGCGGTAGTAAAGGCAGTGTGTGAACGAATTCGGAGAAATCACCTTAGGAAGCAGAAGATCATGTCCAAGGAATTGGATATATGACCCAGATCCACGTCTAGGCTGATTCGGGATGATCTGCTTATGAAAGCCTATCATCGGTCCACGGGTCATCTTCTAACTCTTCAACTAAAAAACATTAGGCTGGAAAGATGCAAGTGACTTTTCCAGTGACACGAGGACAATGGCCATGAGAACATTCGAATTACGGATGAGAACATTTTTACTGTGGAAGAAGTTTTCAACAAAAAAAACGACAAAATTTATGCCACTTCATCTAAGGAAGCGAAAAAAGTTTTTCCAAGGTTTCAACGTGGACATCATCCCGCTTCCGTAATGGTTTGGTGGGTCTCTCACCATGGTGTCACATCACACAATGCGAAAACCACGCAGGAATGGCTCAGAGTCACTATTCTTGATTTTATAGTAGCAGAAGATTGGCCCTCGAGGAGTCCAAATCTGATTCCACTGGATCATGGTTTGTGCCCAGAACTGTAGAACATGGCCTGCAAGACTCCCCACAGAAATTTGGAAAGCGTTAAAACAGCATTAACCAGAGTAGCGTCCACGATCTCCATGGAAACCGTACGTGCAGCTATAGCCCAATAGGCATACCGTTTGGAAGCTTGTGTTAGAGCAAAAGGCAGTCATTTCGAGTGAATCCAATTTTTTTTTAATACTGAATATTATGGTGTAATAAATGAAACAATCTTGAATAAATATGTTTGCTGGTTTTTTTCTTATAGCGTTTTATATTTGTAACAGAACTTATGGCAGGACTAGGTATATAAATGACAAAGCAGATGTAATAGGTGGTGGCATGAAGCTTGAAGGAACCCGGATACCAACTCCTAAATTTGCGATGATATTGTGATTCTAGCTGAAAACGCTGAGGGAATGCAACGCGCAATTAACAGACCCGAAACCTACAGCAAACAATGGAATTTGTCCGTTAATCTTAACAAATCAAAGATAATGGTTTTTAAAAGTGGTGGTGGAAGGTACTCTCGTAACGAAAAGTGGACATACCAAGGGAAAAAATGGTGTTATTTTAAATATCTAGGTGTTATAATCGCGGCTAACCTCAGCATGGAAAAACATTTTGAGGGCAAATTAGCTGAAGCTAAAAGGTCTATTTCCCCTGTCTGGAGGCGATGGATTGACAACAAATACGTAGAGCACAGCGCAAAGTATAAACAGTTCCAGGCAACTGCAGCTTCCATAATGCTCTACGGAGCTCGCCCTTTCGACGAAGTTGAGAAATTTCTTCGATATTTTCTCAAGCGGATCTTCTGTACACCAACCTGCACTCCGATTCCACATGCTCCACTTAGAAACGGGTGACCCTCCACTTTTCCTGAACACTCTTAAGATACATTTTGACTTCGTCTTGAAAGTTATGGAAATGGAAGAGACTAGGCCGCCGAAACCAGTTCTCATGCATATATGTACTTACGACAAGGGGGACTTTGGTTCAAAGGTGGGAGTTTCTAGCGGCTGACTACGGCATTAGTATACGTCTTGCATCAGATATCCAACCTTCCATCCTGAAAGCCCTATTTAATCCCTTATTAGTGGAAGCTGGTCAAAACCTGTATGAAGCGTGTGTAACCCAAGCTTTATCATCGCAACACAGAATGTTCTTTAGTAAACTTAATTACAACCTCTAAAGAAATTCTTACTTTGTAAATAATTAATTATTCATTGGATATGATTAGGACTATTTTCAAGCTAAGAGGAGAATTAATCAACCTGTACTACATGCCTCATCGTCCCGATCTTTCAATCTTGTGTGACCTGTGCAACATTAAGGAGAGGGAGGATATATACCATTTTATTGGAAGATGCCCCATCTTAAAGGATTTCCGCGTGAGACACTTTGGTGCAATTTCGTTGAATTTAGAGGAATTTCGAGGCTGGGAAGTTCTATAAGACTATGCAGCTATCGCACTTCGATATAGAAAACGAGTCATAGAAGTTGATTTTTGATGGAAAGTGTATTTTATTACATATTTGTGAATATTTTAACGTCAATCTAGTAGACGGCCTTAAGCCATATCCTTAAAGACTTAGGTTAAACTATTGGTAAGCATTAAATAAAGTAAATAATGGACGTCATTTAACTAACTAACTCACAGTGCTTTTTTTTTGTACCATCAACTTTAAGAACGTCTTTGAACAATTATAAAAGTTTTTTTGGAAATCTAACTTCTCAGTCTTAAAGCTTGGTAAATTCACTGCAAAAAGTGACGCAACCTTTTTTTTCTGAAAAGCGCATAGTTACCGAGATATTCGAGGTCAAAAATTGCATGGGGTCAATTTGTAGTTTAACATTTCAACAGATCGATCCATCCATTTCGTTTTTATAGAATTTTTTCTGCGTGCTCCATAGAAAGGAACAACGGTGCGGCGCCTTAGTCGACACTTCCTGAACCTATGCGAACGATCAGTAGTATCCGGTTTCCTGTCGTCTGTGAAATTAGGATACATTGAATGTCATTGTGATCTTTCCCCTGAACAACATTTTCGCAACAGCGCATAGTTACCGAGATATTCGAGGTCAAAAATTGCATGGGGTCAATTTGTAGTTTAACATTTCAACAGATCGATCCATCCATTTCGTTTTTATAGAATTTTTTCTGCGTGCTCCATAGAAAGGAACAACGGTGCGGCGCCTTAGTCGACACTTCCTGAACCTATGCGAATGATCAGTAGTATCCGGTTTCCTGTCGTCTGTGAAATTAGGATACATTGAATGTCATTGTGATCTTTCCCCTGAACAACATTTTCGGACTTCTGGATTGAATAGCCCGAATCTTATTGCCCTGACTTAGAGATTTCCGGGGCGTTTCTGTCAGTATCCAATTTGCACAGCTCCTTAAGCATCGAGATAAGCCTACTTTTGTATGCGTGCAGTACGTCAATTATCGTATCTACACCCTGAATGATTCGAACTGCAACCAACTTCAGACTGCTATAATTTCCAAACCGTTCATGACAGTGAGCTCAAATTTTGACACATGACAGATAATTTTATTATTTACAAGTCTTTTAAACGATTTGCGTCTCAGTTGTGTTGAAAAATTTTTATCCGCGATGGAATTCAAACATGATTTGTGTCTCGAACCATAGCTCGTTACCGTGATACTGGCAGCGTTGCAAAACGCCATGGAAGTGGTCATAAAAAAACAGCAACATCGGCAGAAATCGTTCGGAAAGTGAACGCCCGAACTGAGCGAAATCCGCGTCGTAGTGGAAGAAAAATGGCTCGTGAGCTCAACATGTCGTTGGAACGGATGCAACACATACTGAAAAATGAGCTTGGGCTAAAGCACGCGATCTTACACCGCAGGAGAAAAACGTTAGAGTCGAAAGAGCGAACGAATTGCTACGCTTGCACGAAAGAGTGAAATGCCGATGAGTCGCCATTTGTTATCGAGCAATATGTCAACAAACAAAATGAGCGAGTTTACTTGCCAGAGAGGTAATTCGAAAATTTACACCTTCGGATGGCCACCAGAAAGCAGGCAGCACCGACGGTGATGGTTTGGGCCGCCATAACCGCCGATGGTCGCTCTCCGCTCGTATTTTTGGACCGTGACCGTGGCGTCAAAATTAATGCGATCGTATACCGTCAAACGGTCTTAGAGGCAGTATTGAAGCCTTGGGCAAACAATCATTTCGGTCGGAGACCGTGGACATTTCAACAAGACTCGGCACCGTCTCACAAAGCGCGCGTCAACCAAGATTGGTTAAAAAACAATGTTCCACACTTCATTCCTTCGACACAATGGATTGCAAATTCTCCGGATGCAAATCTGTTGGATATCTCTGTCTGGGATATTTTGAAGGCGAAGGTTGGCACTAAAAAATACCAAAGTTTGGACCACCTCAAACAAGCACTTCACCGGGAATGGGCCAAAATACCGCAGAGCCACTTGCCTGTAGCGTGCGATGATTTCTTTGGCCGTCTCAAGGCCATTATTCGCGCCAAAGGTGGACATATTGAAAACTACTGATACAATTTGAAAATTGATGTATTTTCCAACATTTTTTGCTTTGGCACAATAAAATTTATGAAAAAATAAAAAAATTATAGCATTTTAAAAAGGCTTCCATTGTGACTTATTCCAGACCAGAGGGTAGTACATAATTAAGGATTTTGCTTATCTTGGTAAGAAGTTAATTTGAATAGAGAATAACAAGAAGACTGTAAAGCCAATATCCTGTTTTCCGGTACATGAAACCACTTCAGTGATGCAACGATACCGTCGTGAATTGCCCCTGTTTTGACCGCCATGCGTTTGATTTGACATAAACTTCTCATTTTATTAAAAATGAGATCATTTAAGATACGAGCATGTGGGGTGCGTGTCGATATTCGTAGGAAAACTCCACGAGCTTTTAGTTACATACGTAACTAAGGACTGTTGCTATAGAAGACTTACAACAACATTATGGAATGTGGAATAATAGGGTCAGTCTCATTAAAGCACAGGTACAAGTACAGCAAAAAAAGATACTATTTAAAACCACAATCTACAAGAGATGGAAGAAAAGCTGCATTTATTGGAATTCAATTATTCTAAGCGGACCGTTAGTGTTGAAGTAAATGCAAGTGCATCTTAACTTGGTCATTAAGGTCAATTTATAACACTAGAACACTTTCGAGTTCATCTCCTTACTTTCGTAGCCCATCAGTGTGCTCTGGATACACTATGTATTCGTAGGTAGATAGCAAGAGAGGTGAGTTACTTTACTCTGTCTTTATACGTATGACGTCTGTTGATACGAGAACTGAATAACCAGCATGGGTTCGGCAAAGGTTAAGTGTGCTTTCCACTTAAGCCAAAGTGACTTATCGCACTATATAGCCAACACACAGGTATTTCCAAAGAGATTTCTATTAAACCCGACATAAAAGGGAAGTCCATCTAAGGACCTTCCCAGATGCGTGGAAAAGGGAAAACGGATACAGGAGATTAAAGTGCACTTGTACGTAGACTAGAATGTGCACTTATATGGAGAGTTACGTTTAATATAAATTGGATGCCATGAGCCGTCGGGGCATTTAATTCCAAGAAGATATTACGAATTCTTCATTTCATTTTATCAGCTCGACCAGGTTAAAAGTTGCTATGGCTACAGAGCTACAGGTTTTGACCCTTGATGTACGATATTAAAAAATGTTGATTGTATTTTAAGCAGGATAAAGCAAAGATAAACTTTTTAAAATGTAAAAATACAAAGGAGTTCATAAAGGAAGCTCCATCTCATCTAGGCCCATAAATAATACGATTTTGTCTGCAAACTTCATACCGTTGGATATGAATAGTAGTAAGGGCATGAGATTCTCGTGCTTGGATTCAACTTGAACCTGTTGAATTTTCTGGGAATCTTGCTTAGAACTCTGAAATTGGTGGAATTGGTACAAGTACCACATGTTTTAGAAGGATAATGCAAGCTAAAAGCAAAATTAGAGAAGTTTCAGCTTGAAAAAAGGGGAAATTCAAAGGGAATATTCGTAGAATCTGGAACCGAAAAAATAGTGAGTTCTTTTGGAAGTTATTCAGTAGAATCCCTCGATTTTCACCTTCAAACTTGCAACTTTAATAGGACAAAAAATCATTCGAAGAATTTTGCGCTCAAATTTTACCAAAGATACCTGCTCATGGATGTAAACATGAGCAAAACGGGAGCAATAAGGTTTCTTTTAGAGTGTCCAGACAAGCCAAAAACTCTATGCCAAGCTGTTGCCACAAAAAAAAAACAAAGCAACTTCTACAACTAAGTACAGGTCAGATTCATGTGACCACAGATTTTCTCACAGAACACTACTGTGTGAAAAAACACCTGATGGCCATGGGCATAGCACAAGACAATATACGCAGATTGTGCAACGAGGACGTTGAAACAGCAAAACACATACTATGTGACTGCAATGGCTTAAGCAAAATACGTCAACATAACCTAGGTAAACTCAACCTTGATGCAGCGGACATAGCTGCCTGCTTATCCAAAGACGTACCCGTCTTCCTCGCAAATTGCGGCATCATAGATGTGCTCTAAATGGAGGATGTCACAATAGGCCCATTTGTGGCTGCAGTGATCTGGGATTCTTTGTACCACCTCCCACAACAATCTAATCTAATCTAATCTAGAGTATCTTGAGTATTTTCTGACTAGATCCCAATTGTCTTCTCGACATGAAATGACAGTGACTGGCAAGTGTGATTTTCGACATGGTAACAGAGTTAATATTCTGTCCGATTCACTGAGGTTGTGCGTCTTTTCATATCACAAACATATGCATACTTCAACTTGCCCTCACTCACAGCTAAGCCAGTTTTTGCCGCTTCTGTTTCAATACTTTCAAACGCACCAGTAACTAGTCGCTGCAGTTTGCCAATAGCGCCAAGTCATCAGAGCATGCAAATGACTGCACAGACTTTAGATGATTTTTCCAAAGTTTTAAGGAAGCCACATGAGATGCTGTACGAGTATTCATTTTGTCCTAACTTAGCAATGGTCCTCGTGAGATTGTTTTCGACTTTTACGGGACAGTGAGCCTTCTTGGTTGTCATTCTGTACAATCTTATTGTACAATCTTATTGTACAGAATTTGGTAGGCGTACCAAGACAAGACATGGTTTTGTATAGCTCGTCTACATAAGTGTTGTCATGTGGAGCATCAGAAATAATGAGGAAGTGACAATTATTAGTACCCGGGCCAGACGTCTCCCAGCAATATTCCTCAAAAAGTGTACCTCCAATATTTCATCCGTCCATTACACAAGGAGAATTCCCCCAAATTTGGAAGGCCCCTTTCATAACCCCGATTCACAAAAACTACCGTCCCATTGCTAAGCTTTCTCACATATCTAAAATGTTCGAAAATTTTTTATATGAAGTCCTAAGCTTTCAGTGCAAGCCACTTATAGCACACAGTCAGCATGGATTTCTGAAAGGTAAATCTACTATTAAAAATTTAGTTGAATTCGTATCCTTTGCGCTTTCAGCTCTAGAAAATGGCAACGAAATCGATGTTATTGCAACAAATTTCGCTAACGCCTTCGATAAAATATCACATCAATTGATCCTTTTCAAATTGTCTTCACTTGGTTTTGACCTCATATTGTTAAAATTGATATCTTCTTACAGCGTTCGCTTTAGATCAGTCTTCTCAACCCCGTTTTTAGCCATTTCTGGTGTCTCACAAGGCAGCGATATAGGTCCCCTTTTCTTCATTTTAACAATCTTGACAAGATTATTAAACACTGCTCCCTATCCATTTACGCTGACGACACTAAGTTCTCCAATACTATTTCTTCAGTCCAAGACTCTAATCTCCTTCAAGAAAACCTCGATAGGTTTTCCACTCGGTGTATAAAAAATTGCTTTAAGCTTAATGTCTCCAAATTTCAATCTATGACTTTGTCTCGTAAGTCCAATCAATCTTTATTTTCTACATAACCAACCTATACCCCAGGTTCAACCTTCGAATATTATACGATAGAGAGTTAAACTTCCGTTCGCATATAGACGAGATAATCATTAAAGCCAACTCATCGCTCGGTTTTATCAAATGATGGTCTAAGGAATTTTGCCACCCTTATGTGACAAGATCACTTCACATTACCCTTGTCCGGCCCCTTCTCGAATATGCCAGCCAAGTTTGGACCCCCTTTCAGCGAATTCATAGATCCCGAATCGAGAGCATCGTTTTCTTCGATTTACCCTTCGAGGGCTACTCTGGGATGACCGCTTTATCTTAGCTCCATAACGTGACCGCCTCAAGCTCGTTAACGTGAATATCCTCGAAAAACGCAGAGATGTAGTTGACATTCTCTTCATTCATCGACTGCTCTCTAGGTCTGTGGATTGCATTGCCCTTTACAATTCCATTTCCTTCAACACAAACCCTCGTAATTTGTGCTGTCTCTTCTCTGGGTTGGCCATAGGTTGGCCATCGCACCTCTTATGGTTCCAACGAATCAATGTCCCGCATACTCCGTAAGATCAACTTAAACCTCACTCTTTTTGATTTTAACCTGAGGACTTCTCGTCTTAAACTTGATCTCCTTCACCACTCTCTTACTTCCTAACATCTAACTCTTGTTAGTTTTTAAGTCCTAGTTTTTAAGTTGGTCTAAGCTTGTATTACGCGAAATAAATTGGGGCTGACGCCCCCGCCAAATTAATTAAACTTAGAACTTCTTTAGTTTTTTCGAGGATTTTCCATAGTAACACTAATATTTGGTCAATTTTAGATTTACCAGGCCTAAAACTGCCGTAAACAACACTATTCGGCTTTTTAATGGTGATCAAGCGTTTTATGAAGACATAGGCATTGACACATAAATCTCTGTTCATCAACTCCCAATCTCATCTTCACCTGGTGAAGCCTGGAAGCCTAATATCTGAAACTGAAGGTAGGGTGCCGAAGCCTTGCTTGGTTAAGTTACTTGGTGCACACCTCCTTTTAGAGCTAATAAAATATAGTTCAGAGATAATGAACAGCCTCGAATACGAACGGATATAATGTTGACGATGTCAGAAAATATTTGAAGAGCATCGAATTTCTGATTTGGGCATGAAATACGAGTAGTAGGACCCTTTACAGACCACGAGCTACCAAACAATCCGCAAAGGCCCTAGACTACTATAAAGGTGATACATATATGGGATGGGGCGGACAAAAAACAGATGAAAAATATGACATTTATGTACTATGGCAGTTCTTATAAAGAACGAAGATAACGCTTATTTTGTGGTGGATTGGCTATTCGACGAAAACTCAAGCAAAAAGCCATAAGCTTACAGCATGTAAGGGTTCGCCTCATAACGATGCCAAATTCGGAAATACAATTCTTTAGTAATCCTATTTGTTCGTTGAGCTTCCTTGACAACGACGTGTATGCAACAAAATCGGACGAAGAGTATCAAACCAGAAGAAATCGTAGCAGGCCTACGATTGAAGCGTTAGGCTATCGAACTGCTAGACAAAAAATTAAAAAAGTCTACACGAGTCAAAAACTACTGCAGTGCCTTTCTTGAGCTAAAGCAAAATATACTGCAGTGTCCCAAACGTAATGCCCATCCCAGGCTGTTCGCGAAAAATATCAGAAATGGCACTCACATAGTAGTAGGAGTACTCAAAGGACTCAACATACACAAATCCTTTTGACCTGATGGTACATCTTCTTTTATTCCAAAAATATGTTCCTCCACATTGGAAAAACCACTGCATTATATTTTTCATCAACCCTACTCTTTTGTAATCTTTCCAAATAGAGAGAAGGTAGCGTTTGTCCGGCCCATCACTTTAAATAGCGAATATTCTTCTCTTTTCTTCTGCAGACCTATTGAACTTACAACATTTCTTTCCAAGAACATGAAGATGCTAATAATTCGTTATCTTATGAAACATCTAGAGGCATGAAAAGTTTTCAATAACCGCCCGTACAATTTCAGTGGCAACTGACTGGTGTTTTGTTAGAATGTCTCACCGAAAAGTGAAACCATAGTCTTACCAACCTGATGAAAGCAGAATAGTTGCACTTGAAACTTCGAAGGCATTCGACGGAGTTTGGCGTTAGGCTACTTTGACTAGGATGTTTGCATCTGGTGTCGATGAACGTCTTCTTCAATGGATTAGAAATAAAGTAACAGTACGTTGAATCCCAGTTACTTTGGATGGTTTCAAATCTGATGTTTACAAAATTAACGCTGATATGTCTCAGTCTTCCATTCGACTTTCGCGACATTACTTTTAATTTTCATCAATGATCTCCTGCCTGCATTTTGCAGTCCAATGTATTCCTTTCGTCACGACCTTGCTCTTTGTCTAGGAATGACAGCATATGTCATTATAACATAGCATAACTACAATAGTCAGCATAAGCATTTTAACGAAAGCTTTTCTGACTATTGAATCTAGCTTAGCTTAGTACCGTTAAATAACGGTGCAAAAATGATGCGCTAAACAAAGAATCTATTTTGAGCTCTATGCATGCTAAATTTTATATTGGCTACCTTTTGCATTCTCTTTCTGCTGAAAAGAATGCATTTTGTCGGAAGCTTTGTGTAATTACACCTGCACTTTTGAGCACGCTAGAGCCGAACAACTTTTGTATTTAAGTTTAACTGATATTACACGTTGATAAAAAAATAAAAATTGATTAAAAGGTGTTATAAACCATAAGTAAAACGGCAGAGTTGAGTATGGTTACCAGATCTTCGATGGTAGCAAGGTTTAACGCTCTAACGGCAGTAAAAGACATTGCAAAAGAGTTTAATGTGTCGCGTCAAGCTGTTCACTATCAAATTATTAAATTTAAAAAGTATAGCGACATCAGTAACTTAGCGAGATCAGGTGCTAAGCGCCAAACAACGTCCACTCAAGGCCGAGTCTATGTATCTAAGGCAAACAAGCTTAAAATACTGGCCTTTGCAAAGGAACACCTGCACAAACCAAAGGAGTTCTGGAGAAACGTTTTATGGACAGATGAAAGCTCTTTTGAGCATAACTCATCAAAAAACACATTTTTTGTAAGATTGCCAAAGGTAGTAAGGCAAAAGAAACGACCCGTTTGCCAAAAAGTGAGCCATGGTGGAAACTCTGTCATGTTCTGGGGATATATTGCGTATAACGGGCTTGGTGACTTGGTTCCTGTCACAGAATCGATGAATCAACATCACCCTAAATAAAAATGCCTTTACTTCTGCAAATAAGCTTATTGGGGAATCATTAATCCTGCAACAGGATAATGCCCCCTGCGACAAAGCCCGGATGATTACCAAATTTTTGAAGGATCTTGGTATTGAAATTTTGGACTGGCAACCTCAAAGTCCAGATTTAAATATTATAGAAAACGTCTGGTCTTTTTTGAAACGCAAAAGAACAGTTTCGCGAAATAAAACCAGAGAGGAGACAATTTCTGAGGTCACTTTTCTTTGGGAAGAGATATCTCCAGAGATCTTTAAAAATTTAGTGGATTCAGTACCAAGACGCCTTCAAAAAGTTGTTGATGGCAAAGGTGAATATACATTTCACTAACATCTTCTTCATTTTTTATCTTTTGTTAAGTTTAAAAATTTTTTTTTTAGTATTACATTCTTGTCTAAATTCTTATGCCAACACATGTAATTACTAATTAATTTATATCCTTTTACTTTTCTATGAAAATATATTTGGTTGCTTATTTTTAAGTTTGTATTAGTTACAATATAAAAACGAAAAAATAAAGATGAATTCTTCACAAAGTCGTTTAAAAGTTAAACATTTAAATGCACGATATTTATTTCGTCAAAATACTTATGCCGACTAGTGTGATTGAGGGACCACCGGGTTGCTGTTAATGCTACCAAAACAACTGAATTGTCGAAACCGTATATGTGGCAATGAGAACCTACGTTATCATCGACTTAAGAAATACTGTCATCTAATCTAGTTTGGATATACGATACATACATATGAAGCACGTTGTTCATCTTCAAATGGAAAGAAATGCCCACGTTTTTGAACTTTTCTTCACTTGGTAGATAGAATTTTGCAGTGTTTGAATTAGGAATTGTCAGTAGAATTCCGCAACTTTGAAAATTCAACCGCAACACCCGTCGCTATGAAAATTCATTAGTTAAAGCTGAAACTATTGTACCTTCGGACATTCTCCGCAATATCGTGATTCATTCATAATCCTTGATTAGGAATGCCCTTCCAAACTCTTTATTTCCCACTTATTACAATCGAGAAACCTTTACTAATAACTCAGATAGGTATCTCTCTTCTTTCGCCTGCGCTGTGTGCAAAAATTTTTAGTTTATTAACATCCTCTTGAGCGCGCGCTAATTAAAAATAATTCTTCTTCCATCTTCGCGACCCCAGATCAGGATTCCAGATAATTTCTCCTTTGCATTTTTATATTTGGATAATCTTCCTTTAGTTGGGATATAGTTGGTATTTACGTGATCCTTACCGTTTACTTGGTAAACCGTAGCCCCGTAGCGGTTACTTTTAACACGTTTCGCTACCCCGTTGACTCCGAGTGAGTATAACAACTCTGAAACTCATTAGAGTCCTTGCAGCACATAAGCTTCAGAGCCTCAATTACATTAAATCGAATCTGTTTATCTTTGTATAAGTTCATAGAAACCTTGTTAGCTTGAATATATGTAAATTCTTTTGAAATATTGTAGTTGTTGCTACATTTTAGCAATGCCTATGGCCATCCAAATGATCGTTTGCTTGCAATTTCACAATTCTTATCAAATCATTTCAGTTTATTCTTCAAAATGTGCTCATTAGGTGGCCCGGGATTCAGATAAGATGTTATAATTATGCTCCCAATATCGCTTATGATAAGTTGCCCTACTGTTTGTAAGTTTGCTGAAGGTTGTTCCTGTACTCTCTTGCATTGGAGTTCTTTCCAGAACAGTGCCGTAATTTCACGTGTATGTTAAGTGTTTCTAAGGCAGTTGATTCAAATATGGAACACTCAAAATCCGTCAGTAAATCCAGAGATTTGGATTCCCTTGTGTTACATTCCATATCTTTAGATTCTCTCATTTTGCCCGAAAATCTATTTTCCTTTTGGCTTCTAGGTCACAGATTATCATAAGATTATGAGTATTGCTACTTTCCAAGAAATTGTATAATGCACGATAATGGTAATATATTGTCGTATAATTGATTGCGCCCGCTACCATTTGTAGGTGTGTGATATCCTCTATAGTTCCGAACACACAGGTAAGTTCAAAAAGAGATTTTTTCTAGCCAAAAAAGAAACCACCACTCGTTCTGGTTGCAGGAATCCATATTTTTTCAGACGATTATTACAAAAATTATGTTCATCTTCGACTACAAAGGTTTCATATAAAAACACAATATCATACTTATTTATTAGTTTATACAATTGAATTATTTTTTAAATCTGCTATATTGCAACGTAACTAAGTGCTCTACAATAATTTTCTGCAATTCATGAGTTATGGATTTATTTTGACAGACGGCTACTTTAGAGGCCGTAAAATAGGCTTCTATGTGGTTTTTTTTTTCAGGAAAAAGCATTTCTCAGATGCCGTACCAACAGCTCCTGTAAATATGGAATTATGATGAGTAACAAAATTTTTTTATTGTACATAACAATAGCTAGAGGATTTTTTTGAAATACGAGTATTGAGTTTTGGCCGAATGGCGCGCTTTCAAAGTCAAACAAGCAAAATTCGCAGAAAAATCATAAGAAAATTGTTAACAACAAATGAACTATGCCATATAAAAAAAAATGTGAAGTCCTTGTGTTGACAATTGTTGAAGTTATAGGTGTAGCCAACTTGAAAAATGCAGTTTTGCGAAAAACGCGTTTAAAATTTTAAGTTGTAGAAAATTATGAAAAATTTTGCAACACCTTTAATTCGCAATGCCTGCACCATATAATTAGCCTTCTAGATTAGTGTCCTGCACTTTCATTTCTCTTCTATTGGATTGGATCCTCCACTTTTTTGCGGCTTCAGACAGCGATAATTTTGCAAGCTTTATGCGCTCTTTGTCAATCTCCAAGCACGTAGCTGTTCGGGCGATTTCTAAATCCATCGCTTTCATTATGTGCAAAATTGAAGCAAAGGCGTCATTGTTCACGCAAACTGCAATATCCATAGCTATATCCAACACAGTTTTACCACCAGTAATGGGTTTTGGGGCAAATGCCCGCGTAGTCGAATTAAAACTTTCATTACAGTTTTGAGTATAACCGCCGATGGATCGAGTAAGAAGATCTGGTCAATTCTTTGTAGACTGCCTTGGTAGTTTCATACACTTCAATTGGAAGAACTAGCTTATTTGTATGCTGAGCCAAACTATTTGAAATCATTATTATGGGCGATTTCAATATACGCCATTCTGAGTGGCTTCGATATTCTGGACAGATAACACCCGACAGATGGTGTGTTGAGAACTTCGCTGCGGAAAATAACTTAACGCAGCTTGTAAATGAGCCCACGCAAATACCAGACGTTGATAGTCATACCCCCAACACCCTGAGCTTGCTTTTAAATTCCCTCCTTGATAAGTACTCCGTAGATGCGCTCTCCCCTCTAGGTTCGTCGGACCATTGTGTCATATCAGCTAATTTCTCGTGCACCCACCACACAGTTAGAGAAAGGATTCCTAAAAGAACCGTATGGCAGTATGAGAAAGCCAGTTGGAGCGGTCTTAACAGCTTCTTTAGGAATATTAACTGGTCGTTATATTTCCTCGATTACGACGTGGATGCCACTGCTGATTGGTTTACCGACACTACTCTCCTTGGAATGAGATCCTTTATCCCTATTCGGATTAAGAGTATCAGACCAAAAGACAAGGCATGGTACGACTGTAAAGAAATGTTTTTTCGGTTCTATAAGACCAACCGGATAGAGGAAAACCGAAAAAACTTCAAACAAGCCAAGAATGACTGCAACGCCTTTTTCAAGTGCGTGAAATTTCAATACGACCGAAAACTGAGGCGAAAAATACTACAATGTACCAAAGGTAGTAAAAATTGTTGGTCGTTCGTCAAAAATATTGAAAATTTTGCCTCATCCTCCATCTCACGGCTCATTTACAATGTTATTCCAGTTGTCAGCTCTTTGGACAAGGTCAATCTGCTTGCTGCACACTTTGCGGCTAGCTCAACACTCCCAGATTGTGCTTTGTCTCCGCCTACACTTGAGTGAGTCGAATCTTCAATGGGGCAAATCCACTTTCGCACTCGTGCAAAAGTTCTTAAAGATCTTAACATTCATAAATCCAGTGGTCCAGATGGTATATCTTCCCTTTTTCTGAAAAGGTGTTCTTCCACGCTGCCAAAACCACTTTGTAAGCTTTTTCATCAATCCTACTCTTTAGGACACTTTCCGAGCAGATGGAAAACAGCATTTGTCCAGCCCGTCCCTAAAAAAAGGCGAATCTTCTTCTCGCTCCTCCTACAGACCCATTGCACTTACGTCCCTTCTTACCAAGGTCAAAGAAACGCTGATAAACCGTCAGTTCATGAAATATCTCGAAACACGGAAACTTCTCAATGTCCGACAATATAGTTTTCGTAGCAACAGGTCCACTGGTGATTTGATGGCATGCCTCACCGAAAGTGGAACCAAAGCGTACATCAATCTGGCGAAAGCAAGATAGTTGCGCTTGATATTTCTAAAGCATTTGACAGAGTTTGGCATCAGGCTGTTTTGTCGAAAATGCGTGCTTTTGTGTTCGATGACTCCCTTCTTCAATGTATTAGAAATTACCTTTCGGAACGTTTAATTCAAGTTGCCTTGGATGGTTTCAAGTCTGATGTTCACAAAATAAATGCTGGGCGCCGTTCTGCCTCCGACTCTGTTCTGCCTCCGACACGACACATCAATGAGCTCTTGTCTGCTACTTCTAATCCAATGTATTCCTTTGCTGAAAACAGTACTCTCAACTTCCCCTTGCCCACGCTATGAGCAAATATCTTAAGGGTACATAAAATCCCTTGTGCTCGCGCCAATTATAAAAAAAAAAACAATTATAGCATTAGCCTTTTGCCATGAGCACCATGAATACTATTATCCTTAAACAAGGTAGCGGAAAATTAATCATCCAATTTTGTTTTTAAATTACTTTTTTACTAAATAAAAAAAAATGATTTTGTGTTATTTCTGTTATGCGGATAAGGTAATATACTCCAGGTGGCTGCCGCCAGTGTTGGTACACGTTTGTGTCCATTTTATCGCATTTTCCATGACTTTCCGCAAGATTTCCGGTGAGAACTGTTCGCATTCCTGTCGAATATTCTCCTTAAGGGCTGCGATTGTATGAGGCTTGCTGCATAAACCCACGACTTCAAGTAGCCCCAAAGAAAGAAGTCTGGGATGGTTAAATCGGCCGATCTTGCTGGACATGCCAAATCGCGACCAGGAAACTCTTCCTTCACAATATCCATTGTGGCTCGTGCTGTGTATTTTTGCACCGTTCACCAAGCCTCGCTCATCCAATTCCGGCAGTAAGAAGTCGTTTATTATGGCACTGTAGCGCTCGCCAGTAGCAGTGACCTTATTGCCGATGGCGTCCTCAAAAAAATAGGGCCCAGTCACTCAGGTACCACACAGTGGCTTTGAGTGGATTGAGTGGCTCTTCGTGCGTCACACGTGGATTTTCAATGCCTCAGAACTGAAGATTTTGCTTATTGACGTAACCGCTTAAGTGGAAATGCGCCTCGTCGCTCATGATGATTTTCGTCACAAAATCGTCCTCTTCGTTGTTGAGATTGAGGATGGCTTTACAGTAATTCACACGCAAATAACGGTCAGGAGGCATTAACTGATGCACTGTTTGCACTTTGTACGGTTAACGTTTCTCCGTTCTCAGCGACATCGGCAGCCACAGTCACGATATTCTCGGCCAAACGACCAGTCCGGTTGCGGAATTCTTCGGAATCTTTTTATTCTTCCAGTACTCACACGTCTTACAGTATTTTGATTTCACAACGCAATCTATATTTTTTGCACCGTAATTGCCAATAAGAGTCACTATCTAGAGTCACGAACTATCGCCTGATACCACAATCCCATTTGCTCCTTTTTCAATAGAAATAGTTCCCTCATCTTTTGCTACTTTCATCATACTGTTCTTGCAAACTAGGTCTGCAGTTGTAATTCTTTTGACGACCTTATCATAAAAAGAGTGAAACATAGGCCAAAGTAATTCCATGAATGCACAAAAATTTTTTAATCCGTGCAAACCAATTCCAAGTAATCCCATTTGAATTACAATTCTACGGTTTGTTTCATAGCCCTTTTTAATAAGTGGACTAGTAGGTATCTCAGTCTGAACACATTTTTCTCAGGACACTACTATTTTGGATCCCAAACCACTCTTAACATTTTTCGTAAATTTCACTTGCGATTTGCACACTTTACAAACGATAACGTTTGAAAGAGCTGAAAAAACTCCAATAAAGTTTATCATGCGATAACCAAAATCTGGATTCACTTCAAAATCGTGTATATCTTCCGATTGCTTCAATGTTTTTCGCGGAAGTACTAGCATTCATTTCACTTGGTATCGTGAATTTAATCGTGTTGATTCAGCGGTTTTATTCCAGGTATTTTCGGTCTCTTGCTGTATGTACATAAAAACGGACCATAACACTCAGAAAAAAAAACTAAAAGTTAGCACAATTATCGATAAAAACAAACGTTTTTCAAATAGCGTCCTTCTCGAAGTTTCAATGTACGAAACTGACTGAAACCGACATTTCTAAAAACGAAACAAGTAATAGTCTGAACATGTGGCAAATAGCTTCAACAACATCTGCCGTATACCTACTCTAGTCCCCTAAAATAGCGTCCATCATTTTGGTCATAAACTTTGAAAACTTTGGTTTTACTTTGAAAAACAAGTACTTCGAGATATTACCCGGCCATAATCTTTTGGGATATCATTTTTGAGGTCCTAAGGGACCATTGAAAAAAATCGAGTTTTTGAAAATTCTAGAATGGGGCAATCCCTTAAAACGGTTGGATGATGTTCTAGAAAAGGAAAAATAATGAGGACACCGTAAATGATATACCATAACACAACAAAAATTCAGACATTCCTATGGCGAATATATAGGCATACTCGTAATTCGCCAAAAAATATTTGACTTCAAGTATTTCATATGCCGTGATCATATTCCCGGTTACTATTATCAAATTCCCATTGCCAAGTCTTCCGTAAAATACATAGCGTTTCGTACGAGTAAAAACCAATACGAGTTTCTAAGGATAAGTTTTGGCTTCAAAAATGTCCCGGCCGTGTTTCAAAGCACCACGAACAAAATATTACAGCGAATTGGAGATCAAAATATAATAGCTGATTTGGTAGATGAAATCCTCGTACTTCCATCGAAGGGAATAAGAAACTGAACAGATTGCTCAAAACATTTAGGGGATCTGGAACAACTGAATAAAACCGGGATATAAAGCAAAGACTTTTTCGGACCACCCAGCAACAGAAAATTTTCACGTCAATTTTTAGGCTTGAGCGGCTATTTCCTCAGCTTTGTCAAGATCTATATTCTTTTAGCGGAACCTTTGACGTCACTACTTTGAAAAACTACTGCTTAACATATATATGAGGGAAGGATCAGGAAGCAGCTTTTACCAAACTAAAACGCTTATTGTGCAACGAACCAATATTGGCTGTATAAAATGTAAATGCTAGACATTAACCACATTCTTCAATACAGGAAAAAGCTGTTATCTTAAGAGATGTGCAGTATTTTACCCATAAAATATCTTCCGCAAAACGCTATTACTCGAATTTTAAATTGGACATTCTCGCTATTGTAGAGAGTTTAAATGTATGTTCTAGGCAAGCACTTAACTGTCATCATCGATTGTTAACCTAGTGAAGCGCTTAAGTAGAACACAACACTGAATAAACGAATTGCCAGGTGGCGGCTGCGGTTATCTAAATTCCATTATGCCATTAAGCACAGACGGGGAAAATAGATGGCACATGAAGATGCGCTGAGCCGACAAGATGCAAAGAAGAACTCACAACGTGAATATCTTCACAGCCAAGCCCTCAATGTAGAAATTAACAACATCGGATACTGGCTTAGCTGAAATTATTCTGAAACTGAAATTGGATGAGGAGGCAACGAAGTAAAACATTTGCGCATCAATTATACCATTAAAAATGGCAAACTTTTTAGAAACAGAAATGGTAATAAACCCTGAGTTGTTTCTGCAGGAATGCGTTGGCAAATTGTAAGGAATTATCTTAATGACCGAGGACATTTTGGTGTTGATGGAACTTTGCAAGAATTTTCAACTTCACTTTGGTTTCCTGGAATGCGTCAATATGTCACCGAATATATTCGTTCTTGTTCAGAATGTTGTTACAATAAGAGCAGGGGTTAAACAAGGAAAGAGAGTTACATTTTTCTGCAGCTATTCCGGTTCCATTTTAATCTATCCACTTGGATTAGTTTGGGGCCTTTTGTAGAGATCTCTGCTGAAAATCAATACCTGGTTGTCCTCATAGATGTTTTTACGAAGCACGTTTTAATTAAACATGTGAAGTATACCAAAACCACCCAAGTCTACGAGTAGCATTATATAGATGAACTTCGTATATGTAGAAAGTTTTTATAAAGCACTGCGAAGAAATTGATATTCAGCCCATTAAGAACGCTATTAGGACTTTTAATCCATAAACACAATGACTATAAAAGAGAATGGACGAGACTGGGACAAAGCATTACGTAACATACAGTTGAAAATATATAGTTCGCCATGCAGAAGTAAGGGAAAACACCCAAACGATCTTATTTCTGATTTCACCGAAAAGATATCGTGCACAACAAACTTGTTTTGGCTCCTGAAGATGACCAAAGGGTCATTCCATGCTGTAACTTTTTATCAAAAATTATTTAATTAAAGAAAGAATGGAAATATGACTCATATAAAGTACTATTTCTTACGTATGTATGAAGGGAATTTTTCTAAAAAGTAAGTATAATTTTAATTAAAACAAAATTCTGTTTGAAGGTCTTGCCTTAAATAATTTTTGTGTTAATATCTTCTTTATTGTCTTTATTTTATCCTTACAACAATTATTTTTTTCAAGTGAGACAAGGCAAGACTAAAATTAATCGTATTTCGAAGTAAGTTTTTAGATAGTCGCGCACGTGACAATTTCTTTGTTTTATTGCGTTCATATATAGATTAAAGTTAGTTGGTTCTTACAAGTAATTGTGTAAACAACATTTAAGGTGAACTATTAAATATATTGTTTTGGTTAAAATGATTGTGTTAATAACAAGAGAAACAAGTTTATAAACATTTTGTCGGGTACGTGACGCATTTTTTAGGATCTCAAAAATAATCATAAATAAGAGTGTCGATTTTATCTGATTTTGCTATGGAGTCGTCAAAACCAAGCACAAGCTCGGAAAGAAAGAAAAAATATCGCGAAAAAAAAACAAGAAGACCCTGAATATCAAAAAAAAAAAAAAAAAAAAGATTGAAGCTATTAAAAAGGAAAAGGAGAGAAAGTTTGGCAAAACGAGTGAGTGAGCTATTGAAAATTAAGAAACGTAAAGAGAAGAGAGAGGAAAGGCAGAAGAAAAAAATGCGCACAACTACAGCTATTTCAGAAAAGGTTGACTCAAGTATGTATAACAGAATTTCAACGTTATAAGTGTGAACAAACATACAGCAAGGCTGTGTTAAAGTGCCTTCGAAGTTTGCCATTGTGTCCTTTAAAACAAAGATGTGTCATAAAGGGCATAGCTAAGAAAATAGGTTTTCATTTAGGCCTGATCTCGTTTATACTTGCCCCGGAATGAAAGATTGCATGGTAGTACGGGAAAAAGCCAAAAAATTTATATAGGGTCCGCCATCTAATATTTTTTTTTTTCAACTAGTGCTTATTTCGTGAATGGTAACACTTAGCTCATGTCTAATTTGACAGATAATTAGTTTTGTCCTTCCGCTGAACGAATATGGTTGTGTATACGCTTGAACAACGCTTCGCTAAGTGGGCCTGCGATCGACTTAGAGAAGATGCCGATTATGCCAAAAAAATCATCTTTTCAGATGAAGCTCATTTTGATCTTGGCGGGTATGTAAACAAGCAAAATTATCGCATTTGGGGCACAGAAAACCCGCACGCATACATTGAAAAGCCAATACACCCAAAACGAGTCACTGTTTGGTGCGGATTTTGGTCCAGAGGCATAATTGGGCCATTTTTTTCGAAAATGAGCAAGGAATGGCCGTTACAGTCAATGGCGATCGTTATCGGGCCATGTTGAACGAATTTTTGTTCACAAAAATTGAAGAGGAGGATATTGGCAACATTTGGTTTCAACAGGACGGCGCTACGTGCCACACAGCCGAAGCTACACTCGATGATTTGCGCCCTGTTTTTGAAGATCGCATTATCAGTCGCAGAGCTGAAGTCGTTTGGCCACCCCGGAGCTGCGATTTGACACCGTTGGACTATTATTTATGGGGTGCCGCAAAAGATAAGTGTTACGCCGACAAGTCAGCGACAATTGACGCTTTAAAGGACAATATTCGTGAAGCCATTGGTGAAATACAGTTGCACACAATCGATAATGTGCTTAAAAATTGGACCGATCGTGAAGGCTACTGCATGACGAGCCGACGCAGCCATTTGAATGAAATTATTTTCCATTATTAACCGGAAGGATTGTACTTTCAAATAAAAAAAGAAATTTGAGAAAATATTCAGTAGTTTTTTTTATAGCGTTTTCAAAAAAAAAAACATTTTTGGCGGACCCTATATTACAAAAGTATTACTTAACAATTTTTTTGAGGGAAGCGCTTTATACTATGTATATGTTTAAGGAAGAAAATCCTGTACTTAAAATTGGATTTTCCAAATTTTGCAGCTTGCGTCCGAAAAATGTTTTATTTTTGAAAGATACGCCTGTTGAGCAATGTTGAGGTGTAAAATACATGAAAATTTCATTTCCAAATTAAAAGGTTTAAAAGTTAAATACTCTAAACTATTTTGGCAAGATAATTTATGCGACGTTGATTTAAATTCATCATGTTGGACAAACACTTGTGATAATTGTTCAAATTTGAAGAACTTTTGTTCTTATAAAACAACCTTTGTAACTTAATTATGGCTAAAAATAACAATGAAGAAATAATTGACACCACACCCTGAATGACTAGAACTACAACCAACTTCAGGCTGCTATAATTTCCAAACCGTTCATGACAGTGAGCTCAAATTTTGACACGTGACAGATAATTTTATTATTTAAACGATTTGCGTCTCAGTTGTGTTTAAAAATTTTTATTCGCGATGGAATTCAAACGTGATAGTGTGATTGCTTTATATTTGGATGGAAAACCACAAGTAGCTATCGTTAGAGCCCTCCAGCATCTCAACGTAAATAAATCATTTGTGTCTCGAACAATAGCTCGTTACCGTGATACTGGCAGCGTTGCAAAACGCCATGGAGGTGATCATAAAAAAACAACAGCATCAGCAGAAATGGTTCGGAAAGTGAAGGCTCGAATTGAGCGAAATCCGCGTCGAAGTGGAAGAAAATTGGCTCGTGAGCTCAACGTATCGTTGGAACGGATGCAACATATACTGAAAAATGAGCTTGGGCTCAAACCATTGAAGTTCCAAAAAGCACACGATCTTACACCGCAACAGAAAAAAGTTAGAGTCGAAATTGCGAATTAGTTGCTACGCTTGCACAAAATTGATGAGCTGCCGAGCTTGGTTTTTTTCCGATAAGCCGCCATTTGTTATCGAGCAATATGTCAACAAACAAAATGAGCGAGTTTACTTGTCAGAGAGGTCCTTCGGAAATTTACACCTTCGGATGGCCACCAGAAAGCAGGCAGCACCGATGGTGATGGTTTGGGCCGCCATAACCGCCGATGGTCGCTCTCCGCTCGTACTTTTGGACCGTGGCGTCAAAATTAATGCGATCGTATACCGTCAAACGGTCTTAGAGGCAGTATTGAAGCCTTGGGCAAACAATCATTTCGGTCGGAGACCGTGGACATTTCAACAAGACTCGGCACCGTCTCACAAAGCGCGCGTCAACCAAGATTGGTTAAAAAACAATGTTCCACACTTCAATTCTTCGACACAATGGATTGTAAATTCTCCGGATGCAAATTCATTGGATTACTCTGTCTTGGGTATTTTGAAGGCGAAGGTTGGCACTAAAAAATACCAAAGTTTGGACCACCTCAAACAAGCACTTCGCCGGGAATGGGCCAAAATACCGCAGAGCCACTTGCGTGCAACGTGCGATGCTTTCTTCGGCCGTCTCAAGGCCATTATTCGCGCGAAAGGTGGACATATTGAAAACTACTGATACAATTTGAAAATTGATGTATCTTCCAACATTTTTTGCTTTGGCACAATAAAATTTATCAAAAAATATATAACTTAATTCGTGCGGTTTGCTATGAGATGGCGTAACTTGTATTATTCCATTGGAACGTACGTTGGAAAGCTACTGTCATTATACGTCATTTCAGTATATGTCATTCATTTGAAGCGTAAACAACAATAATTTTTTTTCACTCAAATATGTCGAACTTTGTGCCTGAAAAAGTGTTTTTGCGGGGAGTTCTTCTTCATTACTTTAATATGAAGAAAACTGCTGCCGAAAGTCATCGTATTTTGATGGAAGTTTATGGTAAACATGCACTAACTGAGCGAACGTGCCAAAAGTGATTTGCACGATTTAAAAGTGGTGATTTTGGCTTGGAAGACGATCAACGTCCTGGGCCGCCAAAAAAGTTTGAAGACGAAGAATTGGAAGCATTACTCAATGAAAATTGTTGCCAAACACAAGAAGAGCTTGCAGAATCTTTGGGTGTCACTCAAGCAGCCATTTCAAAACGTTTAAAAGCAGCTGGATATATTCAAAAGCAAGGAAATTGGGTTCCACATGAACTCAAGCCGAGAGACGTCGAAAGGCGGTTTTGCATGCCCGAAATGCTGCTGGAACATCACAGAAGGAAGTCATTTTTGCATCGGATTGTTACTGGTGATGAAAAATGGTTCCATTACGACAACCCCAAGCACAAAAAATCATATGTGAAACCCGGCCAACCAGCCAAATCAACGACAAAGCCGAATATCCATGGCGCGAAGGTAATGCTCTGTATTTGGTGGGATCAGATGGGTGTGCTGTATTATGTGCTGCTAAAACCGGGGGAAACCATCAATGGACAACGCTACCGAACACAATTAATCCGTTTGAAGGGAGCAGTGGCCGAAAAACGCCCGGAATATGCGACCAGACACGAGGCAATAATTTTCCATCATGACAACGCTCGGCCCCACGTTGCTATTCCGGTTAAGAACTATTTGGAAAACAGTGGATGGGAAGTCTTACCCCACCCGCCTTATAGCCCAGACCTTGTCCCTTCGGACTACCATTTGTTCCGCTCGATGCAGAACGTCCTTACTGAAATACGGTTCACATCAGAGTAGAATATCAAAAATTGGCTTGATTCATTCTTGGCTGCCAAGCCGGCGTAGTTCTTTTGGGATAGGATCCACAAATTGCCAGAAAAATGGGAAAAAGTCATAGCTTCAGATGGGCAATACTATGAATAATACAATTGTACATGGTTTTCTTAAATAAATGTACAGATTTTGAAAAAAAAATCCAAGAATTAAGTTATATAGCATTTTAAAAAGAGTCAGAATCATTCACCCTGTATATGGAGTGATGGACCATCGTCAGAATTGAAAAACAAATTTATGGCTAGACTCCTATATTACCTAACTCAAAAATACAAAAAAACCTTTTTCTTGGGAGTATTTTGCCACTGCGCTTGGTAAAGGAGTTATAGATGGAATTTAGGGCAATGTGAAACGCCTTGTGAAGCGAAAAACTATGTCTCAGGGCAAAGAAATTGTTATTCAAAAGGCTGAAGAATTTGCAAATTTAGCTGTAACGGTGGTACTCAAGTTATTTACATTTCCGAAGCAGAAATCAACACTCGAATTGCAGTAATAGCAGCATGGGAAAAGATTAACCCCATTTCAGGTATTTCGAAATTGCATGTCCTTAAATGTGATGGGAAATCAATACACGATTTCCATAAAGAAGATCACATTTCTAATCAACTTCCTTTACTTCTTAAGTTATAATTTCGGACATGTCGGGCACGTTAGAAAACTGTCGGGCACGTGACATGCAAAAAAATTATAATAATTGTTTTGCTCTCAACCAATTTTTTTTTTATTTTAAAAATCCTTAGGCAATTGTCTTTATGTAAAATATGCTTCTTTGTTATTACTCTTCAAGGTTAAGCTACAATAAATCAAAAATAAATACAATTACAAACTTTGGTTGTTTCATTGTCGGGCATGTGACACGAAATGTTCTATGTAAATTAGGTATTTTTCAAAATATTTACTTAAAGAAGGTTCATTCCATCAAAGCTATAACTTTAAGCTATCTAAAAATATAAAGCACTTATTGAACTTGTTTTGTTATGTTGCTCTTAATTCGTTTTATAAAGTGTAAACTGAGTGCGAAAGTCGAGTACGTTACAATGGAATACCCCCAAAGATTGTTAGTCTCTGGTACAACAGTGTCTGATGGACGTTTAGTGGACGCGAAAGGGTTGATGACCAAAACCGATCACAAATGCAAGAAACCAACCAAATATAGCCAACCGATGACTCAGTTGTGCCAATATATCGAGGGTCGTATGGCGCATCCGCAGGTCAACTTAATGGTAGGTATGTTATTAAGACTTTGACTGCCAGGTCACACGTTTTAATGCGACACCTAATATTTCAGCTGGGGTCACATCTCACTTCAGCTCAGCCCATGTCATACGTGTTTGTGCGACAGTGTTTGGGATTTTGTATGGGTTTCGGATTATGTGGCCTCTGTTGAACATTTTGGATAGGATAATTTCTGTGAGTAATACAGTGGGTAGAATTTCATGTTCTATTTTTATTTTATTTTTTTCAAAAAAACGGTAAATCCAAAGTACAAAAATTTTATTTTTTTTGAGCAAAGTAAAGTAAAAATTTAGAAAATATATTTTTTCATTGTGCTTATTTAAAAACATTAATCGCTTTCAGCTACTAAGAAAAAGAAGAAATCCAAAGAATTTAGAGAGAAAATTATAGCAAATTATCTTGTAGAATGCGAATGCTTGGGAAAGCAAGTAATGCATAACTGAGGTTTATTTGGGAACTCTGGACAGAATGTAGGACAGGACATCCGATGAGTTCTTAGTTTGGGCAAAACACAAAACGCGTGATCGTCTTATGCTTTTTCCATCATCATCCTCTTTTTTTTGTCTATGTTGTGCTTCCTGAAAGTAACTATTTGGAGAGGAGAGGTCCAGTAAACCATCAGAGACATTTTCTCTAAACTTTCGAATTTGGATCGTAGTTTTTGTGGCTTTTTTGTAAACGAAATATGCATTCACCATTGCCATACCCAGAAAAAATGCAATGCCAACTTACCTATACCACTTTAGGCCGCTTCTCAGCGTCGTAGCTTAGAAAGCCAATTGATCCGAGAGATCAATACCTTATTTGCCCTTGTTGTACTAGATAGAGTGAAAAATGACATCCTTGACAGCCAGAATACGCTGCTACTGCAAAAAAGATTATGGTGCCTTGAAGTCCGTTCATATTTAGGCAGACATGCCACATTTCAATGCGATACTGTCTTTAGTTTTGTTTTGACAGCTGATTGTTTTTGACGTGTTTGGCATCGTGTTGAGTATGGACAAAAACGATTTTCGTTCTCTCATAAAACATTATTATTATTATTATTATTATTATTATTATTATTATTATTATTATTATTATTATTATTATTATTATTATTATTATTATTATTATCGAGAGAACGATACAAATTAATTTGTAGGGCCCGGGATTTAACGCCGGGGTACTATGTCCATGTGACGCGTTTTGTCAACAGCACGCAGAGTACTGAGTTCCCATGTGGTCACCCACTCTTAGTCAAGAGAAATAGCGATTGGCGAGAGTGTTCTTTTACTTGACCTCTGTTAAGCTTGCAGCCGAGATCAGGTAGTCAAAGGCAATACCGTTATGGTGGTCTACTATATATGAGCCATTTTTGTTGTCTTCTTTTTTGTTGATAGTAATACTATCTTACCACTAAACCTGCCTTCGCCGCTTCTGCTTCGATGACCACAATTTTCTATGCTAGCTCGCTGATTTCATCCTTCAATGTCTATTTTGTCAGCATATTTTAGGAGTTATAAAGGCTTTTCATACACTGTGCCTGTGATATTGACTTGTGTGTTACGCACAATTCTTTCAAGTTTGAAGTTAAACGAATGACATCAGCGCGTCAACTTATCGAAATCATTTTCGATATTAATTACTTCGGCGATGTCTTATATGTACGAGGCAGCAAAAGTTCAGCATTGGCATCCTGGACAGATGCTAAAACTGCACATGAATCTATATATTGTAGCTCTTATCTGCTCGTATAAGCGCTTCGATTGGCGGCCTTCAAACGCAAGGTCGTTGAAAGATCGATATTAGTCTTATTAGACTGAAATCCCACAGATAGGAATACATAGTATTAGTCCTCCATATTTATTTTTAACCAAACTTTTCTTGTGTCTTCTTTAAGTAATTGGATTGTCTAGATACGGATGAAATATGACCCGTTAAAAATTATTGGCTTTCTACGACCGCACGATCTGTTTCAGGATCTTCCACAGGAGGGTAAAAAATTACAGACGGTGCTATTGAAACGCATCAACCCTTCAATAAATACAGAAGAGCCCAAAACAGAGCTTAAAAAGTTTGAGAGCGACGACCCTTAGTTCGTGGGAGTCAAGCCGTTTACTACGACAGCGGCATTGCGTGATAACCGAAAATTACAATTCCTCTCAGTCTAACTAACGCCCAACAGTAAAAGTAATACTAGATGGAGTGAAAAGTAATCTCCTTGAACGCCAGAATGAGCTGCTACTGCAAAAAAGATTATAGTGCCTTGAAGTCCGTTCATATTTACTCATACATGACAAATTTCAGTGCGATACTGTCTTTAGTTTTGTTTTGACAGCTGATTGTTGTTGACGTGTTTCGCTTCATGTTGAGTATGGACAAAAACGATTTTCGTTCTCTCGTAAAACATTATTTTTTGAGAAGCAAAACGGCGAAGGAAACAAGAGAAAAGTTGGATAAATATTATGGGGCTAATGCTTCGTCAGATTACACCGTCAAATATTGGTTTCGAGAGTTTCGTGGTGGCCGCAACTACACTACCGATCAAATCCGCAGCGGCAGGGCCTCCGATGCGGTTACAGAGGACAATGTCAAAAAAATACATGAAATGGTGTTGGCTGACCGGAAAGTGAAGGTGCGCCAGCTGGCAGATACCACAAAGATTGGTACTGAGGGCACACGCTATATTTTGGGCAATATTCTGCAAATGAAAAAGTTACCCTGCCGCTGGGTGCCGCAAATGACCAAAAACACGAACGCGACAGCACTTCGAAAGAGTGTTTGGACTTGCTGATGCGGAATCGGGCGGACTTTTGGCGTCGATTGGTAACTGGATTTGGATCCCTCGGACTATTATCTCTTCCCAAACCTCAAAAGATGGCTCATCAATAAAAAATTCAGCTCACGCGACGAAATCATCGACGCCACGGAGGAGTATTTTGCAGACCTTCCGGAAAATTAATTTTCGGACGGGATCAAGAAGTTGGAAAATCGCTGGAATAAGTGTATCAAACTAAAAGAGGACTATATTGAATAATATAAAAAAAACATTTAAAAAAAAAAAAATTTTAATTCCCAGGAAGGTCACTTTTCACTCCATTTAGTATTCAAAATATAATTGCAAGAAGTTTTTCTAGATTTCTTTGCCTTCGACGTGGTCTCCTGCCTTCACTGGTGGATGGAGCATTTGGGTCAGGAATCGGTTGGTCGGTCGCGGTAGCCATGATTGAAGCATGTTTTGTGGAAAGCATCCTTACATCTATTCAGAACAACAATGCAATTTTCTTCTTCTCGTGCAATCATTTTCCACCTTTCTTCAGTTTAGCATCCATCACCTCTTTTGGACAACATTTCTTTTTTAGCTCGAAGTGTTCCAACTACGTGTGTCTTTTGGTCAAGCATACATAGAACGTGCCAGTTCGTAGCTAGTATAAAAATTGTCAACATAGAGAGTGCGCCCTTCTTCTTTTAGCTGAGAACTGAGTTCTTCACACACATTTTTTGCCAAACCAACTTCTTGAACACCTGTTTCACTTTCCCCGGAGTAAATCTTAGCAGCCCAAGTGAAGCCTTCGGTGGAACAAAGCTCGAATAATTTCACACCATATGGATGAGCTTTGTTGGGAATGTATTGTCTGAAAAGGAGCCTTCCTCTCCAAGGAATGACTGTTTCATCTACTATGTACAATATTTTCTCCAGGAATTAAAACTCGCTGAAATTTCGCTTGCAGCATATCGAAAAGAGGCCTAATTTTCCCAATTCTGTCACCAGCTCCTATGGTGGTATTATCCGCAAAATTAAGAAAGTTCAAAAACAATTGAAAGCGATTGTGTGACATCGTCTTTTCAGGAACGCTAAAGTTGTAGATAGACTCCTTCGAGTAAAAATCTTCCAATAGTCCTGCCTTTACAAGGCCCATCCATAGCATAATGCCGAGGAATTTTTCATCTCTCTATCGTTTGTCGGAACCCACTTGTTTTTTCGTGATCCACGAGTTACATGAATTATTTGGTAGTTGTAATAATTCGTATAGTGCAGGTGGTGTAGCAGTATTCATAAAGGATTCCGTCAATTGTGAAGAGATTGTGAAATGTAGTCCTGGCAGTGCAGATATCCTTAAAATTACCTACAAAAAAAATGCTGAAGTTCTTACAATTTTATATACTTGTGTCTATCGCTTATTCATGTAAGTGGTTTAAGCAAAGATGTATTTATGGAGCATGTGGATGAACTTTTAAAGAATGTAAAGTCAAGGAACTTAATTGTTTTAGAAGTCATAAACATAGACATATTGAGTGATAGTAATGATTCAGAGAAATATATGCTGATAATGTCATCATATGGCTTAAAGTCGCTTGTGAATGAACCAACTCGGATAACAGACTTGAGTTGTATTGATTACATTTTTGCAAGATTATACAAAAATTGGTCTCACAGAGTTTCATGTGAAGTACTTGATTTGAGAATTACTGACCACTGTATAATAAGACTAGATTTAGATCAAATGTTTGATAATAAAGGAAATAGATATATCCCCTTTCCAGATAAACAGGTAATAGACTACCCAAAATTAGTGATTGCCCCTAAGTTTGAATTTTGGGAGCTGGTTTATTTAGAAAATGATCCTTCATTAGCTTATGGTGTGATGTTTTTTTGAAAATACTAAAATGCCATATTGTAAATTCAACCTTTATCAAGTCTTGTAGTAATACTAAGCTCAAACGATTGAGCCTTGAATTAATGAGGATTTACTGAAAATGATAAACGAAAAGAATTCTGTTCGTAAAATATGTAAAAAGAATCATCGAAACAATATCCTAAAACGGCATTACAATAAATTGAGCGAAAAGGTTAAAAGAAAAATAGCGATTGGTCGAGATTGTTTTTATTCGTTTAAATTCGACAACTGCAGGGGAAATATTAAGGAGGAATGGAGAGTTGTCAATAGCATTTTAAATAATGGAGAGAAACGAGCCAACATTAGTGAGATTCAACTAGAAGATACTTTAGTGCATAATCCCATAAATATTACAAATAGCTTCAACTGCTATTTTGCAAATATTGCAGCGAATTCCAAACCCAGCCATACTCAGACGAGTTGCAGTTGTGAATTATATACGGATCTTATTGATAATGCATTTCAGAGTAATAGTTTTGTTTTTCAATCTTTTTCATGACTTGAGCTTTATAAATGAATTTTAACAATAAAAACTCGTGTACCTCGGATGGTATAACTAATTGTCTCGTTAAACGTATTGCCTTCTTCATTGTTGATATACTGTGCTACATATTTAATCGGAGTGTTAGTTGTGGTATCTTCCCTTCTGCATTAAAAACTGCTGAAGTTATTCCTCTATATAAAAAGGGTTGACGGATTTTGTCAGCCAATTTAGACCAATATCAGTACTTTCAGTATTCTCTAAGCTATTTGAAAAAGCAATGAAAGACAGGATTTTATCATTCCTTAACAAAAATAACTAATTGTGTCATCAACAGTATGGCTTTCGTGAGAGTAAATCGAAAAGAAGATGCCATATTAAAGTTGTGTAGTGAGACATACAAAATGGTTTTAATAGTAATACGTGTCAATAAGATTATTTATCGACATGACAAAGGCCTTTAATATGGTTAGCCACACGATCGTTTTGGACAAGCTCAATAAGGCTGGATTCAGGGACTCAGTGTTCACTTGGTTTAAGCCTTATCTGACGGAAAGTACTCAAAGGGTGAAGATAAACGGAGTTTTCAGTACTAAGCTGCAATTACGGGTTGGGGTACCTCAAGGCTCGGTTTTTGGCACCATCCTGTTTCAAATTTATGTAATATTCAATGGATATAACTGCTTTTGCTGGCGATATGGCCTTTACATCTGTAAGCAATTCTTTATTCGATTCACTGGTAAAATTAGAGAGTGACATACAGTTGCTACGGAAATGGTTTGCAAAACATGAATTAATTGTAAGAGAAAAAATCAAGTATGCTCGAAAGTAATGTCGTTTTTCACGCCGCTGCATGTCCAAAACTTCCAGCGTCTGCTCATAACTGTGGTAAAGTCAATTTCCGTGCTACTGTCTTTTTGAGCTGACTTACAAAATTATATGATGTGTGCGACGCGTAAAATGTTTCTGCTACAACCTTATTCTTCCAAAAAGCTTCTTACAGTCATTTATAGTATTTTGGTCTGGTTAACTCAAAGCTACATTATGGTTTAACAAGTTGGGGAGGAGCTCATAATAATATAATTGAGCCACTGCAAATTGCACAAAAGCACATAGTCAGATTTATATTTGAAAAAAGTAGATTAACAAATAGTTGGCTTTTATTTTCCCTCGTTCGGATTTTACCAATAATACATTTATATACCACCTTGATCTAAAAGTTCCCGCACCACACCACCGTGTGGCGCTCCCATTATTTCGATTTAAGTTCTGTTTCTTTTGTTACGTTGGTAATTCTCTTGTTGATATTCCCTCTAAATCTTAGCATCACAGCTTAATATTTGCCAAAGCTACGAAGCCAAGAGTACATCTATTTCTGTGTGTGTTGACGATTTTTTACAATTTTAGAAATGGATTTAAATTTGCAACAACGAACTTGTACTCGTATGAAATTTTGCGTAAAAAACGGATTTAACGGCGCGCGAACGTTGGAAATGTTGGAAAAGTGTTTCGGTAACGACTCTCTAAAGAAAACTGTCGTTTACCAGTAGCACGAGCGATTCAAAAGTGGTCGTGAGTCAATCAAAGATGATGAACACAGTTGCAGACCATCGACATCGAAAACCGACGAAAACATTGATGCAGTAAAAGAAACGTTGGTCAATAACCGCAAATTAATCATCAGAGAAATAGCGGAGGACTTGAACATTGCCTATGGATCCATTTAAGACGTTTTGGTTAATGATTTGAGTTTCCGTCTTGTAGCAAAAGACCTCAATTTCATGCAAAAAGAGACCGTGTTGACGTCGCAAAAGAGATGATTTGCGAAGCTGAATCCGATCCCACATTCATCAAAAGGATCATTACTGGAAACGAGACGTGGGTTTATGAGTACGACACGCAATCCAGACATGAGGCAAGTGAATGGCGTTCACCAAATGAGCCGAGATCAAAAACACCACGTCGTTTTCAGTCAAAAAAGAAGTCAATGTTCACGGTTTTCATGGATTAGAACGGTGTAGTGCATCATGAATTTTTGCCAGAAGGCCAGACAGTAAAGGAAGAGTATTACGAGTATTTGGGCATTACGAGACGTTTGCATGACGCAATTCGCCGAAAAAAACCATAATTGTGGGCAGAAAACTCGTGGATTTTGCACCATGATAACGCACCGTCGCACAGTGCCATCATTATTCGTAATTTTTTGACGAAAAATGCAACAAATACCATCCAACAGCCAAGGAATTCACCTGATTTAACTCGGTGTGGCTTTTTTCTGTTCCATCGAGTTGAAAAATCACTACCGGGAACGCGTTTCAGCAGCCGAGAGGAAGTAATGGAAAAATCGCAAGAAGCACTGGTGGACATACCGAAATCCGAATATAAAATATGTTGCGAGGATTGGATCAAGCGCTGGCATAAGTATGTTGCAGTCGTTGGGGATTGCTTTGAAGGGGACAATATAGATTTAGATGAATAAACTTGTATTTTTAATTTTCTGAATAAATTCCGAGAACTTTCCGAAAGTGTTTTTCATGCGTAGCGGATACTGTGCAATACCAAGAAATTCAAATAAGTATATACAGGTTAAAGGTAAACTTTCGGCAATTAGGAAAGCTACCGATGGCAAACAAAACTAATTTTTCCAATTTCTATACTCTGTCAGCACTTACATTATTTAATCGATTACCGTGACAAATTAGAATCATTTATATAAATATTCTATTTTTAAACAGAGTCATATTGGGGCTATTTACAATGGATATTTCGCAAGTCAAGAATTTGTTTGTGAGCATTGTTTAAGCATGTCTTTCATACTTTTTATAGTCTCGTAAGGTTTTGAATAAATGAATAATTATTTTGTTTTGTTTTCTGATTGTATTTTGCAATAATCCCACAATTATTGTATGTTTATTTATTTTAATGGGCATGGGCATACCATATGCAACCCCATCATTTAATTTTGTATAGAATATGTATTATAACATTTATAAGAAGGTAAAAATAATAAAAAATCAAAAACTATATAGTTGCTGCTCTGCATATCGATTTGTCTCATGAATTAAAAGTTGGATAGCTTCGTCATCTACAAAAAGGCAAAAAGGTTCCATACAGCTAATAGTGAAAGAGACATCGGTTGGAAAACCAGACCTTTTAGCGAAAGGAAAGGTTTTTTGCCGAGTAGAAAACTCCGTACCAAGTCATTTGGATCACCCGTAACTGGCATTTACTCTGCTTCTCCTTGCATTTCTTCGTTATCACTTTCTAGATCTTCCTCGTCAACTGCATTCAAATCATCTGGTTCCGAGTTGGTATCGGAGTTAGGGTCATCATTTGGAAGCAAACTCTCATCAAAATCCACATCATCGCTTGAGAAATCGGCATCACTTTTTTCGATTTCCAACTCTCTGGCAATCTCGCTGTCAGTTATGTTTCGCCTTTCTATTTTTTATATGCTTTTTTTACTTAATTAAAATAATAAAAAAATAAAAAATAATAAAAATAAAATCACTTCTAAGATACTTACTAAAAAGCAAATAAGATGAAACGAGATAACACCAATTTTAACACGAGGAAACTACTATCTCACATTTTCGTGTGGAATGGCCTCAGAAAAAAAAATTCTCAGGGACCAGAAAATTCGCTATAATTCTACAAAACTGGCGATAAGCAACTGCGAATTGATTGGGAACTACTATTTAGGTACTAATATAACATACACAAAATTGAACAAAAAATACTTTGGCCTAGGGCGACCAGAAATATCAAAACAGCTTGGAAGTCAAAGTGTTAAAGATGATGCTGGTATGCAGAGGAATAGTAAATTCTACTCGTACCGTTTTGTTTTTGCATCTGATGAAATGATATCAATTACCAGATTGTTCTCCTTGATACATTTTCAAGGAGTAAGGATTGCTGTTAAAGAGAAAGTATTTTTTTCTTTGTTTGTTACGAATGTGATTATCATATGAAAAGCAATCTAGACTTGGAAGGTCTATGATCGTACCTGCCTGATAATATTCAATATATGTATGTACAAAATCTCCTGAATATTCACAGTGGCATACTTACGTTCGAACGAAAAGTGAAAGCGCAAAATCCGTTAATGAACTGGAAACTGGATAAAAACTCATCAACCAAATGAAAAATGGAAACGCAAACGAAAACACTTTGTTCCATTTAATGATTTTATCATTAATATTTTTCTGTTCACCAGACTCATCATACCCGTAAATCTGTTCTATCTGTATAGAGATATACTCGTACTCAACATACGTCTCACATTTGTCTATCCAAAGGAAAATATTTCAATTTAAAATCAATAGGAGAAATATTCCTTCCGAGCCTCCAAAAAATTGCCTGTCAACTGCCTAGTAGTCATCACTCATGCAAGTTTACTCTACCTATACCAGTGCGCATTTGTATATCTGTATGCTCTCAATGATATTCTCATCCCAGTGTTTCATTACATCTTAGCAATTCAATCAATCAAAGCATTTATCTTCATTAAAAATTGACGATAAAATCGAAGGTACATCAACGGTCCTTGTGAAGGCTCGTCAATAGAATACGCGAATACTCGTAATCAGAAGAACACAACTCTGAGTCTGTTGCCTGGCGGTGCAGATACGAATGCTATCAATTGAAATGTAAATGATTCAGGCTTTTGGTGAAAATAAAAAGAAAATAATCCTCGAGCAATGACAATAAGGCGAGAGAAAAACTTCTGCATAGGCGAAAGATATGTATGTTTGTACTTTGCTAATAAAGCTGGCCACAGATGATGCCAGCATCAGAGAGACGATTCCTTCGGGGATATTCGAAATTTCGTCACAGCCGAGACTGGTGAATAAACTTCGGCAGTGCTGCCCCAGAGTACAATAAAATTTTCGTTCAGCTTTTTTCAGCCGTCTCCACGATGTCGTTCTCTGGATCTTTGGAGTGTCTGTAGATGTAGTTATATTTTATGTACTGCATATGCAGCCAAATATGGAAATTCGTATCTCAAGCATTTCAGCTGAAAGGAATGCAATTACTCGTACAGATGGAGTGGATAAATCTCTCCAAGTACTTTCTTTCAGAAAGATTCGATGGTAGCGAATAAAGGCTTTGAATGTATAAATATAAAATGGAACCACAAATGGGTGATGCAATATTTCGGGGTGATGTATTTCGTTCTATGAGTATGTATTTGCCAGCAAACTAGGATTATGTTGCCCGTGGACAGTGCAATTATAACTTATTTCTAAATTTTATTTATTCAAACATTTGACTCATCAAATTTCTATTGGTATTGAAGGTTTTCTGAAAGAACGAAAGGGGTTATTTTATTCAAATAATCTTCGACACATCTGCTCATCTATTCATAGTATATAAATTCAATAACACTTCCCTTTTCCATCTGTGTCCTGCCAAAAAAGTTCTCATCTCCCGATTGCTAACTCTACGAGAAAAAACAGAGTTCATCCATCCCGCAACATCTTTCAACATCACGAGCTCACCAGCTCACAAAAACGCTGAACGTTTAAAATCGTTCTTGATTTCTCCCCCAAAAAGTATTTCAAATTAACGCCGGTCGTAATGTAACCATAACCGGGAAAGACCATTTACCTAAAAGCCATATAGTCAAAACTACGAACCGACAAGTAAAACTTCTGCTCGCCTTAAATATGTCATCAACATCATCGAATGACTTTGCACGCAAGTAAATAGAGCGGCAAGAAGAAAATGATAAAAAAGGAAACAAATTGCCGAACCTATTACAGGAGTTGATACTTAATATCATGCGTGGTCAATATCCATCTCAGAAACGTTTTTCCATCGAAGCACAGCAGTCATATAAATAACTTATCTAATGTACTTCTTGCATGTTCCATTTATTGGAATTTCTCAGGTTTTCGGAGGTGGGTAAACGCTTCAGTGATAAAGTGCCTGCAGTACCATCATTCACCGGTGTTACAAGAAGGTAGAGCTGAAAAATGATCCCTACTAGTAATTAGCACAACAAGACACACTACCTCCATGTGGTGGACACCGATTAACGATAACTCTGTTGCTTCATTTGTTGGAGTAGTTTCCATACTGCACTCCTTTTTTTTTGGCACTCTCGGAGCTACTGCTTCGAGAACCTGGAGGCAGGCTACATGACTTCCGGCCAAAATGGGCAACATGATGAGTGAACCTCTTAGAAAAAATCTCTAATCCATGGTGGAACATTATACACCGAGGGATACATGGCTAAGAGGATGCTTAATCACTACTAAAAAACCCGTCACCCTGTCAATGCTCTGGACGCTAACGTTAACTCGAATGGTCCTTTAGTTTTTAATACCGATATAAGAAGCGAAGAAAGGAATCTGTCTCCCCTGGGCAGCTGAAACTCAAACACATTATATGAAGACACACTAAGCATGCCGGAGGAGCACTTTGGGCAATCCTACAGCTTGGTTAAAAACTCCGTCGCTGAGAACAAGTCACAGCATTTTGCTAGCGCGCGCTCAAAGGATTTAAGTACAGTTAAAATGTTTGCACACTGCGCGGACGAAGGAAAATCAAGGAGAATGAAAGAGAGGTACTGGTGAACGTTGGTTTTAAATGTTTGAAAGTTGTAATGACTAGGAAATAAAGAGCTAGGCAGGGCATTCCATAAGCGAGTTGTACGGCTTAGGAATGAATCACGATATTTTAAATTACGTCTGAAAGTAGGCTTGAGAGTATATTAATAAGCATTCATAGCGAGACGGGTGTTACGGTTAAAAGTCAGAAAGGGTGCAATGCTACTGGCAATTTCTGTGGAGCACTGGTGGTGAAAATGGCGATACAAAAAGGCGAGACAGGAGACATTACGTTTGTGTTCGGGGTGTCCATTGTTTAAATGATATTAGTATCACCTATGAGTTTTATCTCATGGTTTTGAATCCAATTTAGTAGGTTCAGAGATGTTTTGGGCGCACCCGACCAGATGTGGGCATTGTACTCCAATTTCAAGAGGATAAATGCCCAGATCAAAGGGAGTAAAGTATTTCTTACATCCTTTAAGGAAATCTAGACATTTCGCAGCATTTTTGGCAACACCGAATATGTGGTCATTCCAACGTAAATTATCACTGACACACATACCGAGAATGGAAAGTTTATCGGTTTCGGCGATGCAACTGCCATTCATGGGTATTGGCTGGGTGTTTAAATTCTCTCTTTAATGACAGCAGATGGCATTGTGTTTTGGAAGCATAAATCTACTCTGTTAGTGGTTCACCAATTAGTTACGCTGTTAATATCAAAATTTCCCGTTCCCGTTCCCGTTCCACAGCCGAAGAGCAGGGACGCGACTCCGGGAACGAATATGAAAAGCATAGAGTACTGTCGTCAGCAAAAGAAATATATTGGATTATAAGTAGCAGAGAAGAGATCGTTGATGAGAATTAAAAAAAGTGCCGAAGACAGAACGCAGCCCTAGGGTAGACCAGCATGTGCTTTGTGAATATCAGACTTGAAGCCATTCAAGAAAACCCTCTTGACCGTTCCGAGAGTTAATTTCTAATCCATTGAAGAGGAGAGTCGTCGATCCCAAGAACACGCGTTTTCGACAAAAAAAAGTGGGATGCCAAACTTTGTCAAATGCCTTAGTAATGTCAAGTATAGCTATCTTGCTTTCGCCAGATTAATGTACCCTTTGGTTCCACTTTTCGGTGAGATATGCCATCAAATCACCAGTGGACCTGTTGCTACGAAAACCGTACTGCCGGTCATTAAGAAGTTTCCGTGTTTCGAGATATTTGATGAGCTGACGGTTTATCAGCGTTTTCACGACCTTGAAAAGAAGGAACATAGGAAAGATTCCTAAAGAGTAGGATTGATGAAAAAGCTTACGCAGTGGTTTTGGCAGCGTGGAATAACACCTCTTCAGAAGGCGGGGAGATGTACCATCTGGACCACCGGATTTGTGAATATTAAGATCTTTAAGAACTCTTGCTACTACACGAGTGCGAAAGTCGATTTGTCCCATTGAAGATTCGACGCACTCATGTGTAGGCAGAGACGAAGCACAATCTGGGAGCGTTGAGCTGGCCGCAAAGTGTGCAGCAAGCAGATTGGCCTTGTCCAAAGAGCTGACAGCTGGAATGTCATTGTAAATGAGCGTTGGGATGGAGGATGAGGCAGAATTTCTAATGTTTTTGACGAATGACCAACAATTTTTACTGCCTTTGGGGCATTGCAGTATTTTTTGCCTCAGTTTTTGGTCGTATTGGAATTTTACATGCTTAACAAAGACGTTGCAGTCATCCCTAGCTCGTTTGAACTTTTTTCGGTTTTTCTCTGTTGGGTTGGTCTTGAAGGACCGAAAAAACATTTCTTTAACCCTGACAGCCTCTTTACAGCTCGAGTCGTACCATGCCTTTTCTTTTGGTTTGCTACTCTTCATCCGATGAGAGATAAAGTTTCTCATTCCAAATAGAATGGTGTATGTGATCATATCAGCAACGGCATCCACGTCGTTATCGAGGAAACATAACTACCAGTTAAAATTCCTAAAGATGTTGTTAAGATGGCTCCAGTTGGCTTTCTGGTAGTGCCATACTGTTCTTATAGGAATCTTTTCTCTAACTGTGTGGTCGGTGTACGAGAAATTAGCTGACATGACGCAATGTTCCGACGAGCCTAGAGGGGAGAGCACACCTACGGTCTATTTATCAGGGTTGGAAGTTAAAAACAAGTCCAGGATGTTGGCGGTGTGACTATCAACGTCTGGTATTTGTGTAGGCTCATTTACAAGCTGGGTTAAGTTATTTTCCGCAGCAAAGATCTCAACACATCGTCCTTCGGGTGTTGTTTATCCAAAATTTCGAAGCCACCCAGAATTGTGTATATTGAAATCGCCCGTAATCATGATTTCAGTATGAGGATACAGGGATACAATTTTTTGTATGGAGTCAGATAGCGCATCAAACTCATTAAAGGTCAAGTTGCTGTCCAGTTTAGGGCTTCTGTAAATAAAGCAGTAGTTTAGAATTTGCTTTCGGAGGTGGAATTTTAGCCACATGAAATTGATTTCCGGATTGGAACAGGGACTACATTGTGGTTGAGTTTGGTAAGCTGCATCACTACGCAAGTAAATGGCGAAACTGCGGTGAGAGAAGAATAATGGCACTAGTTCGGAACCAGGTAGTTTCAGATCAGAGTGATCTGAGAGGTGTGAGCGGGGATCAACCTGTGTTTCACTAAGTGCCAAAACAGCTAGTCTGTATTTGCAGACGTGGACGTACGCAGAAAAGTATTTACTTTTTAGCCCGCGTATATTGGCAATTTCCACTCTAAATTTCCGAGTCATGATAAAGAAAGACAAACACAGAAAACACAAACACCAACGTTACTAAGCGCAGATGTGAAGTACAAATTCAGAGTTGGTTTACCGAATCAAGTTATTTAGGTGTTATGCCCTTACAACAATTGGAAATAGCACACCAACAAAACTCATACCCACAGCCTGTTTACCGTCGGTTGTTACATACACTGTATTACATTGTCATACAGGGCGTGCAGTGACCGAGTGAAAGCAACAGTATGACCAGGGTTGGGATGCCCGCACTGTGGATGATGGTTCGGTTCAGAGTTGTAAAATACTGAAGTACATTTGTGCTGCAGTACTAGTCAAGTACCCAGTACCGTGTACTTGTACTTATACTTAAAAAAAAAATACAATGTACTTGGTACTTGTAAACCACGAAGTACAAGTACTTTTGCAAGTACCTTCTTCTAAGTACATTTACTAGGTACTGCAATACTGACCAGTACATTTTCAAGTACTTCTCAATTACAAGTCCATTTTAAGTACTCGTATTTGAACCACAAAGTACTTGGGAGAGTACTTGTTCTTGGTGATTTTCAAGTACCAAGTACATTGTACTTTTTTTTAAGTACAAGTACAAATACACTGTACTGGGTACTTGACTAGTACTGGTAATTGAAAGTTTACAGGTCAGTTTCGGTTTCCCTGCACTCGCGGGTTGTTGCTGTTTTTTTTTTGCCCGTACAGGGAACTTTTTTTTTTGGTTGTTGTCGTTGTTTTTCTTTTCCCCACGCGAGGAGCGAATTTCACAGTGCACTTGTCGATGGTTAGCTCGGCACTCTAATGTCAGCAGCAGGCCTTATCCGCAATATATTGGTTTATCAAATGAAGAGATTCTCGTTTCATTGGACGCACAAAACATGAGAATCAACCCTAGAATTTTGGAAAATTCTCCTTCACATGGCCTTGGAGCGGTTAGTGATCTTAGGGTTATACTCCTCAGACAGTCTTCCTCTGTGTAAGACATGACATGTGGATACGTAGCCTTGATAATTTCTGTTAATTTATCAGGAATGCTTCTACTGCGCAAGGCACGTCAGATAAATTCTCGATTGACACTATCAACAGCAGGTGAAGTGGTGATCGGTACTCAACACACTGTTCGATGATAATCCGTAAGGATCCAGAGCGAAAATCTGCTTATTCGGCGTCGAGTGTGTCTTCGAGGTGTTCTTTGATTCGCTCCAGGATGATTTTAGCTATTTAGCTATTAAAGGCATTAGATTGCCTTTTTTAGGGAGCTTGACGATCATTCCCTTCTTCCACTCGTCCGGAAAACTCTCGGCTTCCAATATTCTCCCGACAAGTGGGAACAGTAGCTCAGCTGCTGCCGTTAGCGCAGCTAGAAACAACTCCGCAGGTATGCCGTCAAGTCCTACCGCCTTATTGGTTTTCAGTGTTTTGATCGCAGCAATAATCTCTTCCTTACTGGGGGTTGTGGTGCTAATTCGGGAATTTCTTTCTACGTACACTTCAGTCTGACTTGCAACCGAAGCAAAATGCTCCTTCCATCTCTTTAGTTGATCCTCATCCGATATTAGCAACGAACCGTCAAAGCCTTTCAGCCTTTCTGCCACCTGTAAGCTCTTTGGTGATTCTGTAAACGGTTCTGCTATCGCACCTCGCTGCTGCTTCTTCTGCTTGCGTGGCCAGCGCATTGATGTAATTGCGATTGTCACTTCTAACGTTACGCTGCACTTCTCTTAGCTTCATGCGATATAGGGACTCTAGCTCGACCCTCTCTGCTGCTGGAGCTGCTGCAATTCGAGCTCTTAGTCGTTTTCATTCGCTGATCCTTCTCCAGGTATCCTCGGAAAGCTACGCCCTATGACTTCCCTGCGATCGACCGAAAATCCTTTCAGCACCTGATGTGAAAACAGTTTTCACAGCACACCAATGGTCTTGGATGGTGGCGGGCAGTGAGCTGCTGATTGTGTCCACTCCTCGTGAAGGTATTCTTGTGTCTTTAGATCTTCGAACGGCAGCAGTACGTAATTGGACAGTAGCTACCATAAGATGGTGATCTCGTACCAACCCCATGTCCGCTCCTCTTCTGTTTCGGACGTCTAGAAGACTACTTCTGAAACGGCGACTCATGCCAAAATGATCGGTTTGGTTGGAAGTTGCTTGCCTGTCAGTTGACACCCAACTGATTTTATGGCAGACCTTGTGCTCAAACATGGTGCCACTTATGACAAGATGGTCAAGCCAAAGGTCGTCAACGTGTTATCAGTCCTTATCCGAGGCATTGAGTCGGTTTCCGTAGCAGACTGGTTTCGGTAACGCGGATTACTGGCCCAGCTTACCTAGGCATAAGACCCTAGACAATCTCGCACTTGCAATTTTGGCCTACCTGTATAAGGATTTATACATGTAGTTGACCAGAAACCAACTCGAGGAGGTAAAGCAGCACTACATTACGAACTTGATTGTTGCGATACTGGTGCAATCCATGTTTTGAACAGTCAGTAGTTTCCCGATTAATCGCCATGCAGACCCCCTAAATATACATACCATATACATACATATGGTATGTAAGTACAAGGTTGATGGTCATTATCGCCTACGTATTTATTTTTATTATTAATTATCCTGCTGATATCTTGACTTTATTTTTGTTACTATCATATCTTTGTCTAGGCTTATGTTAATTTACTTGTGCTTCAGATCACATCAATTGATCCTTTTGAAATTATTTTCCGTCGGTTTTGACCCCATATTGTTAAAATAGATATCTTCCTATCTGGAGAACCGTTATTATAACGTTCACTTTAGGTCAGCCTTCTCAAACCAGTTTTTAGCCACTTCTGGTATCCCACAAAGCAGCCATCTAGGTCCCCTCTTTTTGATTTCAACTATAAACGATCTTGACAGGATTATTAAGCACTGCTTCCTCTATCCTTTGAGACACTAAGTTCTCAAAGACTATTTCTTCGGGCCAAGACTCTATTCTCCGTCAGGAAGACCTCAATAGGTTTTCCACTTGGTTTATAAAAAATTGCTTTGAGCTTAATGTCTCCCAATGGCAATCTGTGACTTTGTCTCGTATGTCCAATCAATCTCCCCCTCTAATTTATTTTCTGCGTAACCAACCTGTACCCCAAGTTTAATCCATTCGCGACCTTGGAATATTATACGATAGGGAGTTAAACTTCCGTTCGCATATTGATGAGATAATCCTTAAAGCCAACTCATACCTCGGTTTTATCAAACAATGGTCTAAAGAATTTTGCAATCCTTATGTGACCTGATCACTTTACAATACCCTTATCCGGCCCCTTCTAGAATATGCCAACCAAGTGCGGCCCCACTTTCAGCGAGTTCATATATCCCAAATCGAAAACATTCAACGTTATTTTGTTCGATTTGCCCTTTGTGGGCTACCCTGGGATGACCTTTTATCTTACCTCCGTATTGTGATCGTCTCAAACTTCTTAACCTGAATACCCTCGAAAACGCAGAGACGTAGCTGACATTCTCTTCATTCATCGACTGCTCTCTGGTTCTGTGGATTGCGCTGCCCCTTATAATTCTATTTCCTTCAACACTAAAACTCGTAGTTTACGCTGTCCTCGTCTTTTCTATATTCCAACCCAACGCACCCCTTATGGTTCCAAAGAACCAATCTCCCGCATGCAAGGTCAACTCAAATCTCCCCCTTTTTGATTTTAACTTGAGCACTTCTTGTCTTAAACTTCATATCCTTCACCAATCGCTTGCTTCCTAGCCTCTAATTGTTGTTAGTTTTTAAGTCCTAGTTTTCAAGTTGGTTTAAGCTTGCATTACGCGAAATAAATTAGGGCTGACGCCACCACTAAATTAATATTGTTCCCACAGTTTTTACTGAGTGCGCTTCTCGCACCTCATTTTTTTATATTTGTTTGTAGCACACTTAAAAGTTAGTATCTAAGAAATAAGGCACTTTTTATTGAAGCTCGTAGCTAATCGGAAGCGTTGTATTAATTTCCCAAAGCCGCTCGCATTCGCTACCCACTATACCCACGGACTACGTAGCTACCACGGTGTGTTCTAGTGATCCAATGCTAGGAAGGGTAACCTCCGTAAAAGAGCAAAACGATGGATGGAATTCCGAATGTCAATTAAGATTTTCTTTGCAGGCTCGTATTAACTGGAAGATGACCAAAGATGGTCGGAAATTCCCTCTGTACGAACTCGGGTCCCTTATTTAAAATATCAGCTCAACTACCATCTAGAGTAAGGTATGTAAAAATTGTAACTGCGGTTAGCAAAATTTAGCAACAAGATGCTGCTAAATTCCGACGAGAATACAACGGAGCAGCCGGTAGCACGACCACAGCTGCTGAATGGCTAAACCCGCTTCAACTCTTTGCCCGAATTGTCCTTAAGAGTTGCCCATGTCCGGAGGTAATAAGGGTGAATAAATGGTAGTAGGGATGGTACATTTTGGCTTTTTGAATGATTTGTTTCATTAACATTGAGGATTGGGTTGAGTGTAGAACAACTGAACACTACCCCCATTTAATTATTACCCGGATCGCATGTCGGGATAGTAATTAAATTAAATTAAATATTGTAACAAACCTTGGAGAAGCCTGCTTATAGACCCTCATCAGGAAAAATTGACAACAAATAAGATTCTAGGGAGCAGTTCTGCTTAGCTGAGAAGGTTATGAATAAAATCATTGAAAAATGACTGCCAGTTCAATTGCTGATTTACCTAAAAGCACTTATCACGAATATCTGCATCTGACTCAAAGGCAGTAATAGTCCTTAATCTGTTTTCAAAATTTTATTTCCTAACCATTTGCTTAAATGAACGACACACGGCCGCCTACATATGTTACATACTCGTATGTGCACATACTCGTAAATTCTGCTGTCGTATTCATAGCTCAAAAACGAACAAGTGGGGTTTCAACCCCTAATTACTCAAACAACATCCTTAAGGAATCTTCATTTGAAAAGATTTCATAGGTATAAGCACTCTTCTTTGAATTTACAAGTAGTAGCTCTTACAGCGCCTGCTGCTGCTCCAGACAGAATGGGCGTTCAAAAAAAAAAAACCATATTCACTTCATGATGTGCTCGTTGTCAAGATTACAAGCGATGGATTTACGTCTCGCTGTGTTACGCAATTGTTTGCACCTGAAAATTGAAGGCTTTTACAAAAACCTTCTCAGAACGTTAAAGGCTGCTATATAGCCGCAGCCCGCTGTCGTCGTTGCTGACGACCCCTAAAAACCCAACAAAGTGTTATGTGTATTTTACTTGCAATTAGCATGGTGATTAACTAATTGCCTCTTAGTGTGTGTTTGTGAGCTTAAGGGGTTGATTCGAATGAGTAGGGAATGGGGGAAGTTGGATGTTAGATGGCGTATGTTGGGTAGGATGGAGGTGAGCATCATGTAAGCCGAGTCATTAGAGGTTATTTGCAGCTAATTTGGCAGACAATTAAAGGAGCGCTTTTTCGTTTCCCCATTAAAAATAAAAACAAATCTCGTGAGGCTGACTACCCAATTACTGTTGAAGGGTTTCAACGAAATGATTGAAGGGCATTTTATTAATTCAATAAGTCTCCTTGTTATGGTAGAACCAGTATCAATGGGCCTTCTTAAAATTATGCAAGTAGCGAGATAGCGATTTTTCTGCGATCTGAGAAAATTTTGAAAATTAAGACGTTGCGTTGGAAGAAAAATAGTATGACAACAGGAATCCCATGCAGTGTCGGATAAAATAGCCATTAAATCTATAAGACAAAGCACTGGTCTTACAGTGGCACTCCGAACTCTATCGACAGAAAATGTCTATTTGCTTTAGCCGGGTAAAGGTAGTGCTGCTCGCAGAAATACTTGTATTGTTTGGGATATATATGTGCATCTGTAAGTCAACATATAATTGATCATGTCCCTTACACGATTAGACAGGGAAGGAGAAGTTAACTAAAAAAAGTCATGAAACGCCATGCGAATGACCTACTGTCCTTTCACTTGAGATAAAGTTCTGTCATGTGAGTCATGAATAGACCTATGCTAGCCTCGATCATAATAAGATTCTTATTACGTGGCCAGTTCAATAACTATGAATACACATAAGTTGTGCTTATTTTACCATCCCGTGATAGCAGCCTGGTGCTGATATTTAGCCAGTTTAACCAAACTCGACTTGACCTCCTGGGCTGGTAGGAGGAAAATAGCAGAATTATTATGCCTATGACACTATTCTTTGAACGATCTCTAATGTGGTGTCGAGTAACTGCCGAGTTAAGCCAAGTAAGTAATTGACTACCTCGAAGTTAAACCTGTGTATTGTAAGGTACTGTTCATCCCTTCGAAGTGCCTTTTCGGCGACTCCAGGAATGTCGCTTCTCCCTCGTTTGCCGCCTGACTTATGTTTCTTTGTCTTTACTACTTTATTACCTCTAAATGTCAAAATGTCATCAACAGAGGCAAGTAAGACAGGTTTTTGACTTGGAAATTTTGCACAATACTCTCAAGTTGAAGGCATCTCATTATTTTAAATAGTGCGGCAGAGAACATCTTGCAGGGGAGATGAGGAGTCTGATGCCAAATTAATTGGCACATACAAGAATCAGCAACGGAAATACAGTACTGGAATTTGATTCGTCTGGCATGGTCGAGTGTGGTCAATCCTAGCTCGATGATTGCCGTATTTGAGTATCACAGTCAATACATAAATGATGATCACGGCGACGGCAACCAGTGAACAAAATTCAATTGTCCAAGAATGATGTTGTTTGGTTGCCTTCCAGTTGTGTTCATATATCTGATTGAGCCTCTCGATAGTTGAATTTTGAGACCCCTATTAAAGACAGATAGTGTTTTGTACAGCTGCTGGGAAATGCAATCCTTACCTTGCTCAATACTGTGAAATATTGATGGCTGGAAGATGAATGTCTTTTCATTAAATGTTGGTCACTTGTTTGTATCTTCCAGTGGTATTTCAAAATATCTCTGTAGATTATAGTTGACTACCAGTACTGTTTGTTCGTCTATCGTGGTGATACAAGATTGAACTGACCTGGTGTTAGTGCATCAATATCTTCAATGTTGTCTGTTAATGAGCAGAGTGGTCTCGAATTTAAACCTCCTTCTTGCATTTATTGTATCCATCGTGAAATTTTTACTTGTTCAAGCGTCGATAATCTGGTTTTGAATTCGTCCGGTTCGTTTTGAATTTTCACTGATACATTTTCATCTCATCCGATACCCAAAAGCCAAAGACTTTGAATGAGAATCTTTGCTTTGATTCTTATTGGAGACTACCAGTGTCACTCAGTACTTCACGTTTGGTAAATCGTTTGCTGAATGATGAATAATTAATTTTAAACTGAAAGTCATCTGTCCTCGGGCAACATTTTATTCCCAAGATTTTAAATGAGTGTCATTATCAAAAGTCACGTTCTGGTTTCATTTCAGTGACTTCTCTCGGCAATGCTTTTATAAATTTGGAACTAAATTCGTAAATTATATCCACCCATCAATTCTTGTTGAAGGTCTTGACGCTCATTTAGTGAGCTTGCACCTCTAAGACAGTCGTTGACGTAGCATACTTCTGCACTGTTTTACTTGTCAGTGGATACCCCGGTCTTTCATCCACAGCCAGCTGGCATATGGTTTTAATTACCAAATACGGTGCGGATGCTGTGCCGTTTGAAGAGAATATTCCTTCATAGTGCTACTAGAGTTTTCTATCCACACAGTATGCAGCTCGATTCCCCTGACCGACTAAAATCTAGCGCGGTACATTTTTTCGACGTTAGCTGTCAATACGATTGCAAATGACTTCCATCGAAGTAGCAGAAAAAAAGGTTCTTTTGAACAACGGTCATCATCACGCTATTCAGCGATTCCCCAGATGTCGTTTTTGCCGAGGCGTTAGATACCACCCTCAGTCTGGTAGTAGTGCTGTCATTTTTTTATCATTGCGTGAATTGGGATATAAGAGGGTTTGCCAGTGTACTCTGTACTTGCTCCATGAGTTCCTAAATGAACTTGGCATTTTTGCTCCAACATAATAAATCACTTCTATGCCACTTTACTTGAAGCGCCCAAACCGTGAAATCCTTCGGGAAGGGCAATGTCCTGTGTCGTTTCATTTGTATGTCATTTTCACATATTTCATTTTCTTGAAATCTTTGCAATTGGTAGTTCTTCTAACTTACAAAATTTCTTCAACCCTTCGTCTTCACTGCACACCCTGATATATGACGTGAGTATGTTAAGTTGTACCTGCTTCCTTGGAGTTGGGGTGGTGATGATCGGCCCCGATAGTATCCAGCCAAAACCCGTACTTTGTACCATTGGCATATCAGGTGGACCCTTGATAATCCATGCGGCAGAATATCTGATCCTACCAGCAGTTCAATCTTAATTTTGCCCTTGAAGGTGTGTCCACTGGTTGAGTGTAAATTGTTCTAGTGGCATTTCTAGTGCTTCTACTTCTAAGTTGACCTTCTCGTCATGAATCGATTGAAGAGTAGAGTAATATGCAGTATGATTCGTGTAGAATGGCCATTAATTCTATTGATCTTTGACTCATACTTGAACCAATATACCGTTATTTGAAGCACTAACTGTCACGAAGCAGGATTGAGAAACCAGAGCTCGTACAAATTTAGCCTGTCCTCCAACGCATATGTTCACCATGGCTATGGCTAGCAATACCATCCTTTTACTATGACATGCTGTAGTGTAAGACAGCACGTCTTTTGTGATTCTTCACTAGTTCTTCCTTCTGCCAGCAAAACGGGTGCATTCTTTCCTCGAGGGTAATGAAGCAAAGAAGTATGCACGCATATTTTGCAACCCTTGTTCGTCAAACAATCACTTATCGAATGTCCATCTCACAAACAGTTGAAGTAAAGCTTCGATCTTTCCGTTCGGTTTTTGGGCTTCATATTTCGAGAACCTTTTGCAGTTGAACAGTTGATGATATTCGCTGCACACAACATTGGGACTGGTGCTCACATTTAAATTCACGACTATGTTCCAATCCTACGAATCTTCCCTAGATTTCTGTTGATCTTCATCTTGACTATTGGTACAATTTTCTGCATTCTGGGTCAATTGAATGACTAACTTATCCTAAGAACTTACGTCAACTGCTAAGTTGTTAATACCGTACAGGATTTCTTTTGACGCATCCATGATGGTTTTTAAGTCGAACGCACTTTCATTACGAACTGGTTTCAAGGCCAAACATTTTTGGATGTTCGCAGAATTGTATCCATTCTTCATACCTTCCGCTGAATACTGGAATGCTTATGGTTAAAAGCTTGATTTCCCACTGCGTTGGAGCTTGCGGAGCTACTATCTCCGGTTTACATTCTCGTTTATTCTGTCTCCTTGATTTGGATGTACGCATTTTGATACATCTGCTCCAAATCGATGAACTCGTTGCTGCACATATACTCCTGCTCATTATCAGTTTATTTCAGTGGTGACATTATATCCCCATTCATTGCCGACAATTTTGTGCAGCAATCCTTTAATCGACCCAAATCGAACCCAAAGTAAGCTGTACTTTGACTAAAAACCCAAGCTGTTAATTCCGCCGATGAAATTGTTCTTCATAAGGTTCAGTTTATTAAATCTTGTCGGGCCCTTCATATTGTATTTTCAACTGATTTCCTCGTTCTTTCTGCTAGGCAGCGTGAAGACTGTATTGCTCCAACTTTATTTATCTCACTTAGCTCTTCCAAATGTCCATTGTTTATTTGGAAGCCCATCGAAAACAGCTCAAACTGCTCCTACTTGGATTCGCCATCGTTCTTGAAATCGGTCCATAAACGAAAAAGTTCCCAAATTCGCGTTTGAATTAACGCGATGTCTTCCATTTCACTCAACTTATCTTGCTCTAGTAATCACTTCACACTATTTTGATAATTATTTTTTTGTTATACACTTTTCGGTGATGGAGGGGTTGGACCTATTGGTACAGGTATACTAGACACTCACTTTTCACTAGTCAGGCTGATCTGGCTCGAAGGACCATGTAAATCTATAACACTATTAGTCTTTATAACAATCGCCTAATACAGCCGCACATCACTCAATGACATTCAACTCTTTGTTTCACCTTCTTTTATGCATAAATTGTGCTCACCTCAACATAGCAGTTAAGAATGCAAAAATATGAAGATGTGCAACTTATAGGAAAAATAATTTGCGTTGAAATATACATATTGCCGGGACTATATTTTTGTTGACGTCATCAATAGACAGCGAATCTACTACTATGTTTCCTTGTTGGTATTTGAAGGCTTCTTTTTATCTTCTGCTAAAATTTTTGAACGCCTTTTATGCTATGACCTCCCTCGATTTCCTCGATCTTCCAAGTAGTTTCCCTTTGCGGTGTCGCTTTATATGCTTTCAGTTTCTCTGTATTCCCTGGTTATCATCTATGGTTAATTCATGGTTTGTAGTCTCTTCGGAAAGCTAAGACAATTAGAATACTTGAAATGCATCTTGCACCGATCGCAATACGATCAATCAGCTTGGTGGTAGGTTATTCAAGAGACCGCACTATTTCAAGATGCAACAACCACATATTTGTTAAGATTTGCAGCAGGACGTCAATGTGCAACTCGACATGGAACATTATCCTTTGCCGACACGTGTATCATTTTTACATCTTATCCGGAGTGTTAAGTATTTTAATAGGTGTATGAATATGAAATGTCGATTTGACTAACAGATGGCACAACTAATTCCTACTTATGGTTTGTGTCAATGATAACAGATATGGTATTTTGGAACGTTAACATCTGTCAATAAAACTCAATATGTCAAAAACTGTGTTTGTGCAAGCAATTTTTATTGTTGCCGTCTTGAAAATGTCTAATTTTGAGACAAATAACGATCATTTGCGGGCAGTTTTATTACATTACTTTTTATTCTAAGAAAACCGCTGCTGAAAGTCATCGATTGCTAATGGAAGTTTAAGGTGAACATGCTCCAACTCAAAGAACTAGTGAACATCGATAACAATAACTGTGGAAGAGCAGAGAAAAATTCGAATATGGAAAGTTGCAAGCATGATTAGATGATGACTCGACGCAAACTCAAGAACTGCTCGCGGAGGCATTAAAAGGTAAATCGTAAAGCTGTTTCCAAACATTTAAAAGCCCATAATATAGCTAAAGACACGCGTCTGTTATTTCCCATCATGACAAAGTTCGCCCACATGTTGCAAACCAAGTAAAAAGCTATTTGGCCAATATTAATTGGGAAGTTCTGCCCCACCCATCGTATTCTCCAGACTTGGCGACTTCTGATCACCACTTGTCTCGATCGATACAGCTTGGACTTTCCGAACAGCAATTTCATTTTTACGGAGAAGTGAAAAATTGGCTTGATGAATGGTTGGCCTCAAAGGACGAGCAGTGGTATTGGCGCGAAACCCATCAATTGCAAAGAAGATGTAAAAAAGTCATAGCTAACGATGGCCAATGCTTTGATTATTGAATTCATTCGTTATGTTGTTTAAATAAATGAGTAGTTTGGGCAAAAAAATTGACATCTAATATTCACACACCTATCAAGTACTAAAATAGATTTGAAGGGCACTTATTTACAAATGGAGTTAGATGAAGCATCAAAGCAATATCCCTTTGGGCATTTTCCAGCTATTTTTCAACGCTACTTAAAGCAACTTATCAGTGGCTTAACAGGCACCCACAATTGAGCACCACCTTATTCGCGTGGAACAAATTTTAGGAGTTCTAAAGGAGAAAGGCATAGAATGTAAAAAAAAAAATGTTTCTTTTTGAAAGATGAAATCGAATAGTTAGGGAGAAAAGTTAGTTCGAAGGGTATCCTCCCTGATGACCCAGGATTACAAGCTGTCAAAGGATTGAAGTCGCCCACTAATCTATAACAGCAAAAGGCTTTCTTGGAAAAAGTGAACCACTACTGCTTTTTATGATCGCTGATCACAAGCCGTTGATAACCATCTGCAATCAAAGCAGGCACCTACATAAGGACTGAAACGAATAATATCTGTAAATTTCAATACGGGCCATACTTCCAATGCGTAAAAATTGAATTCCATTTTGTACCCAAATTAGCCTGTATATTCTCTAGTTTCAGTTTGTTATTGATTTTGGTTCGGTGCGGTTTAAAATATTAATAAAATATGAGTCAAGAGAAACGTCGTAAAAGGATCATCGACAAATGGCTCGAAAATACTTTGCGTCCAAACATAGCACGCAGTACAGCGGATTCTGTTATTAAACGATATCTGGAGACGTTGACAGTTAAGCGAAAACAGAAAAGTGGAGCTGAAAATGGAGCACATGATACAAATTTGGACAGGAAAATAGTGGGTACCATCGTAAAAAACCGGACTATGTCATCCAGAGATGTTGCTCGGAAATGTGATACCAACCAAACAATAGTACAAAGATCTGACGGTCTAAAAACACGAAAAAAACAAAAAATACCAAAAGTAACTGAAAAGCAAACAAAAGTCATAAAAACACGAGCCCGAAAGCTATTTGAGTTGATCAGCAACAAGAAAGCGTGCTTGGTTTTGGATGACGAAACTTATGTCAAAGCCGACTTTATTACTCTTCCAGGTGCGCAGTTTTACAACTCGTTTGAAACTGAGATTCTTCCGCAATCAACAACATCGATTGGGATGGAAAAATTCGGGTCAAAATATCTCGTTTGGCAGGCCCTTTGCCAATGTGGATACAGAAGCTCATCGTTTATTACAACGGGAACAATTAACGGAGAAGTGTACATTAACGAGTGCCTAAAAGAACGGTTGATTCCTTTCTTAAACAAACACAAGGGTTCAACATTATTTTGGCCAGATTTAGCTTCAGCTCACTATGCTCATGCGACGTTGAGCTTTCTCGTTGCTAAAACTGTCGACTTTGTCCCAAAATACATGAATCCACCCAATGTTCCACAGTGCCGTCCCATTGCAAGGTATTGGGCTTTGGTAAAAGCTAAATTGAGGAAAAGTGAGCAGAGTGCAAAGGACGTAAAAGATTTTAGTGCTAAATGGAAAAGAGCGGCCTACAAAAATCACGGATGTAACTGCCACCAACCTTATGACGGACATTCGAAAAAGTTGAGGAAAGAATGGGAACCCAAATAATTTAATTTACTTTTTGTAATTGTGAATGAATTTAATAAAAACAGAGTTTTAAAGCAAATAAACAAAATTTACATGAATTATGCAATGACTTCCAACAGGGCTGGGCTATCATCCTAATCGGCTGCAACTTCAACAGTTAGTAAGTCTTCAAGTTTAGTGGACTGGTATCGAGGAATATATCGCAACTGTATAGAAAACCGAACGCCACAAGCAAAAGAATTTCAGAGTTGGCCAGGGAGAGGATACACATTGATTTTGCAGCACCAATGGATCTCAACTTACAGCAGACGTCTTTAAAGAGTTTTGCAAAATTATGTGGTATAGACCACATGACAACTGCACCGTTTCATCCAGCATCAAATGGACTTTTTGAATACTTCGTTCAAATATTAGGTCAACAATAACATCAAAAAAAAGGTTGCTAGCTAAAACGGCTGTTACAAAGTATCTCGCTTCGCATAGTTTTACACCGAACGCATAAGGAAAACCACTGCAGAAGTGATCCATGCCGCCCCATTGCTCAATCAAAATTATACTCCTAGTACTGCCGACTCTAACGCAACTACGAGTACTTCACCCCGCCAGCAGGGTGTCGACAGGAAGCCACACCAACGCCATCCTGGTATACCGATCCGAAGAACTACTCAAGTATTCCAAGATATTAACCCTTTCCAGCCACCTGATTTCAGAAAGCGTAAACCTATTAACCGTTTTTAATTGTAGGCAGGAGAGATGTCTTATACAATATACTCGTATGAATTATTCAAATTATTCGCCTAATTATTCCATGTAATGATACTCTAAAATATTGTTGACATCTCACTCTATACATCACACTAAGCCATACTATACATACGAGTATCTATAAGCATTTTCTGTATTGACAAATAAAAAATAAAGCCAGTCGTTAAGTAGTTCACAACGGAGTTTCTCTGATACGGATATAATAATAGGTATACTAAGGCAACTACAAAGGAACACCTGTATCAAAGGTAACGCTTATTGTAATGCGATTTTGTTGCTAAAATAAGACATAGGAAAGACGTTTTAAGTTTTCGATGCAAACGAACGTCCCATGACGATCCACATCAAGTCTATCTTCAGTCTTTACCGATAGTAGCCTGTTATAGGTCCGTGCCCCCAAAGTTGAGAATTCAAGAAATTATTTTTGAAGGGGCCAACACTAGCTCGGATCTCTACCTTGTTATTAATAAGCAGCAAGCCATCAGAAACTTACTTAAATCCATTCACCCCTTGTGTGGCATATGGCCCCTACAACGCCTACACCAACTTATTCGGGGCTTTTCAAAGTGTTTAAGCTGCCACAAATGAATGTGGATTAACGCTAGGTGGCGCTTCTGTTACAGTACAGATTTTAAAATACAAAATTATGCACAGCGTTCAAATTGTCAATATTATCCTTAGATGACTGAAGCATTTGAGCATCCCTGAGCGTGATAGCTAAGGGTTTCGAACCTGCTAAGGTTGAGCAGAGTTGAATGGTTGCTTTTAGTGGATGCCATACAAAGTGATGGTTATCGCGTTCTTCCCCGGTGTCGACTCCACGTCTGTTTCCGATGACTAGCCGGCAATTTCTAAAGCTGAATGTTCGCTGTCTGTCAGGTAAGACCGGATCTGGTGGCAGGTAATAAGTTTAAGAAGCGTAATTCTAATGATGCTAATGCTCACCGTCGAGATTTTGGTTTCAAAACCCTGATCTTCTACTACGTGCTCAAGCATTGTCGCTTCCTACCACGGCGTTGAAATTCAACTATCACAAGAACGATGGTTTCGGAGGGTGTTTGGATATAAATCACGCCTGTGACTATGGAAATATTCCGTTTCAGAAATATGGACTTTGTTAACAGTGATTGAGGCCGCGCTTCAAAGAGGGTGAATGAAAAAGATGACAGTGCGACCATTTATCACTAATGACCTGGGTTATACAACCCGTTCTATCTGTTATTTGTAAACGACAGTGTGAAGGAATCCGGTGAAAAAGTATAGGAAAACTTGCGCCTGTCTTTTAAGCAGAGGTATACACAATCCTGACTGCATTAAACTACATTGTGAACTATAGAGCAAGTATGTATCTGCGTCTGTTGAAACATCTCACCACTTTCAAGCTAGTTCCAGAACACAAGGCTTCTCTGACAACAGTCGAAAACCTGAATTCACTGAGTCCTGTTTGCGTCTCTGGTCGGGATCACAGGAAATGAGATCGCCCATCAACTTCCTGAGTAAAGCTCAAAGGAGAATTTTACAGATTGCATGACTCTCTTGGGTGGCCAAGTGGTAGTATATTGGCATCCCAATCGGACGGTTCAGGGTTCAATACCAGCCATTCCGGAAAGATATTCTTTTTTTCAGGCAACTAAAATCTCGTGAGATGAATGGTTGCTTAAAATACAATAAGACAATTTACACTAATAATTTAGTCTCCTCATTAAAGGTTGAATGCCACCCATGGAACGAAACATCTTTCTCTCGCTCTCTTTCCAATTTTCCAAAAAACCTAACACGTGCTTCGGCATTTTAAGAGTACTCAGTAAGTAAATTCCTTTTTGAGAAAAAAAAAACACATCCTTACGGGCCAGGATACGCCTAGCCACTTCTTATATGTTTCAGTAATACTAAGTCGGAACTTGTTGGAGGCGAAGTCTTGGTTTGAGTCAAGGCCGACCTAAAACCACTTGCCGATCTTAGGGTCACGGCAACCAGTATCTACATCGGTTCAACCAACCATAGAAGACCCTTCCTGTGACTTGCACGTAGGTCGGGCGAAGGAAAGTTATGGAGTAGAGAAAGAGAAGTGCCGATATACGTTCGTTTTGAATGTTTGAAGCTTAAATAAAGAGCTGGGCAGGGCATTCCATAAGCGAGTTGTACATCTAACATATTTCAATGTGTGTTCGAAAGTGGGCTTGAGGGTAAGCTGATAGAGCATGGTGAGATTGGAGACATTTCGTCGGTGTTCAAGGGTGTCCATTTTCTGAATGATATTAGCATCATCTATGACTTTTATCGCACGGTTTTGAATCCTATCTACGAGTAGCAGGTACAGAGATATGGGCATTGTACTCCAAATTTGGACGGATGAATGCCATATATATTGCGGCCAGATCAGAGGGGACAAATTATTCTTACATCGTTTGAGGAAACCTAGACATTTCGCAGAATTTTTGGCGACATCAAATATGTGGTCATTCCAACGTAGGTTTTCATTGACACACATACCGAGAATGGAAAGTTTTTCGGTTTCAACGATGCAAGTGCCATTCATGGGTAATGGCCGAGTGTTTGGATTTTGGACGACAACGATAACTGCGTTTTGTTTTGGAAGCATTGAATTCTACTCCGTTAATATTTCCAAAATTGGTTATGCTGTTAACATCGGAATTCAACGAGCTTAGCATACGTTGCCGTTCCCGTTCTTCAGCCGAAGATCATGGATATGAGTTCGGGAACGAATATAAAAACCGGAGGTTACTGTCGTCAGCAAAGCAATATATATATTGAATAAGAAGTAACAGACAAGAGGTCATTAAAGAGGTCATTAAAGAGGACATGAAAATTAAAAAGAGTGTTGAAGACAAAACGGAGCACTGGAGCACACTAGAATTAATTTTGTGAATATCAGACTTGAAACCATCCAAGACAACTTGAATTCTATGTTCCGAAAAGTAATTTCTAGTCCATTGAAGAAGACAGTCATCGATCCCAAAAGCACACATTTTCGACAAAAGACCCCGATGACAAGCTCTGTCAAATGCCTCAGAAATATCAAGCGCAACTATCTTGCTTTCGCCAGATTGATGTACGCTTTGGTTCCGCTATTCGGTGAGACATGCCATCAAAACACCAGTGGACCTGTGGCTACGAAACCCGTACCGCCATTGAGAGATGTTCGTGTTTCGAGATATTTTATGAGCTGACGGTTTATCAGCGTTTCCATGACCTTGGAAAGAAGGGACGTACGTGCAATGGGTCTGTATGAGGAGAGGGAAGTAGATTCGCCTTTTTTAGGGACGGGCTGTACAAATGCTATTTTCTATCTTCTTGGAAGTAGTCCTATAGGAAAAGATCGATGGAAAAGCATAGAAGAACACTTTTTCAGAAGAAGGCGAGACGTACCATCTGGACCATTGGATTTATGTATGCTAAGATCTGTAAGTACTCTTGCTACAACAGGAGTGCGAAAGTGGAATCGTCCCATTGAAGATTTGACGCACGCGGAGATAAAACACTATCTGGAGGTTTGAGCAGCAGTCAAGAGCAGCTGCAGCAGCTAAAGAGCTGGCAGCTGGAATGTCATTGTAAATGAGCGTTGGGGTGGAGGACGAGGCAGAATTGCTGATGTTTTAAACGAATGATCAAAAGCTCTTACTACCTTTGAGATCTTGTAGTATTTTTTGCCTCGGTTTTTGGTCGTATTGAAATTCTGTATGCTTAAGAATAAGGTGCTGTCATTTATTGATATTCTAGGACCGGGATTACATTTCCCTAACCCTGACAGTCTCTTTACAGCTCGAGTCGTACCATGCCTTTTCTTTGCTCTCTAATCTGAAAGCTTTTAAGATAAAACCAGTACTACTCAACCTCCATTTATTCTTAGACTACGTCATTGATGGGTGTACCTTGATAATTGTGCTGGGGCCCGGCGTAACGGGGTACTCCACTTTTGCTAAGCATCTATATGTGTTAGACATAAGCGGCACAGCATCGTGTGGGGATTTCTGTGAGAAATATGATGACACTGTCAATCAGTTTTCTATGAGTGACCGGCCTAGACTCGCATCAGGCTGCAATCACTCGACACTGATACGAGTATGTTGGCTGCTGGTACTGTCGGCACTTTACCACTTAAGCGTTCCCTATATTTTTAGTTCTTAGTTTATGTCATATATGTATGCAAAACTAACTTATCTTAACTACATTAGAATCTTGAATTTACCTACCTAATCTATTGTGAATTAACCTATCTGAACTATTGTGAATTAAATTGTTAAAATATGAACGAAATAAAATATTGTTTTGTTTTGCATGAATCAGGCATTGTAATACGAATTACAATTATACAAAATATTCATCAGTGGCGACGAGGATTCCAAAAGATTAAGGAAAATCTTAAAAAAAAAAATGACGGAGACTGCGCAATTAATTGAAGCACTTACAACTGCACTGCAGAATATACAAGCAACCACCAGCACACCTAACCTACACTTCGATCAATTCAACGCGTATGAAGGATCATTCCCCAATTACATCAAAAGACTAGAAAATTACTTGTCTCTAAAAAGCATCACTGACACCACAAAAAAGCGGCAAGTATTAATCAATTTTATTGGAGTTAAATATTACCAGCTTTTGTCCAACCTCACAGCACCAGATGACCCAGACACGAAGTCATACGACGAATTGATTTCGCTTCTCAGAAATCACCTCTGCCCCAGGCCCAATGAAATCACTGAACAACACAAGTTTTTATTGAGATTGCAGCACGAAGGCGAACCAGTTGCTCAATATCTAGCGGAGCTGAAGAATTTAAGTGCACATTGCAATTTCAAATGTAATGTATGCCAGAAGTCAACCCTGGGTACGCACCAACGTTCGCAATTCATTCGAGGGTTGAGGGACTCGGATATTAAAGAAAGACTGCTGCGAGAAACTACCATGTCGTTGGAGAAAACGATTGAGTACGCACTCGCGGTGGAGGCATCAAAAACGGAAAGTCGTTCAATGCAAATTGTACGCCAAATACATACAGGCCGGACAAACAAATTCGAGAAAACTATGCACAATCAGAAGGCGAGCAGTTCGCATCCAAAAGATGGTAAAATCATATGTTATATTGTAGATGCGGGAAGAATAACCATCGAGCATCTTTTGCAAAAAGTGTCGTAGTAGTGGTCACGTGGCATCAGTTTGCATTAAATCACAATTACGTCCCATACGAACTGAATGCGCTGACTACAGTACATGGGATAGCTTTGCACCAAAATATGGACAGAACAAACGATAAATACTATATTACACTGAAGATAAACGGCATAGCTTTCGACATGGAATTTGACACCGGGACAGCAATATCATACCTACAAACATACTACTAAAAACGTACACTCATGATATCTTCCCAGCTTCGGGGAAATCAAAAGTATTAGTGGAATATAAGAAGTGGAAGATCACATGTAATTTATACCTGGTAAAAGGACAATTTGATACACTATTAGGATTATTACAGATTAATTAATTATTACAGATTAATAAATTAAATACATTTATAGGAAAAGACATAAGCCATTTGAAGCAGCTTTTATACGAGCAATATGAGAATGTTTTTGAAGCAAAAATCGGAATGGTGCCAAATGTGAAGGGGGTTTTGAAGTTACACGAAGGTACTACGCCCATTTTCATAAAACCTAGGCCAACACCATATGCAATCAGACCTTTAATTGAAGATGAGATTGCAAGACTAGAAAGGGATGGTATTTTTGAGAAAGTCGAACACTCGGATTGCGGAACGCCTATTGTCCCAGTCGTCAAGTCAGACAAATCCATACGTCTATGTGCGAATTATAAGGTGACGTTGAACAAATGCATAGTTAACGATAAGTATCCCATTCCAAAAATAGATAAACTATATCAGAAACTTAAATACGGAGAATATTATTGTACTTTCGATATTTATAAATATTTACATTTAAGCATGTCTGAGGAAAGTACACTCTACACTCTTACAGACTGTGAGCACTACGAAGGGCCTACACAAGATAAATAAATTTATGTTTGGCTTCAAGGCGGCACCTAATATTTGGCAGAGTTTCATGGATGAACACATGACTTGGACGGCACGGCCAGTTTCTTCAATGACATCATAGTGATGGGCAGGACTATCGATGAAGCTCATCATAGGTGTTATCTCCTACTGAATAAATTGCGAAGATTCAATTTACGTCTAAACAAGTCCAAGAGCAAGTTGTTTGAAAGGAGCGTCAATTATCTTGGGCATCAAATTAACAAAGAGGGGCTGCACAAAACTCAAGAGGAAATTAATGCAATATCTGGAATTAAAGTACCTACTGATTTACCCCAACTACGCCACTTTGTGGGTATGGTTAGTTATTACCATAAATTCATTCCGGACTTATCCACTAAACTGCATCCACTCTATAAACTTTTAAGAAAGGAACAGAAATTCGTTTGGACACCAGAATGCCAACAATCCTTTGAAAACCTGAAAAATGAAATCATGAAAGCCGAAAGAAACTACAGTCAATTAGATAAGGAAGCTACCGCGATTTATTGGGGATTACATAAATTCTTCAACTATTGCTATGGAAGGGAATTCATACTCATTACGGACAATAAGCCTCTTATTTCAATATTTAATCCTGAAAAGCACTTACCATTACTTACAGCTCAAAGGATACTACACTATTCCCAGTTTTTAAGCGCATTTAACTACACAATTCGATACAGAAATACAAAACAACATACTAATGCTGATTTTCTTTCCAGAAATCCCTCCGAGATACAGGGTGATATCGATGTAGATACATTTCAAGTTAACCAGCTCTGGGATGAATACTTACCAGTAACAAATAAGGACATATCTAGAGAAATCAAAAGGGACAAAGAGCTAACTAAACTGCAGTTTCAACTACAATCTGGCGGAACTTTACATAATTCTCCATATAAAGACATTAAAGGTGAACTGATGCTCCATGATTGATGCCTCTACCCTATTAACAAGAATTAGTTATAATACCCTCTGTACTACGTTCGAAAGTTCTGAAGGAACTACAGTCCGCACATGTTGGCATAATCAAGATGAAGGCCTTAGCAAGGAGTGACTGCTTTTGGCCCAGAACCGATCGGGATATTGAAGAACTAGCAAAGGGTTGTTGTGATTGTGCGAAAGTTCAAGCTGAGCCAAATAAAGTTGAGCCCCATCCGTGGGAGGTACCACAATTTCCTTGGCAACGCCTATACATTGACTTCGCGGAGCCGTTCATGGAATTTTATTTCTTAGTTTTTTTTTTTTTTTTTAAAGAACTTAACACTCAAGAGGGTATTACTACTCTTTAAATGCCGGAGCACGTGTTAAGTTTTTCAGAAAAAAATTGGATAGAGAGAGCGAGAAAGATTTTTGGGTTCAGTGGTTATTTCGCTCCATGGGTGGCATCCAACATTTAATGGGGAGACTAAATTACTAGTGTAAATTGGACTTGATGTTATATTTAGGCAACCATTCATCTCACAAGATTTTAGTTTCCTGAAAAAAAGTCTTTCGGTCACGGCTGGTATTGAACCCCGAACCCCCACGGCCACCCACAATTGTTGTTGATGCGAAAACAAAGTGGCCGGAAATATTTCCGATGAAGCGAATTACCAGCTTTCATCCAATTCGCGCCTTAAATGAGACCTTTGCCAGATTTGGTACCCCTGGAATTATTGTTTCGGACAATGAAACTAATTTCACATCCAAGGAATTCAAGGACTTCTTAAAATTAAATGGCTTAGTGCATAGGCTCACGTCACCAGCGCACCCATCGACAAACGGGCAAGCGGAGCGGTTTGTCCAAATCTTAAAGAACGGACTACGTTCATCGAGGAACGATGAAGGTGATCTTCATTCGAAAATACATCGTCTACTTCTCCAGTATAGAAAGACTCCTTCCACAACTACGGGCAAAACCCCATTCGAGATGATGCTCAAATTTAATTTACGAATCAAATAAGACCTACTTAGACCTTCACACACGGATATGACGGAAACCCCTGAATGCAAGCGGAGCTTTCAAATTGGAGACCTGGTACAGGTACGATATTATCAAAACAAAGAGTGCAAATGGAAGTTTGGCAAAGTGACTCAACGTGATGATCATTTACACTACTTGGTGGACGTTGATGTTACATCATGCCGAAGACACATCGGTCAGATAAGAGCCACACTCGTTGAAGGTAATGCTTCGGATTACCACCTTGAGCAAAAAGTTTCCAGAATTTATTTAGAAAATTTAAAATACAAGTTTATTCATCTAAATCTAAAACATGGGCTGAAAAGTCCGTGCCGTTTCTAAGATAGGACACCACTTGAATTAAATCAGTTAGTACCAACCTTCAAAAGATACTTGTATAAATTTGTCAACTGTCGGACGATTAGTTCTCGAGATATAGCGTTGTGAGTGAAGCAACTTTTGTTATTGTGAAAAAAAATGGATTCAAAGCAATTTCGTGTGTTGATTTATCATTGCTTTTTGATGGGAAAAAATGCAGCCGATGCAAAGAAATGGCTTGATAAGTGTTACCCGGACTCTGCACAAGCCGAACGAACTATTCGCAAGTGGATTGAAAAATTTAAAAGTGGTCATACAAGCACCGAAAATGATGCACGCAGTGGACGTCGAAAAGAGGCTGTTTCAGATGAAAACATCAAAAAAGTACCCAAAATGATTACGAATGACCGTAAAGTGAAGCTGATCGAGATAGCTGAGCCTCTGAAGATATCAAAAGAGCGTGTTGGATATACTCGTATCAAGCACGAATATTTGGACATGCGAAAGCTGTGTTCAAAGTGGGGTCCGCATTTGCTCACAGTCGACCAAAAACAACAACGTGTTGATGATTCAGATTAGTGTTTAAAGCTGTTCAACCGCAATAAAGCCGAATTTTTGCATCGGTATGTGACAATTGGCTCCATCACTTTACACCAGAGTCAAGTCGGCAGTCAGCTGAGTGGCGAGCAGACGACGAACCTCGTCCAAAACGACCAAGAACTCAACAGCTGGCTGGCAAGGTTATGGCATCCGTATTTTGGGATGCACATGGAATAATTTTCATCGAATATCTCCAAAAGGGGCAGACTATCAACAGCGACTATTACAATGCGTTGTTGGAGCGTTTGAAGGACGAAATCGCAGAAAAACGGCCGCATTTGAAGAAAAAGAAAGTGCTGTTTCATTAAGACAACGCACCGTGTTACAAGTCAATGAAAACGATGCCAAAATTGAATGAATTCGGCTACGAATTACTTCCCCACCCACCGTATTCTCCAGATTTGGCCCCCAGCGACTATTTCCTGTTCGCAGACCTCAAAAGAAAGAGATTTAAGGCCGATGAAGAAGTAATCGTCGAAACAGAGGCCTATTTTGAGGCTAAGCCGAAATCGTACTACAAAACTGGTATCGAAAGATTGAAAAATCGTTTCAATCCTTGTATAAGTCCTCGAAGGCAACTATATTGATAAATAAACTTGAATTTTGCAAAAATTTTGTGTTTTAATTTTCAGCTCATGTGTTATATTTTCCAATTTAAAGTAATCACTATTGACTGCAACACACTTATGCTAGCGCTTGATCCAATCATCGAAACATTTTTTATATTCGGTTTTAGGGATGTCCATCAGTGCGGCGATTTTTCTCTTACTTCCTTTCGGCTGCTGCAACGCGTTCCCCGTAGTGGTTTTTTAACTCGATTGAACAGAAAGAAATCACAGGGAGAAAAATAAGGTGAATTCGGTGCCTGTTGGATGGTATTTGTTGCATTCTTTCGTCAAAAAATTACGAATAATGATGGCACTGTGCGACGTGACGGTGCGTTATCATGGTGCAAAATCCACGAGTTTTCTGCCCACAATCCTGGTGTCATTCGGCGAATCACCTCACGGTGATAATACTCTTTGTTTACTGTCTGGCCTTCTGGCAAAAATTCATGATGCACTACACCCTTGGAATCCATGAAAACCGTGAGCATTGCCTTCCTTTTTGACTGAAAACGACGTGTTTTTTTTTTGTCTCGGCTCATTTGGTGAACGCCATTCACTTGCCTGATGTCTAGATTGCGTGTCGTACTCATAAACCCACGTCTCGTCTCCAGTTATGATCCTTTTGATGAATATGGGATCGGATTCAGTCTCGCAAATCATCTTTTTTGCGATGTCAAACCGGTCTCTTTTTTGCATTGAAATTGAGATCTTTTGGCACCAACTTTGCTGCTACACGACGGAAACCCAAATCATTAACCAAAATGTCTTGGACGGATCCATAGGCAATGTTCAAGTCCTCCGCTATCCCTCTGATGGTCAATTTGCGGTTATTGACCAACATTTCTTTTACTTCATCACTGTTTTCGTCGGTTTTCTATATCGATGGTCTGCCACTGCGTTCATCATCTTCGATTGACTCACGACCACTTTTGGACCGCTCGTGCCACTGGTAAACGACCGTTTTCTTTAGAGTATCGTTGCCGAAACACTTTTGCAACATATCCAACGTTTTGTACGCAATATTTATTAATATTATTATTATTATCAAGGGAACGATACGAATTAATTTGTAGGGTCCTAGATTTAATTCCGGGGTACTGTGCCCATGTGGCGCGTTTTGTCAACAGCACGCAACGAAACGTTGTTGCAAATTTAAATTCATTTCTAAAATTTTAAAAAATCGCAAACACACACAGAGATAGATGTACTCTTGGCAACGTAACTTTTGCAAATGTCAAGCTGTCATGCTAAGATTTAGAGAGAATATCAAGAATAGATTTTCCAACCTAACAAAAAAAACAGAACCCAAATCGGAATAATGGGAGCGCCTCACGGTGGGTGTGGTCGGGAAGTTTGTGATCAAGGTGGTATGTTAAATTTCAACCTTTAGATGATTCTAAGACAACGGCGACTAAGCTTTATGATGGCGGAAACCCAAATTATACCAAGAAAGAAGAAGAAGTAGTTACAGCTTCCAAATCAGTCGGAGCTAAACAGCCCATCGACTTAATAGAATCGAACATTGAAAAGAAACCACCAGAACTTACTAAATTAAGACGGTCAAACAGAATACGTAGAGCAGTGGATCGCTACCAACCACTTTAAAACTGGTGGTGGAGATTGTCATATATGTATGCAAAACTAACTTATTTCAACTACATTACCCTCTTGAATTTACCTACCTAATCTATTGTGAATTAACCTATCTGAACTATTGTGAATTAAATTGTTAAAATATGAACGAAATAAAATGTTGTTCTGTCTTGCATGGATCAGGCATTGAAACGGACGTGGTTTTGTTCCTCTCTATATATGTTACATACATACGAATTACAATTATACAAAATATTCATCAGTTTAAGTGCTCTGTTCCAATAGAAAAAAATTTAAAATGTCTTCTATTCTGTTCTCTATATTCGGCTGAATTCTCCCCAGTCAGTCTGATAAAGCAAGTTGCAACCACACTTAACCAACAAAAAGATCACTTAGCATGACCGCCTGTAATGTTAAAGTCAAATGGTAATTGTAACAATTAAGTGAAACCTTGTGGTAATCCTTTGCTTATACGGACTTAACGACATGCAAAACATCCCCAACTCAGTCTGTCAAAATATGTTCAACACTTGAAACAACGTCACTAACCCTCGCATATAATTCATGCGAACATATCTGCATCTGAATGTACATGTATATAGGCATATGCAACTACCTAATTGAGGTCATTATTGTAAAATCACTGCATTTCAATGGCATTCACGCATAAATGAATAACAAATTCATCATTTGCATAAATTGATTAACATTCCTGAAACACCGCTTCCCATTGAACCCACATTGATAGGTTATGTTATTTACTTTATGAATATGTAGCGCACTTGTATTGAATGTCTGGCCTGCGGCACTTCTATATATCGAACCACTGCGACAAGTTAATAAAATGCTATCGCCCCTCAATACGGAGGAATCTGGGCCGAATAAATCATTATCCACATGACTTTGCTCGCACCTCCCAACAGATGGTGTTAGGGGCGACAAAAGTATAAACAATGCCGCTGCTGGACCGGCATTAGCTGATTTCAGATTCCAGTTGTGCGATCTGATTGGAGAAAATACAACGCAGGCAGAATGCCTTCGTCAGATGAATGAGAGAAGACCTGTGAAATTTATCAAAATTAATTTGCCTTGTTGGGCGGCGATAATGATTAAGGTGGCGTAAGTTAGGGAGCCAGGAGTAGATGACGATGATTAATCGTTTTGATTTGAATCCGGTAAGGATTGTGAAATGAGGGGCTGGCGTGTTCTCTTGATTAATAGGACGATGCAAAAATTCCAAACAATTTGAATGTTCTCGTCAAATTTTATAGTGGACAATTACGAGTATTTCGAAATGAGATACTGTGGCGTATGCGGAACATTTTCAAATGCATTTTGTGTAATATTTGTATGCTCAGGCAACCCAAAGTTTTTGCTCGTGCATGACGTCTCAGCTTGACTTTCGCTCTCATATTAACAAAATAAAAATAAACAAACGCGATAGATCGCCAGATTTTGTCCTTGAAAAAAAAAATTTCGGACCAATATGGTTGGTAGTAATCGAACAAATTACTCTAGACTCCTCCTATGCCTACCGGATAGTGACTCGAATGATATGGACCAAGTGATCACGCAAAGTAGTTTATTAAAAAACCATCCATACCACCGACTAAACTATTCAAAAAATTGACTACTGCATAAAAAAATTATCTATCGAAATTAAGAAACTCTTTAAACATATACCACCTTGATCAAAAAGTTCCCGGGGGACACCACCGTTGGGCGCTCCCATTATTCCGATTTGAGTTCTGTTTTTTTTGTTAAGTTGGTAAATCTGTTGTTGACATTCGCTCTAAATCTTAGCATCATAGCTTAACATTTGCAAAAGTTACGTAGCCAAGAGTACATCTATTTCTGTGTGTGTTGGCGATTTTTTTAAATTTTAGAAACGGATTTAAATTTGCAACAACGAACTTGTATTCGTATTAAATTTTGCGTAAAAAACGGATTTAATGGAAATATTGGAAAAGTGTTTCCGCAACGATTCTCTAAAGAAAACGGTCGTTTACCAGTGGCACGAGCTTCCGTCGTGTAGCAACAAAGTTGGTGCCAAAAGATCTCAATTTCATGCAGAAAAGAGACCGCGTTGACGTCGCAAAAAAGATGATTTGCGAGACTGAATCCGATCCCATATTCATCAAAAGGATCATAACTGGAGACGAGACGTGGGTTTATGAGTACGACACGCAATCTAGACATCAGGCAAGTGAATGGCGTTCACCAAATGAGCCGAGACAAAAAAAAAACACGTCGTTTTCAGTCAAAAAGGAAGGCAATGCTCACGGTTTTCATGGATTCCAACGGTGTAGTGCATCATGAATTTTTGCCAGAAGACCAGACAGTAAACAAAGAGTATTATGAGTATTTGGGCGTTATGAGACATTTGCGTAAAGCAATTCGCCGAAAGAGTCCAGAATTGTGGGCAGAAAACTCGTGGATTTTGCACCGTGATAACGCACCGTAGCATAGCCACCGAATTCACCTGATTTGCCTCCCTGTGACTTATTCTGTTCAATCGAGTTAAAAAACTACTACGGGGAACGCGTTTCAGCAGCCGAAAGGAAGTAATGAGAAAATCGCAGGTAGCACTGATGGACATACTGGAAACCGAATATACAAAATGTTTCGATTATTGGATCAAGCGCTGGCATAAGTGTGTTGGAGTCGATGGGGATTACTTTGAAGGGGACAATATAGATTTAGATTAATAAACTTGTATTTTTAATTTTCTGAATAAATTTCTGAAAATTTTTGATCAAGGTGGTAATTCTGTTCTCCGTAAATTGTCAATTCGCTTCTCACGACCTCAAAAGTGAAAAAAGTTGTTGTATATGGTTTATGTGACATGAACACTAATTAGCTTATTAAAATACAAGTAGGACTTAAGTGCATTTACGAGTATGTTAAGAAAATAATGGAAAATGGTTTCATTAAATTACCTAACAGATTAAAAAAAGAGACATCGGACCAGTTGAACGTGATATGATCAATTTGGTTGACGGTTTGTTGACCAGGAGTCACCAGAGATGATGTGGTGGAGGCTGTACTTTCGACCATATTGGCAAAAATACCGAATTATACTTGCTTAATATTAAAATTGGAAAGGACGGTGTTCACGTAATATTTTGGGTATTACTGCTACATTTTGTCGAGGAGCCCTTGGAAGCAATCTTTAGTAAGGTCGTCCTTTTGTACTGTCAAACCGTTTATAAGGTATATGCTGGCGAACTTACCCTTTATGCGAATCGTCAGGCGTTGTTTTCTCCTGGCGATATATCGGCATCAGGATAAACGTAGTCTCCATAGTAGATACGAGCACGAATAAAATGATGTGACCAATCATTTTTGCAGGACTTACATATTTTACTTATTTTAGGTGGCACTATAGTCAAAAGTAGGTCCGACAACGGCTCTTCAATTTCAGCACACCTTTTGACCAATCGCGATGTATAGTTCATGCATTTTGCTGATATATCTTTAGATAAAGACGGTGACTTCATACAGTTGGATATGTCTTGTAGAATACTTTCTGCCCTGTTCCTGAAAGGGATATAGCAGTTCCTTTCCTGGCTCAAAGGGACAGTGATTGATAGCAGTGATTCTTCGCTGGATCTCTGCGGTTGAATGTGAAACGGGGACCAGATAGAGAAACTCTTTTACTCAAAAGGTTAGATTCTTGATGTAACGTGCTGTGGTATCCTTTCTCATCGACAAGATATTTCGGAAGTTTGAACTCCCATCTGTCCAGCCATCTGATGAGAGGAGGTCCGTAAAATTTGAGTACTTTTTGTTTGTAAGCTGAAGCAGAAACTTGTTCAGATGTCAGTGCTTTGTTAACGAAGATTGTTTGGCTGAGGAGCTTCACAACGTCCTCCAAAAACTTTTCCGAAATTTTCACTCCTCTTTTACAAAAATTAAAGCCCGTCATGACTTACTCTGCAACATACTCGTACCATTACCATTAGGGATGTTGACGACGTTCTATCCTCTGAAGAAACCGCGACACTTTTCTTGATGGTCAAGTATATGGTATACCAAATAGCTCAGTTAACCGAAAGATTACTGAACGCTGAAAACTAAATTAAGAATGTTGCAATTCAAAGTAAGGTCTTACGCGTGTACCAATTTTCAGAACGTTCTGAAATATGTGCTGTGATAGGGAATAAATTATGTAGACACAATGTAAAGCGGATCGTTCAAAATGAAATTGTCAGAGCTTAGGGACAGCAGCGGAAGCCAAGGATGTTGGGGGCCATCAGGAGGCGGAAGTCCAAAACAGGACTGTAGCTGTAAGATACAATCCTAGGCTTCAATATATAGATTGAAGAAATGCTGAATGAACACCGTCTTTAACAATATTGAGTTCGTAAAGTTTTCTTCATATGAATTGCCTTTTCCTTAATTTGCTTTTGTATGTTATACATAGAACTTCCATCTCCTAAAATCGAAAGTACCCTGCCCGCAGTAAGCCCCAATAGTAAGAAAAGTATTATGCACGACTTTGCACGACTACAAGGCCTTACAATAGATAAACTTAATCTATTTCTATCATCTTTCACTTGGATGAACGACTTCTCCCATAGAACTCGAGGACGTAAAATTAAACAACACATTCCAACGGATGACAGATTGATTGCACCTAAATGGGGAAGAACAAGTCACAAGTTGAGTTTCAACAGTACACGAGTACACAACTGTCTTTTGCTCGTATGTATGTACAGAGCTCCGTTTGACTAATACCAACTTGGGGTCATAAAAAAACTAAAACTTATGATGAGGACCGTAAAATCAAGCTTCGCTATCACCGAGAACAAATTTTTCGATTTTACTTTACGACCTCCAATTTTTGACTTTGTTGTCAAGGATAATTTCTTTCTCATGTACGAGCTTGAGTAGAGCGTTCCTTGAAACGGAAGCAGTACGTTGTACGAGTATGTACATTCGAGTGCCTTGTCTTGACTGTTTTAGGGATTTTGGATGTGGATAGTCTTCAGTGTCAAGTTTGTTGGGTATTCTTTCCTTCAGCCATGTCTGCATTGGACATTTTTACGATCGCAAAGGTAATTTCAATTTGCCGGTTTTATGAAACCATTCGCTAAATGGGGTTAGCCGGAGGGTTGAGTCTGCTCCACCTTGTTTGGCGGTAAGCGTTAGATTTTCAGTGGGGTGACGATGAGGCTGGTTGATTGTGTAGCGATAATAAAGGGAATTCATTTAGAGGTCATTGGATTTGAAATCCTTGCTTACCTTAGATTCGTTCCTTTGCTTAGTTAACTTTGAAAAGGAGTTCGAGAGGGTAAAAGTTTACTCAAAAGTACGAGTACGATAAAATGTGACCTTAGAATGGCGATAAATAGAAATGTGAGCACAAGTGCTTGTTGGGTTTTTCCATTTCTTTTCTTCAATTTATTTGTGTGGTTGCTTTGGTTTTGGAATTTATGGATAAGTTGTGTTGGGAGATTCTTTTCTCTGGTGAACTTGTTGATAAATGCTTAGCTGCTTACGAGAGATTTTGGAAAACGATTTCTTTTTGGAAATAATTAATTGGTTTTATGATGGAAACCGAACGAAGGTACCTCTCATAGTCAGGTTGATTAACGTTGGTACCTTTATGGAAAAGAAAAGATAAGTATGTCGCTGGTTTGGTAAATGATACGCTACCTATGTCAATCTTTGATATGTCTGTTTGCAATGAAACCTCGTTTTTTTTTAGTCGGGTAATGAGTTCTAGTCTCAAAAGGAAAGAAGTTATTATCACCGAAATTGTTGACAGAGAGCTGCTTTCCCATTTTAGAACAAAGGGCTTATATGCTCGTTGGGAACTCGCATAAGGATGAGTAATCGTTTTAGTGATAAAACGCCTACATTTATTATATCAGCACTTTATAGCTTTAGCCAGATTCGACGGGAGCTGGATCACTTATACGAACCCCAACTGTATATGAAAGCCCTAACCTAATACGCAGGCTGTCCTAATGCATGATTGATTAACGAAAAATTTTCATCTGAGCCTTGGCCAGCAAGTTCATCGACGACTTCATTTTTCGTGATCCCATTGTGATATGGGATGCAAACAAGTCACAGTGAATTCGGCTTTCTGAATACGTTCAGAAAAGTTTTGTATTTTCGAACTAGGTTCTAAATCGCTCAAATTGGGTCGCAAATATTTTCCCCATCCACCGGTTTCTCACAAAACAGATCATTGCCACCAGAAATGTATATATCTCCGTTTATAGATACACGTAAATTGCCCTAACGAAGACTTAAGTTCAACATTGTCGGCCTACAAAAAGCCACCAGCCGTCAAAATTCCGGGACACGTTGGACCAAAGACCACTTTTTTTTAAACAAAAGACGGCTTTGAATATGTAACAAAAGAAGATACAAAAGTACGTCTAGAGCTGCCTGACTCAGCTCAGTGCATGCTGCTGGGCCAGGCCTTTCTCGGCAGTCTGGTAAAAGTAGATCCACTGCAATCAGGGTTCTATTCATTTTGATTGTTTTTATCCACAAAATTAGTTATTCGTTTACGCAGAGTTATAAATGCTTCCAAAGTTGCGTTTGTTATAACCTATCGCGTACTGAGGGAATTACCGCAGTTCATTCCGAAGTAAGAGCTCCATGTGATGTTCGAATCACTAAAAAGGAAGAAATCAGTGGGAAAGGATGGAATTTCGAACACTGCACAGCGACATTTGCCAATAGAAGCGGTAGAAACATACACCACTCTACACCGCTGGATATGCATTGGAAGACAGCGGTGGGGCATTCGATTCCCAAAAGCGATAAAGACACGTCCAATCTGGCGAACCTTCGGTCGCTTAATCCATATAAAAATATACATAGTTCTGGATAATCAATTCGGTATTAAGACGAGACATGGCATCTCACATGCTCCGTCTAAACCGGTATCTGGAATCGAGTGGAACAGCAACAAGAAGTATTGTACTGGCGCCTGCCTGATTGACTTGGAGAAGGCGTTCAAAACCCCGTGGCTAGAGGGACTATTCTTCAAGCTGAATAGGTAAGTAAACCACTTCCGTGCATTCCTCTTAATATCTCCACCAGTAGACAGTTAATCGTAAAGTATGGCAATATGGCTTTTGCTGGAGTATTTAGCATTAAAAATGCACTGCGACAAGGTGTGGTTAGTTCACCGATCTTATTCAACATCTACACATGCGACCTTGTGAGCTCACTTTATCATCCTCTGGATATACCAGAAATTTTTTGATCGTGGGCCAACACGAGCAACCACTTACTTGTCGAAATGTAATCAGATACCTTGGAATCTCAATTACAACTGCGATGTCGCATACGACAGTGCGGAGCATCTCCGGTTCAGTAGGGTGGTGGCTTCGTTGTTTTCTTCAAGTTCTGGCTAACCCGTCATTGGGCAGAGTCGGCAGTGCTTTGTTTTGAAGCCATTTTAAATGATTTAAAAAACCAGATTTTAAAACACAATCCCGAAGGATCTCTGATAAACATTTTTTAAATAGCCTTGCGCGCATGAAGCTCGACCATTCATTCCATACTCTTCAATATGAAGTAAATCAGGCTGATATATCTGAAGCTCTTTCGATTTTCGTTATAAAGTCTAAGGAAACAACAGCACATTTGACGGGTTCGTATGTTGCCATTGCCTATGACCGATAGTACGGCGTGTTGTGTTAATCAGCTCATTAGCAGCTTCGATGATTGAAGCTGATTGCAAGCTGGCCCTAATTAGGTTACCGGGGAAATAAGTCTAAAGCATAAGACAAAGAATCACCAGTTTCCGTTTTAATTAAGTGCTTTCACGATTTCTGAGTGGCAACAGTCTGCCTGATTTTTCACTTTGGAAGAATTTGACTGGCATGCTGGCTTCGCCGATTGTTTAGATCTTTAGCAGAGGCACTTCTTGCAATCCAAATTAGCTTCTTCTGTTCCACATAAGTCCAAAGTGATTTTATCAAAGAATTCGGCAGAAAAAGATAAGCTCTCGGTCTTTCCGACTACATGTCATAAAATTATGTAAAACCTCTTAAACATCCGAAACTGCAGAGTCCGTGGTTGGTGTGAGTGCAATGAACTAATTTTTTGTTTATTCCAACAGAAATAAAGTGAGAAATGGTCACTCACTTTGGAAGAGCACTGGGTCTTTGTTATCTCTACAGCACGGGGATAACAAATGTATTAGAGTACAATGCATCCCTAATTCTACAATAGATGTCGTCAGGAAGTTGAGAATATTCTCTAAGGGATTGCCTGTGAGGTTGCCGATAAGGGCAAACTCTATCAAAAAATTTCCTTCTGAAGCGGATGATTTGTTTTTGAGAGCATGAATGGCTATATCACTCTTCGAGCAAAGTATGCGTAAATGCTTTATGAGAAGATGGTTCTAGTTTGCTAGACTTCAAAAAATTGTTCACATTTGCCTTAGAGACTCTTGCTGATATTACATAAGTATTAGGGCCAACTAGAGGAGGAGGTGGCTCGTTCTTTAGCTAATAAATCTGATTTTAAATTAACAGGATACCTTTTATAGGAATTGGAATTTAATGTCATATAATCGAATTTTTCTTTCCTTTTTTTATGGACTACCATGATGGTTTCTATTAAAACCTACTCCTTCAATGCCCTTATTATTTAGGCATTACAGCAGGCTCTCAGCAACTATAGTCCATATAAGTGCTAAGATGGCACAAACTTAAGGACCTCCATATGTTGTTGTCGCCAAGATCTCCATACTATTTATATCTCATTTTTCTAAACTTAAATATAGTCGTGTAGGTTTGTTTTATTGAGAGTTAGCTAAGTGGTCCCGTATGATATGTAAACATGCAGCTTTCCTTTGATAGATACAACATATATAACGTACAATTTTGTTAACTATCATTAAGGATGGAATCAGTAGATCTATCTCGTTGTTATACCTGTTGAGATCAGCTCAATGGTAAGTTTGTCAAATTATTGTATCCAGCTTTAGGTACGTATTGTATGTATATAATTGTTGCTGTATGTATGCTCAAGGGCTAGATTAAAGCTAAACAGTTTAGAATGGATGGGTGTTAAAATATTAGCCAGCCCCTGCAGGAGCACAGAAACCTACAGTCATTTTCTCAAGGTACTTTGTATAGCTTGAAGGATTATATATGGGAAGCCGAACTTATGGCAACTATACAGTCGCCCTTATATGGTAGCCAGCTCAGCTATCATTAAGAATTATAGTTCGGTGTAACATGATCAATGATTACTGATCATTGGCTTAGTATAGTGAAAAGCCAGGACTTTGTACAGCTGGAAAGAATATCACAGAACTGACTGCATGTTTTGTCTTAATGCAACTGATTAGAACACAAGAGTACGAGTAGAATTGATATTATCCAGTGCGGTTCTTTTTTTTTAATTATCTACCCCTGAAGATGACTCTAAAGGCTCCTGTCTCTCAGAAGACACTAATAAGTTAGTGTCAGGGGTGCATATTCAACAGATAATTTAATTTCTTTATGGCATCAATGCAGGGTAGTTCAATATTAAATAAGTGACCTAGATTCCTTTTAAAAAAGAACAAGTTTGTAGAGCACTGTACATACAGTACTGTGCAAAACCTAAGCAACCATCTGGAGTCAGCATTTCATACAGGGTGAATGACTCGAACTCCAACTTTTTAAAATGCTATAATTTTTTAATTTTTTGATAAATTTTATTGTGCCAAAGCAAAAAATGTTGGAAAATACATTAATTTTCAAATTGTATCAGTAGTTTTCAATATGTCCACCTTTGGCGCCAATAATGGCCTTGAGACGGCCGAAGAAAGCATCGCACTCTGCACGCTGCACGCAAGTGTTTGAGGTGGTCCAAACTTTGGTATTTTTTTAGTGCCAACCTTCGCCTTCAAAATACCCCAGACTGAGAAATCCAACGGATTTGCATCCGGAGAATTTGCAATCCATTGTGTCAAAGAAATGAAGTGTGGAACATTGTTTTTTTAACCAATCTTGGTTGACGCGCGCTTTGCGAGACGATGCCGAGTCTTATTGAAATGTCCACGGTCTCCGACCGAAATGTGCAAGCGTAGCAACTCCTTAGCCTTTTCGACTCTAACTTTTTAACTTTTTTCTGTTGCTGTGTAAGATCGTGTGCTTTTTGGAACTTCAATGGCTTGAGCCCAAGCTTATTTTTCAGTATGTGTTGCATCCGTTCCAATGATATGTTGAGCTCACGTGACATTTTTCTACCACGTCGACGCGGATTTCGCTCAATTCGAGTCTTCACTTTCCGAACCATTTCTGCCTATGTTGCTGTTTTTTTATGACCACTTCCATGGCGTTTTGCAACGCTGCCAGTATCACGGTAACGAGCTATGGTTCGAGACACAAATCATTTATTCATGTTGAGGTGCTGGAGGGCTCTAACGATAGCTACTTATGGTTTTCCAGCCAAATATATAGCAATCACACTATCACGTTTGAATTCCACCGCGGATAAAAATTTTTCAACACAACTGAGGCGCAAATCGTTTAAAAGGCTTATAAATAATAAAATTATCTGTCATGTGTCAAAATTTGAGCTCACTGTTATGAACGGTTTGGAAATTATAGCAGTCGAGTCATTGAGGGTGTAGTAAATCTTTTCAACTTTCTACTCCACCGAATAAAAAGAAATGGATATAACATATGTATAATGACATGTAATAGAGTATATTTTGAAATTCACAACTATTTATAAAAGTAATAATACTTCAGATTTAAAAAAAAACGCAAAAACCAACAAAGTAGCCAAATTGAGCTGTGCAAAACCTAAGCAACTTTTTAATATTTTGTGTAATATAGTATAATAATAGAAATAATTAGCTTTAAAAGTGCATCCTGGGATATATTTTCCCACTCAACTTTCAAAGCATTGAATAGGTGAGACCTGTTGGAAAAGTGTTGTCCAGCGACATGGCTTTAATGATTGGACCGGCCATTTAAGGACTTGAATCTCACTATCCGCTAACCACTCCTTTACCAACTTCGATGTGTATTTCGGATCGTCATCCTGTTGAAAGAGCCGAAGGAAGTGGCATTCCCCACTCCGCATGTGGTAGCATTACCTATTCTAGAATGGATTTATATTTGAATCGGTCCATGATTTCGTCTATTTCGTAGAATGGACCTACACCTGCTGCCGAAAAACAGGTCCACACCATCACACTACCCCCACCATGCTTTGCAGTGGGTGTGTAGAATCTAGGATTGAGTCGCTGCCCTTTACGACGTCTCACATAACATATCGCATCTGGCCATGCAAGAGGCCTGTAACTTTGAAGATTATTTTCAAGTGCACGTCTTCGCACCGTGCTAGCATCAATGTTTAAATCAAGTAATTTTACGACTTCATTCGAACTTATGAACGGTTGTTTTTTGATTACACCACAAATGTTTCTATCCGTTCGACATGCTGTCTTACGCGGCCTACCACCGACATTTTGGCTTTCAAGGACTCCTGTTGCATTATGTTTTTTTATTAAATGTGAAATAATCGATTTATTAATATAAAAACGTTTAGCTAATGTGGCCTGAGTATCTCCAAACTTAAATTCACCAATAATCTTTAGTTTAAGAGAAGAAGAGTAACTTTGTCGCGGCATTATTAAAAAATATCAATTATGCGACTAACTTAAAAGAAAACTGATCAAAGACAGTCACTGAAGATCAAAGACAAAGAGCTTACAACATTTCATCTGTAACCTAACTGGGCAAGTACTGTTAGCTTTTTTTACAATGGGTTACAAAGTTGCATAGGTTTTGCACAGCTCAATTTGGCTACTTTGTTGGTTTTCGCGTTTTTTTTTTAAATCTCAAGTATTATTACTTTTATAAAAAGTTGTGAATTTCAAAATACACTCTATTACACATCATTACATATCCATTTCTTTTTATTTGGCGGAGTAGAGAGTTGAAAAGATTTACTATGAAGTGCTGACTACAGATGGTTGCTTAGGTTTTGCACAGTACTGTATATGCAACTCGAAGATAAGATTGTTGGAATACATATCAAGAGCCTATGTATAGGTCCAGAACTTAATCTCTTATTGCTTTAAGCATTGCAGATTCTTAAACCCAATAAATTCAAGCACGGTTTCACCTCTACATATTATTCTGTGGTGTCCAATAGCCTAGCAAATATCAGTTTTCTGTTTTAGCTCACCCTTGTAAGATCCTTAGTGATGAATTTCCATAGAGGGAGGTAATTTAAATTGTTATTTTAGGTAATACATGTCCTTATTGCTCATGTTATACGTACACGAAGTAGAGTCAAGTAGCCTCACTAGTATTGTTGGGAGTCCTCGACATTTTTGCCTTGTGTCAGTCAGTCCAAGGTTCATTCACCAGGACCAAGGTTATGCTTTCATATATATGTAGAATCATTTATACAGGACTAACAGAGCAACTTTGTTGCTCAGAAGGTTTTTGTGCTTGACAGTATGTAGAATCTCACTCTGTAAAATTTTCTACTTTGAAATGAATCGCAACCGTTCTATGTTGAACTCTTTAAACGTCATAAACGTCAGTTTTATTTTAGTTGATACTATTTTTTGTATGATATTGTGAAGAGAATCCTTCAAATACGTGAGATTCGAGCTGGAAAATGCAAAGAAAAGAAATACGCGCAAAAGCGTTCTTTTTCACTATTGTAATTCACTTTTTTGACATTAATTCAAGTTTGTTGTTGTGTGTGGTGACAGCTGCTATCAGTCAGTGAGGTGTGTTGTTAAATTTCCATTTCTTGGAATGGAGCATTCCTTCGGGAAATTTCGAATGATTCCCCAATTTCCCGATATTTGTCTAAGCAGCAAATGTGGACAATTTTTGGTTTCGATTTCGATGACTTCTGTATTTTTATGACTGAGCAGATCCATGGCACGATAAGAGCAAATACGCACCTTCCGCTTGGGATTATGGAAACAAACATAGCCACCTACCTAAAACCGATCCTCATTAGCATTAATGTCCCACCATGTCTTCATTCGACTGGCAACTTCATACATCTGATATCTGACTTCTGCGTGAATTTCCCCGAATTGTTCTCGCAGATGTTTTGCGTAATAGCAGATATTAACTTCTTCAAGCAGGTTCCCAAAAAGCAAGTCAAGCGGTGGATTCATATCCATTTCAAAAAGCATGGTATACGGGCGCTGCTTAATGTAGTCCTACTGAGCAGCAAGGAGATCATCCCAGTCATCTTGCTTGTCGTTCATGAACTTCGACAAGGCATGTAAAATTGCTTTATTGATACACTCGACTAGGTGTTTCAACGGTGGGTGTAATGGAGCCGTTCCAGTTTTATGAATTCTTAAGCTTGCCATCACGTTTTGGAACAATTCGGTTTTGAAATTCCCTTCTTGGTCCGAGTGCAGCTCCGCTGGTACTCCAAAATGACAGAAAACCTATTTTACCAACTAAGCTACGGTATCAGTCGTCTGATCCGGAAGGGCAGAGACCACAACCCACTTCGAAAAGTAGTCCATAAGGACTAAAGCGTATCTGTTCCCTTTCTTTGTTGGAGGTAGTGGACACAGAATGTCGACACCTGAAAGTTAAACCTGCATTTTACCTTTCGTGTTGCTCTTTACCATTACCTTTTCGCAGCATAAGTATCAAATTCACTGCAATATTGCTCCACATTTCTCCTGACTCCAACTCCAATAAAACCGCACTCTCACTTTTTCGAAAGTCCTATTCAATCTAAAAAGACCAGCAAAAGGCGTATTGAGAAGTATTTTATCGATTTTCTCGGTTAGTTTCTTCGAACCAGCTGGAAAAATATCACAAAATTCTATCAGTAGTGACTTTACGGCTTCCGACTGCGATGGCAGAAGATATTGTAACGATTCATTGAAGAGTTGCATTAAATACGTAGGCAGGACGGCATTATCTGGGCCACTCGTAATTTGAGGAACGGCTTCTTCAGAAGTAGAAATTTTTATGTTAAATAGCAGTGTCACAGCATAATCGACGACGTTAGCTACCCGAACAAAAATCTTACCCTCTCGATTGCAGTTCATCGATTTCCCAACGAGGGTTCCTTTAGGCAAATCGTGGTAAATGAATAAAAATCCAAGATGCTTTTGGAAGCCTTTAGCACATCCATTTCCAAGAATTCCCCTGAAGGCAGAGAAGGAAAAATCAATCACCATAATTTTTACACGACGTTTAAACTTGCCAAGCTGTTACCACATAGAGTTTCAATCACTCCATTTCCAGTATGTAAGCACGTACCAGGACGGCTAACTAACGTAACGGAAGAACCTGTATCTACAAGCATCTGTCAAGGTAAATTCCCAACGGAAGCAGGAAGTATATACCCACTGGGTTGGTTTCCGCAGTGGGCATTCAAGTTTTAAGGACCACTGGGTTGTGTTAACGTCTTCTGCCTCTCGACATAAATTGATCGGCGTTCCCCGGATGCGAACTCGGATTGTCATTTGGTGTTTTGTGGTTTACATTGAGCCGATTCCAACGTCGATAATCACCACTTGTCGGGGTAGATTCACGCATTGGCGGAATATCGGTTTCGACTTCGACGGTTCGAGCTAAGTGGATGGTTTGTGAAGCTAAGTGCGCAACTTTGACAAGTATAGCTCTGGTTAATGCGTCTTGTATTCAGCGATGGGATATTCCGACTACGAACTGCATAAGCGATATTCTTTCCTAACCTGCAGGTCGTTGAAAAGAATGCGATCTTCTTTGCATCGCTGTCATCCAGAACGAAACATTGGATGAGAGACTTGTTTTTACTGAGAAAGAAACCGTAGTTATAATGCAGCGGTTAGCTTCACATAATTGACATGATCTCGGTGAATTTGACAGAAGGGATACAGCATCTCCGCGTAGCACGGGTCCTAATATTTGGGTCTTTTGTGTATTATTTCAGCTGATTGCGTCGGCCACAAATTCAAATTGAAATTTGTTTGGGGAGCGCTTGTGTTTAATTGCTCAATTGCTTCAACATTGGGTAATTTTTCTGGAGCGTTATTTGGCACATGACAACCTTCAGAACTGGAACACTTTTTCGCAAATACAGTGCCACTTAATGTACGTATCTCTTCTACTCGTAGTTGCCGTTGCTGTTTGATTTTTGGCTGAGAAAGCTCAGTATTTTCGCTTGGAGCATTTAAGAGAGTGAGCTCTCAGTAGATCAACAGTTTTATGGGCAATATGGAAAGTAACGCCAACCATCAGGATCTACGTGTCTTCCGGATCAATGTTGTCCATGTTTTGCATAAATAATCACTGGTGATTGTCCGGTAACAGTGACTATTGACTGTAACGTAGTTTGCGGCCTCATTTATTGGAAAAATAAAGACCGATGATGTCAACATCGTGGAGATCACACCAAAGAGTACACTTTTGTGAATCTGCACTACTGATGGACATCAGAAAAACCGCTAGCCACTTAGAGACGTCGGGAAGCAGTCGTTTGGTCTGCCGAACCCATTTTTGGGTTTTGCCACAGCAGGAGTTCTGGTATCATTGTATCAGCCGCTAGGTCCATAAGACCCGAATCAAAAGACAGTCGGCGCGCAAAGTCATCAAGGGTCTGAAGTCCTTTCCGCTTTTAACGCAAGACGACTTTGGAAATTCAGCTTATAATAAGAAAATCAAGGAAACTCATTTCACGAGACAGATAGGTACGAAGATCTACTCGTAAAGAACCATTCTTGGTAACAAGTAACATTTCTCGTTGAAAGATTTTCTATATACACTACCAGAAGACCGACAGCATCATTTAGATTTTCAAAGAAACACGTTTAGTTCTAAGAAGCGTGTTATTAACGATGGGGAATTGCTATCTTTTTTACAAAGAAAAGGAGCGGCGTTAAACCAATGAAGGCTTATATAGCTTCTGTTGGCCATGTGTGCATTCTGCCGGAGATGCCAAGGCATGCAAGCTTTTATGTGGTAGTTTTCTCTGTGTTTTGTTATAGCATACTACTGATGAGTAGGTAATGATGGGTCATATCATCATTGTATATATCAGTTGGGTGACCTTTGGGGATAATCCGCAGGTCTTGCCATACATACGAAGGCAAGCCCACATGGCTTTAGACGATTTGGTAGTTTTATTATTAATATGTCAATTCCAAATTAGTTCTTATCGAGAACCATCCCAAGATATTTTACTTCGTTGGAGTACACAATTTCTGTACCGTTAAGTGAGATCTGATCAAGACTCAGATTTCTTTTACAAGTGAAGGGAACAAGTTTAGCCTTACTGGGGTTGATTGAGAGATTTTCTCAACACACCAGCCCTTTACTATCTTTAGAGCAATCTGCATCGCAAATCACAGGTATTTAGGGTGTTTATCCTTCACTACTATGGTGAGAAAACCCTTCCTTGTAGACAACCTCTGTCGGCTGAGACAGAGATTTTAGTCTTTTTTTTTTATAATGAGCACGCGCTCAAGGGGTTTGTGTACCCTTAAAATGTTTGTACGCAGCGCGGGCGAAGGACATTTAGGCAGGAAGAAAGGACAGGTACCGATGTACATTGGTCTTAAATGTTTGCAAGTTATAATGACTAGGAAATAGAGAGCTTAGAAGGGCATTCCATAAGTGGGCTTAAGGGTATACTGATGAGCATTCATAGCGAGACATGTGTAACGGTTAAAGGTTTGAAGGGGCGGAATGCTACTGGCGATTTCTATGGAGCACTGGTGGTGGAAATAGCGATAAAACAAAGTGAGACACGAGACATTACGTCAGTGGTCGAGAGTGTCAATTGATTGACTGATATTAGTATCACCTATGAGTTTTATCGCACGGTTTTAAATCCTATCTAGCAGGTGCAGAGATGTTTTAGGAGCACCTGACAAGATGTGGGCATTGTACTCCAATTTTGGGCTCATGAATCCCTTATATGTATATTGTGGCCAGATCAGAGGGGGTAAAATATTTCTTACATCGCTTGAGGAAACCTAGACATTTCGCAGCAGTTTTGACGACATCAAATATATGGTCATTCTAACGTACGTTGTCACTGACACACATACCGAGAATGGAAAGTTTATCCATTATCATGGATAATGGCTGGCAGTTTAAATTTCGCTTTAATGACAGCAGACAGCATTGAGTTTAGGAAGCATTAAATTCCACTCGATTGAGTGGACCAAATTGGTTATGCTGTTAATTTCGGAATTTAATGAGCTTAACATACGCTGTCGTTCCCATTCTACAGTCGAGGAGCAGGGGCGTGAGTACGGGAACGAATATGAAAAGCAGAGAATACAGTCATCAGCAAAGGAATATATTGGATTAGATGTAGCAGACAAGAGATCATTGATGAAAATTAAAAATAGTGTTGGAGACAGAACGAAGTCCTGAGGCACACCAGCATTTATTTTGTGAATATCAGGCTTGAAACCATCCAGGACAACTTGAATTGAACGTTCCGAAAAGTAATTTCTAAAACATTGAAGAAGAAAGACATCAATCCTAAAAGCACGCATTTTCGACAAAAGAGCCTGATGCCAATCTCTGTCAAATGCCTTAGAAATATCAAGTGCAACACCAGATTGATGTACGCTTTGGTTTAACTTTTCGGTGAGACATGCCATCAAATCACCAGTGGACCTGTTGCTACGAAAACCATCCTGCCGCTCATTAAGAAGTTTTCGTGTTTCGAGATATTTCATTAGCCGATGATTTATCAGCGTTTTCATGACCTTGGAAAGAAGGGACGTAAGGGCGATGGGTCTGTAGGAGAAGAGAGAAGAAGATTTTTAGGGACGTGCGGGACAAATGCTGTTTTCCATCTGCTTGGAAAAGGAGTAGGGTTGATGAAAAAGCTTACGCAGTGGTTTTGCCAGTAAGCAGAATATGTCTTCAGAAGGAGGGGAGATATACTATCTGGATTAGCGGATTTGTGAATGTTAAGACCTTTAAGAACTCTTCTACTACACGAGGGCGAAAGTGAATTCATTCCATTGAAGATTCGACACACTCAAATGTAGGTGGGGACAAAGCACAATCTGGAAGTGTTGAACTGGCCGCAATGTGTGCAACAAAGAGGTTGGCTTTCCTCAAAGAGCTGACAGCGGGAATATCATCGTAAATGAGCGTTGGTATGAGGCAAAATTTTCAATATTTTTGACGAACGAACAAAAATTGTTACTACCTTTGGGACATTGCAGTATTTTTTGCCTCAGTTTTTGGTCGTTTTGGAATTTCAAACGCTTCAGAAAGACGATGCCGTCATTTCTGGCTTGTTTAAACTTTTTTTGGTTTTCCTCTGTCGGACTGGTCTTGTAGGACCGAAAAAATATTTGTCTAACCCTGACAGCCTCTTTACAGCTCGAGTCGTACCATGCCTCTTTTATTTTGGTTTGATACTCTTCAACCGATGAGGGATACAACATCTCATCCCAAAGAAAATAGTGTATGTGATCATATCAGCAACGGCATCCACGTCGTTATCAAGGAAACATAACTACCAGTTAAAATTCCTAAAGATGCTGTTAAGACGGCTCCAGTTGGCTTTCTGGTAGTGCCATACGGTGCTTTTAGGAATCTTTTCTCTAACTATGTGGTGGGTGTATGAGAAATGACACAGTGGTCCGACGAGCCTAGAGGGTAGACCACATCGACTGAATATCAGGATGAGAATTTAAAAGCAAGTCCAGGGTGTTGGCGGTATGACTATCTACGTCTGGTATTCGTGTGGGCTTATTTACAAGCTGGGCCAAATTATTTTCCGCAGCGAAGATCTCAACACACCGTCCCTCGGGTATTGTCTGTCCAGAATGTCGAAGCCAAACAGAATTGTGTATATCCAAATCGCCCGTAATGTCGATTTCAGTATGAGGATACAGGAATACAATTCTTTGAATGGAGTCTGACAGCGTTATGGGTTGAGTTGCTGTCCAGTTTGGGGCGTCTGTAAATAAAGCAGTAATGGAGAATTTGCTTACGGAGATGGAATTTTAACCACATGAGATTGAATTCCGCATTGGAACAGGGACTACATTATGGTGGAATTTGATAAGCTACATCACTACGCACATAAATGGCGAGACCGCTATGAGGAAAGAATAGTGGCACTAGTTCGTAGCCAGGTAGCTTCAGATCAGAGTGATCTGAGAGGTGTGGGCGGGGATCTACCTGTCTTCCACTAAGTGTCAAAACAGCTGGTCTGTACTTGCAGACGTGGACAAATGCAGAAAAGTGATTACTTCTAAGTCCGCGTATATTGGCTATATCTACCCTGAATTCCCTAGTCATAATCTCAAACAAACACAGAAAACGCAAACACCGACGATACTAAGCAAGGTTGTGAAGTGAAAATTCTGACGTTGGTTTATCGAATTAAATTTCTGTAGGTTTTGTGCCCTTACAACAATATGAAGCAGTGCACCAACAAAATTTTCACTCACAACCCGCTGTCCATCAGTTGTTACATTCACTCAGTCACTGAGCGTTCCGTATGATAAATACAGTAACGGCAATGACCGAGTGCAAGCAGCAGTATTTCGACCAGGAGCGAGAGAGGTGAGATACCCGCAGTGTGTGATATATATATATATTTTTTTTCTATTTCGCTGCACTGCACTATTTTTCTCATCGGAAGATGTGGAGATTTGCTTGTTTACGAGCTTCAGTCTAACCCGACATTTAGTAGGATGGTCAATACGCTTTTTGGACATGGCTTCTGAAATGGATTCGTGTCTGGTATTATCAAAGGCACCTTCAATATATCTAGAAAGGCACATATTGCAATCTCCTTTTATCGGTAGGCCTCTTTAATCTGTTCTGTGATATGTAAATCGATAAGTCGTTCCATGGTTTTCCAAAAAAATTATGGGTTTATTTAGTTCACTAGGTTTATTTGGCTTGGGGATAAAAACTATATCTACCTTCCTCCATGCTTGTAAGATGTATCCCCAGCTGAAACAATACCTAATTAAGGGGAGTAGAGTCGGAAGAATCTGCACCATAGCTTTCTGGATCAGTGCTGGGAAGATTACGTCTGATCCAGCTGCCTTGTATTGTTTAAATGAGTTTATAGCCCAATCAAATTTGCCTATACTGAAAATATTTCCTGCTAGGCTGTTTGTTGTTATGGGAAAAGTTTGTGGCTTCAGAATTGACATATTGTACGTTGTCTAAAGTAGCATTTTTAGAGTTTTCTCTCGAATAGCTGTGAAAGTACCATCCACTTTTTGTAACAGAACTAAGCTATTTGAAGAGTCTTTTGAGAGAACTTTTTAGAGATGCTAGATCGCTGGCAGTTTTTCCAAGTTCTTGGAATTCTTTTTCTAGGAAGCTCTCTAGGACTTTCTCAATTCTTTATTGGAATTGGCTAAAGCGGACTTGTATAGGTCCCAATTTCTGTCGTCTTTGGATATGCTAAAAAATTTTCGCATCATTTTGCGCAATTGTTCAAGTTGTGATAGTTGATCTGCTCCGTCATTCACGTACTCAATTGACTATAGAGATGAAGGCAGTGAGTCAGCTTTGATAGCGCGGATTTTCTTGAAAAGTACTCCAGTTCGTGAGTTTCTTCATGTATTCAGTTTGACTTTGTACATATGATCCTATAGATATGTCTCATCTGACACATGCCAGTCTTTTATGAACGTAGATATGAAGAAAAGGAGACGAGATGGTAAGGTCAAGTTCTTCCTCTTTTACAGAATTGATAAAAATGGATTTATTACATCTATTACATAAAGAAATTTGCTAAAAATATATTTGAAAGTAATTCACCCCTTCTTTTGTTGCCGCTGCTACCCCAAATGTTGTTGTGAACTTTGACATCGGATCCAAGAACGAGATACCAATTGCGATGGTGGCACTATTCGATTAGATCCTGTACTATGTAGAACATCAGGAATCGCATCTATACCTTCGATGAAATAGACTGCTGTCCAAACGAACTTTTCTCCTGAGGTAGTTCGATTATAGCTCCCACTAGATCTTTGACATTAACCCCTGGAATGAGAAGATATTTAATTTTGGAACTGATCAGTAAAGCAGCCCTCGGTCTAAAAAGTTCTAATATCCGCCGACTATGATTGAGGCCAAATATCTTACCCTCAATAGCCCGAGGTTTTTGGATTAGACCTAAGGCAACGTTCTCTCGTAAAAGTGTACGAGAAACCAGTAGAACAGTGCAGGTTTCCTTATAGTTTCTTCAGCCATCATCGGTTGCAGCTATACGTGGGCTTCCATATGCGGTTCGGCTTATTATCGCCTCTCCGCCGTACATGTACCTTGCCAAGGGAGTGACCCTTTGATCTCACTCTCATAGATCTCAGAGTCATAGACCTCCCCAATAATTTTGTTATTCTGTGACGTCCTGAGCCGAGCTATTTTAAGGAATAACTGGCTTAACTCGATGTTAATAACATTATAAATATCAGACTTATCTAGACAGCTACCGTAAATGTTTCCTGTAAGAGCCGAGCTTTGAATTTGATTCAGACAAAAAGCAACATGTAGAGATAGGACTATCCAGGCTCACATTATTTAAAAACACAACTCCCACCAACTTCAGCAATAAGCCAGTCTTGAACATAGCTGCAATCAATAGTGTGGTGTCATCCGTTCAGAGGTAAATAGGGCCTTCGAAAAATCAGTGCGATTCAGAACCAAAGTCAAAGATATGATATGACTCAGACATACAAATCTCCATTGTGAGATCGAAACTATTTTGGTACCTCATAATCCTTTTCATATCAACTTAAAATTAGAGCCTCCTCAGAACTTAAAATGTCATACTTCACACGCAACGACATTTTTCAAAGCGAATAATCTAATGAATCAATCCTATCGTATCATGGAAATTGATTGTATACTCGTAAACACTCTGTGGATAGTGCAGTGAGGTGAGTGGATCCCTTGAGCCTTCTAAATCACTACTGTAAGAGTAATGTCAACTTGTTGTAAGTGAAATGTTTCAACACATGCCAAGTGTCGAATAACGTGCAAACCGACAAACATTCAGCTATCAATTTTATAACTCCATCTACCCTATATATCATTCCGATAAGAGCATGAAACATTGCATGCAACGTGACACGCGACACCTACCTGGTGGATATGCAACAGAGGGCAACAACTCGTACTCGCAAACAACTCCTATTGTATGTTGTCTAAAACTAGCACTTCATTAATCTCCTTCCGCTGCCTTGGTCGGCATATATTTATACACTCGTACCGTAGGCACACACCCTAGTCGAGGTTAGGAAAACGAAAACAAAGACGAAAATAAAACGGGTAATATATATACTCGTATCTACATCCTTATCAGGCCATCAACTATCCATTTAATTAGATAAACTTTTGTTTTCCACCCGACCGACCGACTGGGTGGCGCGTCGTTTCTCATCCGCTCGAGCGGCGTCCAACCTTTTGAAATGGAAATGCTCTCTCCTTAATGAATTCGTTAGTAGGTGGCTTACATTATGCCTTGAATATAAATGAACGGAATCTCCTATAATTTAAGGCAGTCAGGATAGCAGCACCTCCTATACAGACGCGTCTACCCGTAACAGACAGAGCTGCACCGTTAGCTAAGGTGAGCTCAGATACGTTACACGAACAAACCTAACATACAGGACAGCTACGAGATTTATTTTGCTACTCAGTTACTGTTTTAGCAAGGTTCCTTAATTCCTTATTTGCCCATCAATCTAGGTCGAAGCTAGGTAAAGAGGGAGATAGAGTGAAAGAACTCTAAACGTTCGATATACTTGTGAACTCGCACACACACCTACGATTATCTATGTATAGTTGTAAGATATGCATCCTTTATATAGACAAATGCACACATCCATTGAAATAATTATCTGCTGGATTTGGTTTTACCTCCTTCTTTAGTGATTTAGGTTCGTCTAGATATAAATATGCAAAAACGGACACCGAAACCAAAACTTCCAACTCTACGGATCGGTTTCGGAGACAGGAGATATTTGTAAGATAGTTTGTCTAAAAGGTGACGAGATACACAATTTGTATGCACGAGAGTACTCAATCGAAAATTGAGTTTAAATTGTTAAATGGATTGGAAGGAACTTATGGAAATGAACTGAAATGTCATCGTGTGATGGCATAGCAGGACATACAATGTATTCAACTTTGATAAATTTAAGCTTGATCATTTGATTTAATCCAGTGAACACAGAAAGTAAGCTACTTTCAAGTTCTGTTTTGAAATGCCAAAGGTAGCAGAAGGTACGAGTAAGAATACCTGTACAGAGAGTTGATTTCTTGTATCTATATCTTACTGGTTAAAAGTTCCCTTCTCCAAAAAAAAAAAAAAAACCTTAGCTATTCGAGTAGGAAAATCCAATTTGGTTGTGAGTCTATTGATAGTACTGGAAAATTCATTCTATAGAACCAACATCAGAGTTGTTAAAGCAAATGACAAAACGTTTTTAAGTGGATTTCAGATTCAGTGGTTTCCAGATAATTTGGACAATAACAGTTAGCATACGACAGCAGGGTGGGAAGATAAAGTCACAAAGATCCTTAATATCTAAATGCCTAAGACGTCTTTACTACACGTAACTAAAAGTTAGTGAGGTATCATACTTAAATTGTACAAACAATCAAAATATTGAGTTTAGTGTGGGCGTAAGCAGCAGTTCAACATTTATATCGATTTAAATAAATTATTTACAACTCAAAAGGCTGTCCAGTCATCTATGATAAGGCAAGGGATAAAAGTAATGAGAAAGAAAAAAAGCAAAAAGGAATAAATAAATTAAGGTGTTGGAAGTAAAGGGTGAACCAACAGATGGTGTGGATGTTGTCTATCAATTACTATCACATACTGAATTCAATGTGATTGATATTTTTAACAGATATCACACAATCTGAGTCATTTACTACACAACAATGCATTTTTGTTTTTCAATCTTATTACAAGAAGGGGGCGATCTGTACAATCCTTGGCCTTAGTGGCCATTAAGCGTTTTAAAGAAACTGGTTCGGTATCGAGTCAAATTCCACATTAGCATGCTCGACCAGCATGTACACGGCGAAATATCATCACTCTGAACGAAAGTGCTCAAAACCAGCTCGGCACCTCAATTCATCGCCGAAGTCAACAGTTGGGACTAACTTATGGCACTTTTTTTTCCAAAATTGAATGATTTGGGTCTGGACAATCTCTGGTTTCAATAGAATGGTGGTAACGCCCGCACAAGCCATCAATCAATCAATTTATTGCGTACGAAATTTGAAGATCGCATTATTTCGGTTAGAGGAGAAATTGTTTGGCATCCAAGGTCATGTGATTTGACACCTTTAGACTACTTCCTGTGGGGTTATTTGAACAGTAAAGTCCGTGTCAATAATCCAACGACAATTTAGAATCTCAAATATAACATCCAAACTGAAATTGCGGCCATTGACCCACTTGTTCTTCAAAAAGTCATCGATAATTTTGACCTTCGGATAGTCGCTTGCCACAGAAGCCGTGGTGGTTACATGAACGATGTTGTACATCATTCATAATTGGCAGAGACCGAACTTTATTAATCAATAAAATTCTATATTAATTTCGCAATAAATGTGTGTTTAATTTAATGAAAACTTCCATATTAGCTGTTGACTCACCCTTTTATTAGTAAAGGGTCTTTCAATAAGCGTTCTTATCTTTAAATTTAAATCAAACAAAGTGCGTGTGAGATATCATCGAAATTTTTTATTCGTTTGAAAGGCCTATCGATGCCATTGTGTATGGAATATAACATCGTTCAGGCTGAATTTGACCGATGGCATGGGTTATGTTGGCTTTGAGGGCCGCTGTAGTTTGTGGTTTCGCGACTTCAGAAAACCCTACAAGAAAAACTCTAACGGGCTCAAATCGCACGTTGTCAGTGGCCATTTCACATCACCTCCACGTGAGCTGACCGTGCCCTCGAATCCCTAGTGCAAAATTTCCAATGTGGCGTGAGGTGTGTGGCACGTAGTGCGTCCTGTTGAAAACATACGTCGGTGGTATCGACATCATCCAATTCAGGACAAAAGAAGTTGGTAATCATCGACCTATAGCGATCGCCGTTGATAGCGATGGCCTGACCAACGTCGCTATTAAAGAAATATGGACCGATGACACCGCCAACCCAAAATCCACACCAAACAGTGACTTTTTCGAGATGCATTGGGCGCTCTTGGACCTCAAGTGGATTAGTTTCCTCCCAAATTCGACAATTTTGTTTGTTGACGTACCCGTTCATCCAGAAATAGGTCTCATCGCTGAAGATGATTTTTCGATGAAAATTGGAGTCAGTTTCCAACTGCTAAAGAGGCCATTCAACAAACACACCTATAGTCGTTTACCTTCAGCTCCTGGGTCAGTTGTGGTCTGCGAAAGGCCGAGTTCTTGTGAGCGATGCGTAATCGACTGCCTCAGATTCTCCTGCACAATCTAACGGACAGCGGCGAGGTTTTCGGCAGATCTTGCGTTTCGTCGACTCATGGGTCTTCGTTTATCGTTTACTGAACCAGTGGACTCAAATTTATCCACCACACTGCGAATAGTCCTCTCGGTAGGACGATTATGGTGAGCGTAAAATGGGTGAAGCGCGCCCAAACAGAACACCCATTTTGATAAAACAATTTGCGTTGCACGTGTTGTTGAACGCTATGTCCGTCCATGGTGATTTGGCAACAGACTGAATAAACAACCGGTCTAAATTTTGTAGTTTATGGAAAAATATTGGGGCAGCAGCAGCAAAAGAATGTAAAAAACAATTTTTGTAGACTTTTGGTACGTACGCATTTTATTGGTACGTAGACTGTAGAATTGAGAGCGTATAGAAAGGGGTTGTAAATATATAAGTTTAAACCAAACAGTGTATGGTGGCAAGTTCTTGCATATTCAAGAAGAGGCCTAACAAATATTATGAAAAGAGATTTGGTAACATAAGGGTTGGAAAACTCCTTAGACCTAAGAGCAGAGTTGGATTTTTTTTTATCATATTATCAATGTGAGAACGGAAACAGTGTTCCTTATCACAGAGAACAACTAAATCAGGCAACTCGTTCACTACGGTAACAGGCAGATTAAAGATCAACTAGCAGCGAGGTGAAGTAGGAGGGTGCCTAACACTTATTGACATTAAGCTCAAGGAAATTCCTCTGACACCATGTACAAAATCTGTCTAGATCTTTTCTGTTTACGCAGAAACAGATATCTATGATTTATTAATGATGCAATCAACATTTAATAGAAATACCGGTTCCCCACGAAATTGCGGAATTGGATAAGTTTGTTCAGAGATATTCCTACAATTATAGTAGGGTACGCTGGACACACTTGTCCAGAATATTGACGAACTCGGACTCGCTCTATTCACCGTCCAGCAGGAATTTGTCAAACGGGGAGATTGACAGGTACCTGAACGAGACCATGAAACGAACGATATACATTACGATACCTGGGTATAAACACAATTGCAACGAGGACACATTCCGCAACGCAACTATTGACGCACTACACCAACACAAAATCAGACTGCTGTCGAGACTAAAAGCCTTGTACAGACGGTTTACTGCCAGAAATAACTCGGAGGTTATGACTCTGAAGTCGTCGATCAAAAACTTCCAAGTATTAATAAAAGAAATTTAAAGAACATCTGTAAGTTTGTATTGGAACAACAAAGTTCGATCTGTAAACATCAGCAACCCGAATATGTTCCCGCAAATACATATAACATGTTGGAGGAGAGATCAAAGCTAGTTTCCGTGTACAAAGATCGCTCGAAATACGAACAACGAACGAAAAATTATTGTTAACCGCAGGTGTTGATCCAGCAAAAGCTGTTGGTGATGACAACTTCCTTGTGATTGAGGATCCTCAAGAGAAAGTAGAAGCCATTGGAGCGATTTTCCAGGAAGTCTACAAGATGAATGATATCATTGGTCCGCACCACGACCTGGAAAATCAGGTCCTTTTGCACAATTCCTAACTTCGAATTGATATTAAGGGCTTAATAACGAAAATATGGCAAATAATGTCATGGCCAACGAGAGGGAACTCCCACCAGAACCGATGGCCATTAACACCGCCCTGTAGACTAATGCTTTGAATAATACCCATTATCCAGCGCACTGGAAGACAGCGATGGTGCATCCGATTTGCAAAAGGGATAAGGACAGATCCAATCCGGCGAATCGTCAGTCGATAAGTCTCCTTCCCAATATCAACCAGATATTCCAAAGGGTTATCAATAGAGTGATGACTAAGTGGGTTGAAGGCAAAGATATAGTTCCGCATAACCAATTCGGTTTCAAGGCGTAGCATGATATCTCACACTGGTTGTGATATCCAGTGGCACAAAAGCAAGAAACACTGCACTGGTGCCTGAGTGATTGACTAGGAGTAGGCCTTCGACACCGCTTGGTTAGATGGCCTCTTCTTAAAGCTGAACAGGCTGGGCATTAGTAAACTACTGCTGTGTATTTTTTTGATATGCTCTCCTAGATAGTTCATCGTGTAGAATGGCGATATGACTTCTGCTGGAGTATTTGACATTAAAAACGGTCTGCAACAAGGTGCGGTTAGTTCGCCGATCCTATTCAACATCTACACAAGCGATCTTGTGAGCTCTCTTCACTATGCCATAGCGTACGCAAACCACTTGATCGCGTACACATCAGGTTCAAAGATCGAGATCATTGATATGCTCTTGCAACGTGACTTCGATCAGATAAAACGATATTGCGATAACTGGAAGTTGAAAATCTACTATCAGAAGTCGGAAAACATTATGTTTGGGGCGCCTTTGTCTGGTGCCTCTAGGGATACCAGAAAGAATAGGCGAAAGTTCTCAATCGTCGGACAACATGGACAGCCACGTGCTTGTCGAAATGTAGTCAGATACGAGTACCTTGGGATTTGGCTAGATCAAGATCTGTATTTTAACAAACATATAGATGTTGCTCTGGCCAGAGCCAGAGGAGCTTTTGCCCTTACAAAGAGACTGTTTTATAACAGCCAACTCGATGCAGGGGTGAAGGTGATCTACTACATGGCCCTTATCCGGCCCATGCTTGTATTTGAATATCATGTGTAGTTCAACGTGAGAGCAAGTTTGTTGGAAAAAATTCGGGTGTTTGAGATAGCTTGCCTTAGGACATGTCTTCACTTGTACAGAACACCAGATTTGGAGTATCTAAAATTCTACCCTAATGAGGTCTTGTACAATAGGGCGTAGGTAATAAGAGTGGATAACTTTGTCATTGAGCTGACTCGAGGGCACATTACCAGAGCAATGACCTCGACGAATAACCTGATCTTCAGAGCTTATCACCCAAATCATATGTACCATGAGAATTGGCGCTTTAACGGGTTTGTTACCCCAGAAGAGTTCCTCTATCTGACTGATGCAGGATAGACTAGCGGTGCCGCAAATCTTTCACGTCGCTCGAACAGCTGCAGACAGACGACTCAACTACGACGCAGACGTCGCACACGACAGTGAGGAGTGCGCTCTATTAGACCGGTAGGTAGCGAGTCGTGATTTGAGGGATGTTGCTAAGCAGCACTCTGAATTTTGGTGGCTCAGTAAAAGAGAGGAAACTTCTACTTCGTTTCCTTCAAATTCGGGCTAGCCCCTAATCCGATTTGGCAATGCTTTCCTTTTAAGCCATAGCCATAGGTAGGTAGTAAACAAAAAATAGTAAAAAACAAATATGTATTAAAAAAAACCATAAAAAGCTGGTAACAACTCAAAACAAAACAAAAATACAAAAACATAAAAACCAAGAAAATAAGTGAACAATCGAATAGAGTGCGCAAACAAAATTTTATACAGACTACTCTACAGAGTGAACAAGTAGGCCTCTTAGAGTGAACCCATATTTTTAATACAGTTAAACACGAATAAGCCATCTGTAAAGAATGCACAATCTTTCGAGCAAATTTACCGTTTGTTCTGCGAACTTTGTATCTGTCATCGTTCTACGTTTCGCATTCAAGGTTGGGTAAATATTCTCTTGCAATTTCATTCGTTCGATTGGTTTGGACAGGATAGGAAGTGAAACTTTTTTTGGCAAAAATGAGTCGCAAGCAATTAATAGAAAAAACTAAAGTTTTAGAGGAGTTGTCTACAGGTAAGTCAAAGTTCTTGCTACGATCCATTCGAATTTTACAAAAAATAAAAACAAAATTCAAGGTGTTTCGGGTACAGTATAGGCAAACAAATATAGAATAGCCAAATCGACAATATGTGCTATTAATAAAAAGAAGGCCGATATTACAGCGACGGTGACTATACTTACCCTGGCCCTGGAAATAGGAGGACGCTGAAAGCATCTGAACTATTTTAGGGGCTTTATAAATGGTTCCTAGAACAGCGGAGGAAGAATTTACCTATTAGTGGCCAGCCATTGGCATTCTGGCAAAGCCATTGCCATAAATAGAAGCCTGCAGGACAACGAGTCCGCCTTCATAACAAGTGACGGTTGGGTGCAAAAATTTAGAAAGAGGTTTGGTGTTCGGTATCTCAAAATATCTGGGGAAAAATTGTCGTCAAAACCAAAACTTGTGTGTCCATTTAAGAAGAAACTTAAGAAAGAATTCAAGATCTGGACCTTAAACCAGATCAAATTTATAACGCCGATAAGTTGGGGCTGTATTGGAAACTTCTACCAGGGAAAACGTATGTGGCATCAACTGAGAAAACTGTTCCTGGACGAAAAACAGACGGGACTTTTGGTGGGCCCTAATGCCACAGGTCGGCACAAATTGAAGCCGCTAGTGATAGGCAAAGCGAAAAACTCTCCTCTATTCAGGAATGTATTCTTATCTACACATTACAGAAGGTCCAAATCTGTTTGGATGACTGCAGCCATTTTTAAAGACTGGTTCAGAAACTTTTTTGTTCCCGAAGTTACAAATTTCCACAAAAAACACGGTGTACCAGTCAAAACTCTATTTATTCTGGATAATGCCCCTAGTCAACCCCCGGAGAGTGAGCTACGAAATTCAGATGGTAGCATAACAGTAATTTAAGTGCCTCCAAATGTAACTCCACTCATTCAGCCTATGGACCAGAATGTTATTCGCCTAGCTAAACTTTTCTAAATAAAAAGCTTGCTGTTATCGCTTATTTATTTATTTATAAACGTGTTGTGTTTTGTACATTTCATTGAATTATATTTTAGACAACATGTGTGAAGCTGCGAAATCTATAACAATAAAGGATGCAGTGTTTAACTTCAGAGCAGATTGGGATATCGTAAATGCTTCTTTTATTCTTGAATGAAACCTATGAGGATGAAGACGATATATCCCTTAGAATTCTTCATAGTCCTCCAATCACAAATGTCACCGATGATGCGATTCATTCGCTCAATCGTATTAATGTTGAGATAACACACACAATTGTAGATATCAACAACTGGAATGAAGATCAAATGCCATCGGATATTGAGAAAGCAGAAAAGGAAAATGAAGATGAAGAAGAGTGTCAATTTAGTTCCTGACCACCTGGCATGTTCTGTTTCTTCAAGAGATGCTATTCATTCATTTGACAACACTTAAGGGGGCAAGATATAATGAAGTGCACTACGGATATATTTTTGTTATAAAACGATTGCAAGAAAAGGCAATGCAAATTGATTTCAATTTAAGGAAAAAATAAGCAAAAGTGACTAAGTGATTTTTCAAAAATATAAAATATTTTTCTTTTTATTTATATACCTATGTACGAGTATGTACAAATCCTAAAAAAAAATATTTGAAATGAAATGCTTTATTACTTTTAAAAACATCGAATTAAGTTTGTTGTTCATTCATGATTTATTTTGGAATAAAAGTTTTTAATGAATTTTGCTTTTTTTTTGTATCTTTTGACAAAAAATAAAAAAAAAACACAGTATACACTTGTTAATTACCTGCACTCTAAGTATAGAGTCAGTTTTTATGCATTTTTATTTATATACTTAATTTACTCTTACTTGCTAGACAAAAAAATGCTTAAAAATTAGTTTAAATAAATTACAAATAATCTTATACTAACTTACTGGCCGCATGCGGGCACTCTTAGTTAAATCAAACACTTGAACTTTATTTTTCGACGGATCTTACAGTCTATATTTATTTTTACATTTAATGAAAATAAATTTTTAGTAAAAACTCAGTGTATGGACATTTTAGTAATTTTTCATAAAACTTAAAACTAAAAGGCTACAGATTACCTAAAAATAAATCTTGATCTACTTAACCTACTTACATCTAATGCGTGCATACATATATATACATATATATAATACATATATACTTAATGTACACATACATATATATATATTTATTTTTTTGTCATTTTTTTTTATTTATTTCTTTTTGTTTTTAAAAATTTTCTTAAAAATTTGACTTAAACCCACCTAAAATAATGTAAGCCGACCATGGCTGAAAAAAAATTAGGCTGACCCACTCTGCTTCACATGAAGCTACCTATTACTGGACGAGTTCGACGACGAAGCATCCTCGCCACCAAGCATCAAGCCACCAAAATTGCTGGTGCTGCTGAGCAACATCCTACATGTCGCGACTCCCTACCGCCCTACTGAACCGGAGACGCTTCGCACTGCCATGTGCGACGTCTCTGCCGTAGTTGAGTCGTCTGTCCGCAGTTGTTTGAGCAACGTGGAGCTGTCCTGAATCAGACCTTTACTATCTAGGTAGAAGAACGGTCATTGCCCTTTCAATTTGTCTTCGAGTCAACTTAATGACGAAATTTTCCACTGTTATTAGGTTCGCTCTATTGTACAAGACCTCATTACGATAGAATTTTATTTACTCAGATTCTGGCGTTCTGTATAAGCGAAGACAAAACCTAAGACAAACCCTCTCAAACACCCGAATCTTTTCCAACAAACTTGCTCTCACGTTGAACCACATAGGATATCCAAATACAAGCATCGGCCGTTTGCGTACGCTATGGCATAGCGAAGAGAGCTCACAAGATCGTTTGTGTAGATGTTGAATAGGATCGGCGACATAACCGCACCTTGTTGCAGCCCGTTTTTAATGTCAAATACTCCAGTTGAAGTCATATCGCCATTCTACACGATGAATTACGAGTATCTACTGGAGAGCATATCAAAAAGAATACACAGCAGTAGTTTACTAATGCCCATCCTGTTCAGCTTTAAGAAGAGGTCATCTAACCAAGCGGTGTCGAAGGCCTTCTCCGAGTCAATCACTCAGGCACCAGTGCAGTGTTTCTTGCTTTTGTGCCACTGGATATCACATACCAGTTTAGACGCGGGATGTGAGATATCATGCCACGCCTTCAAACCGAATTGGTTATGCGGAACTATATCTTTGCCTTCAACCCACTTAGTCATCACTCTATTGATAACCCTTTGGAATATCTGGTTGATATTGGTAAGGAGACTTATCGACTGAAGATTCGCCGGATTGGATCTGTCCTTATCCCTTTTGGAAATCGGATGCACCATCGCTGTCTTCCAGTGCTCTGGATAATCGGTATTATTCAAAGCATTAGTATACAGGGTGGTGTAAATGTCCATCGGTTCTGGTGGGAGGTGCCGAGACATAATATTTGGTATGCCATCGGTTCCCGCTGATTTGTTATTTCTTAACGATTCGAAAATTGTTTGGATTTCTTCCTTCAAAATGAACGGTGGTAGTACCATTTCATTGGTTATGACATTATTTGCCATATTCTCGTCATTGAACTGGGTGAAACCCGAGCTCTCGAATCGCCAATTTACAATATCATTTCGAAGGTAGAAACTGTGCACAAGGACTCGACTTTCCAATAATGATATCATTCGCCTTGTACACTTTCTGGAAAGTCGATCCTACAGCCTCTACCTTCTCCTGCGGATCCTCGATCACAAAGAAGTTGTCATCATCAGCGGCCTCATTTGGATCGATACCTGCTGCTATAAGTGTTTGCTCGTTGTTCGTCGTTCGGGCGATTTTAAGACATAGAAGGTCGTTTTAATCTTTCCTCCGAAATATTTTATATATTTGCGGAAACATATTCAGGTCGCTAGTATTTGCAGCCCGAATTTTGTTGTTTCAATACAAACTTACAGAATTTCTATAATTTTCTTTTATAAATGTTTGGGGGTTTTTAATCGACCACTTCAATGTCATGATCTCCGGGTTATGTATGTCAGTAAACCGTTTGTACAAGGTTTTTAGTCTTGACAGCAGTCTACTTTTATGTCGGTGCAATGCGTCAATAGTTGCGTTGCGGAACAAGTCTTTGTCGTCAGTGTGTTGATGCCGAGGTATAGTTTTGTACATTGTTCGTTTGATTGTCTCGTCCATTAATATTAAATACCTGTCAATCTCCTCGTTTGTCAGGTTACTGTTGGACGGTGGTTTGATCGTATTCAAGCAGAGTGTTCTTATCAGTATTCTTGAGAAGTGTGTCCAACGCACCCTACTATAATTGTAGGAACTCTTCCAATTCCGTAATTTCGTTGGTAACAGTTATTTTGGTTCTGAGACCGCAATGGTCGCTGTTATACACGAAAGTGCGTAGGCAGTTTGTAGTTTGTTGGTTAGTGCACTTGCATACATGAGTCGAACATCAGGAGATCCAAATAGGACCCGTGTATTGGAAACGACGGACTATCCGTCGCATTGAGGCCGAGTCGATACATCACATTGTGCTGATCTCACCAATTGAATAGTAGGTTCCCTCTAGTATTTGGTGTATTATTTCCCCAATCACTATGTTTGGCGTTGAAATCTCCGCCGATAATAAAATAGTTGTCTTCCAATTCCAGCCTCAGGAATCGAAAAAGTGTCGCGAGCTCTGAGATGAATAAGGTGGATTGAGTAGCCTTAGGTGTATAGACAGACATCATCTATAACCGCTGTCGACTATGGAGAGAGATATACACAATGTATTCTTCCAGCACCTGGAACTTACGTACTACACGACTGTATACTCTTTTGAAACGCAGTCCTTCTCTAACAAAGATTGCAACACCTCCTCCTTGAATGAAGTTGGGTCGGTTTCTTCTGTGCCTCATTTTGTGTCTTTTGGTAAGCTTAGTTTCGCTAACCAAAAGCACATCAGGGGCTTGGTCTTTAAGAAACTTAAACAGTGTGGCTCTTCTTTCGAACTTAATCAATGAATTAGCATTCACTGTAAGGACCTTCAGAGCTTGCTCTGCCATGTACGTACCCATTACGACTGAAGGTGTGTTAGGCCCGGCAGCAGCGAGTATATTTGATCTACCCGCGTACCCTCTTCTGGTATTTGACATTGAAGCTGAGCCATCTGCCCCTGAATAGAGAGCAAGATAGCCAGCATGTCGCGTACAGGTTCAGGTGCTCTAGGCGCTGGGGCCTGCGAAGCTACCTTTGCTTGTTGTACCGTAGTTCCCCTACCTGCCGCCATTTGGGCGCAGGTAACCTGGGGAGTAACGGCTGGTGTTTGTATGTTATATGCAAGGGTGGATGTTTAACTTCCATCTTCTGTTGCCGAGCCAGATTTACTCTTTTGCTGTATTGGAATTTAGGACAAACCCGATAATTTGCGGTGTGTCCCCGTGTTCCTACATAGGGCACAAAAGAGTTGATTTCTTTCCTTACCTGGAGCGCATCCCTCTGACTTGTGGTTCTTTCCACACTTCACGCATCGAGGCTGCATTTCGCAATTCGACGCGGCGTGCTCGAACCTTTGGCAGCGGACACATTCGCTCCACTTTTTCCCAGTGTACAACCTGGTAGTCTAGGATTTTGATACTCCTTAGACCATCCAGTTTGCTATCAGGACTTAACTGAACCAAGAAGAACAATAGTTTCCGCTTCTCTCTTTTGGCACTAGCCGTGACAGATGGCTTGACCCCCACGAATTTGAACCCTTCGCACTCCTTCTCTTTGAGCAGTGCAAGGAGCTCTTCCAGATCAGAGGACGGTTCCAACCTCGTCAGCAGCATCGATTACCGCTTTTCACACTTCGGTGGGAATGAGTAGTGCTCCGTCGTCGTTTCTTTTAGGAGTTCTTTTACTTTCGCTTAGCCCTCCACTTTATTACAGTGGTGGCATGGCGATCATACCCCAATCTCTTAATGTTAAAATTATTACTAATGACCAGCTTACACAGGTCCTTGATAACATTTACCTCCAATTTATAGGTGTTGATAGGAGGCACCTTGTCCTTCTTCTTCGGCTGCTGCTGTTGTTGTTGTTGTTGTTGCTGCTGCTGCTGCTGCTGCTGCTGCTGCTGCTGCTGCTGTTGCTGGTTTAGCTATTACCGTTGTTGTGACTGCTCTTGTTGTTGTTGCTGGTGTTTCTTAGGCTTTTGTTGTTGTAGCACTTGTGATATTTTATTTGTTTGGTATTGTTGTTGTGTCTGCTTTTGAGCAAGCTGCTGTTGTTGGGATTACTCTTGCTCTTCCCTCTTCCTTCTTACCATTTGCTTTTCTTTTATGGCCAGCACTTTTTGTTGTAGCATTTTGATGCTGCTACTTATGGCCTCCATTTCTTCCTCTTTATCTTCAGATTCGCTTGCTGACAATGAAGCAAAGTTGTTCCCTTCCCTCGCTCCGCCAAGCAGCTTTACAGTGGACGTTGGTAGGGTTGGACGTTGTAAGTTGGCCTAACTTGGTGATGTTAATCTAAAACCAGTAACACTTTAAATTTATACTTATTTTTATTTACTCGTAAAATATAAAAAAAAACTCTAAATTGTTTAATGCATCAGTTAAACGAATCACTTCTCACTTATAAGTCGAAACACGTCCAAACTCCGCGGAGGTCTATGAACGACTGATGAATAAATATTTCATTCATTCATTCATATTCACGTTGTTGGTGGGAAGAAGATTTTGGTTTTAGTTTGCTGGGCGATGTGCTCTGACTAGAGGTCTTTGAGAAGTTCCCAGTCATTTTTGCTGACTACTAGCTTCAGGTACTTCTCGTACCAGACAGCATCCTTGATGAGATGGTATCATACTCGTATCAAAGTCGTTGTTGGTGTTTTAACTATTATTAATGCGCATTGTTATCAAACGTTTTCTTTCACGAATAAGCACTGAAACGAATAAAATCTGTAAATTTTAATACGGGCTATACTTCCAATGCGTAAAAATTGCATTCCCATTTTGTACCCAAATTAGCCTGTATATTCTCTAGTTTCAGTTTGTTATTGATTTTACGAACTAAAATAATTATAAAATATGAGTCAAGAGGAACGCCGTAAAAAGATCATCGACAAATGGCTCGAAAATACTTCGCGTCCAAACCATTGCATCGCAAAAAATGTAAACATAGCACGCAGTACAGTGGATTCTGTTATTAAACGATATTTGGAGACGTTGACAGTTAAGCGAAAACAGAAAAGTGCAGCTAAAAGTGGAGCACATGATACAGATTTGGACAGGAAAATAGTGGGTACCATCGTAAAAAACCGGACTATGTCATCCAGAGATGTTGCTCGAAAATGTAATACCAATCAAACAATGGTACAAAGATCTAAAAAATGTAGTGGTCTAAAAACACGAAAAAAACAAAAAATACCAAAAGTTGCTGAAAAGCAAAAAAATTCATACAAACACGAGCCCGAAAGCTATACGAGTTGATCAGCAAAAAGAAAGCGTGCTTGGTTTTGGATGACGAAACTTATGTCAAAGCCGACTTTACTACTCTTCCAGGTGCACAGTTTTACAACTCGTTTGAAACTGAGATTCTTCCGCAATCAACAACATCGATTGGGATGGAAAAATTCGAGTCAAAATATCTCGTTTGGCAGGCCCTTTGCCAATGTGGATACAGAAGCTCATCGTTTATTACAACGGGAACAATTAACGGAGAAGTGTACATTAATGAGTGCCTTAAAAAACGGTTGATTCCTTTCTTAAACAAACACGAGGGTTCAACATTATTTTGGCCAGATTTAGCTTCAGCTCACTATGCTCATGCGACGTTGAGCTTTCTTCTTGCTAAAAGTGTCGACTTTGTTCCAAGAGACATGAATCCACCCAATGTTCCACAGTGCTGTCCCATTGAAAGGTATTGGGCTTTGGTCAAAGCTAAATTGAGGAAAAGTGAGCAGTGTGCGAAGGACGTAAAAGATTTTAGTGCTAAATGGAAAAGAGCGTCCAAAAAGATCACGGATGTAACTGTCACTAACCTTATGAAGGACATTCGAAAGAAGTTGACGAAAGAATGGAAACCCAAATATTTTTTTTTATTTTTTGTAATTGTAAATGAATTTAATAAAAACAGAGTTTTAAAGCAAATAAAAAAGTTTACATGAATTATGAAAATATTTTTTTTTTTACTTTGAAGTTTCCAATTTTTAATCGTTTCAGTCCTTATTAGCCATTTATGGCAAATACATTTGCATACGTATGTGTCTGTCAAAGCTTTTCTAGCTCTTCGGTTGGAAGTAGCTTGTAATGAGCCCGAAAGTTTTATGTGAATAACAGAAGCACGTTTGCCTTGTTTCTTTTGTTGGGCTGCCGTTGGCCGCTGACTTATCCACTGACTAATTACATTATTACATGACATTTTTAAACCATTTAAATTCAAAGTTAATACTTACAGAAATTGTATCTCCTCAATTCATTTTGGCGTACTATAGCATCCACTAGTATTTGAGTAAAGAAAATTTTTTCGTTTGAAGTCCTTCCAGCCAAGAGTTCACCATTAATGAACTTCTGTCATTTTACTACACATCAATGCGCTACCGTTCGACGACACTCGTAAGCCAAGGTGTTATTTTAATTAAGAACCTCCTTCGCGACTCTATTCATTCCGGCCCGCATAAGAAATAAGAAAGAAAAAAAACAAACCCCTCTCTCGTTAAGTGAGAGAACCGAGGAGTATTCTCTTTAGACTGATTAAAGAGAAAATAAATAATTAAACTGGTACTCGGATTAAAACTAATTAAAAGTGACGGCGGTTCTTTGAACTTGTTTCGTGTTCAGTTCCGAAAAGCAATTAATTGCTCCTTACCGTTGTTTATGTGGGATCTCTGAAAAGGAGCGACATGCTTTGAGTTACGAAAATGACATCTCACCTTATGGAATTGCGCTACAACAGTTAAGTATGCACTTAGTTGAAAGACAAAGACTCAACAAGTATCTGTATCTTTAGCTGGTGTGAAATTAAATATTCGGACGAGGTAACATCTATTCAACTCGGACAATACCATTTTACGAATAACGGTTTGGTGTACCTGTTATTCTTCGACCATTGGCTTAAAATTGAGTCGTATACCGATTATGTGCTGTAATGAATTCACCACACGTAAGCTAAATGTCTTCTTGTCTTTAACTGTTCATTGCGTACACACATAGCCAACATGTAGTAGGAGTACTTGTGGACAAATTAGTTTGGTAAAGATGTGGTGATTCAAGAATCCTTGACGTTTTAGAGCCAACACCAATTGCAACGGATGTGGTTGAGCGACAATGACTGAGGAGATTACGACCACTAACAAGTTATTGCACTGAACGTGATACTAAGGATATTATTTCCTGTGGAATCTCAGGTGGTGTTACTGCAAAGGAAAGTAATAGTAATGACCATTAAATAAGGGATTCTTTCTACCACGGATTGTGTTTTGAACTACTGCAGGAGTGCTTTGTTCAAAAAGGTGAACAATGTCCAGAAAATGGAATCTAGTTTAACTTACATAGGTTGGTGGGTTGATGAGGTATCTGTTGCCGAGTCCATTCTATACCTCATCACATTTATGTCTGTTTAGATCCATAGGGATGGGAATTTGATGGCGGTTCCTAGTTTTGGTTTCCACTTCGCTTCTCGCGTTGGTTGTCGTTTAGTCTAATCCTTAGATGCATACTGTTCCATATATGACTCAAACCATTCATTGGTCAGTATTTCAAGTTGGACGAATCATAATCGCTCAAATGCATGGTGTGCCAAATCTTGCATGTTCTGTCGACGCATACATGCTTTTCTTTTCTTTTCCCTATCAACCGTTTTCATAAAACTGACGTTTGAGTAGTGGTAAATCAAATACGCAGCCTGTTGTTCGATTCGGTCAAATCAATCTCGTGTTAAGTATTCTTTTCTGAATAGTTAACCATCATAAAAATAATTTGAAATGAGATTATAATGTATTGAATCAGATTATGAAAAAACAAAAATTCAGAGTAATTTCTTCGTCGGTTTTTGGCAATTGTTTGTTTGTACCACATCTGGCACAGTATGCATTTGGCACATTTCAAATAAATTGTATTTCGTTTCTAGATGTCTGGCACTCTTAGAGAAGAACAAATTGCTAAAATTTTATATAACATTCCAAGTGACAGTGAAGATGAGTTAGAGAGCGATGAAGATGTTTTGCATAACCAAATGGAAAGTACTACCTTGAATGAAGAACTGTTGGAGAATCTTCTTGGAGATGAAAACAAAATAGAAATTGAAGGTCCTGAAATGGAACAACTTTCAGATACCAATAATTCAAGCGATGTCCTATCAGAGGATTTTGAATCTCTGTTGGGAGAAGAATCTTCATTGGGAAAAGAAATCCATTGGTGTCTCTGCGGATTAGATCCGATTCAGTGGCCCTACCGATATTCAATCTTGTGTAACAGAACTTAAAACTCCATAAGAGTTATTTTGCTATTTTTTTGATGATGATAATATTACTAATATTGTAGAGCAAAGTAATTTCTATGGACGGACAAAAGCCACAGATGATTCATTTTCTGTAACAAAATACGACATCTTAAATTACGTTGGAATTTTAATTATATCATCTGTTACGAAGTTCACAAACGTGAGAAATTATTGAGATCGAGATATTGGTCTTGACATAATAAAGAATTCAATGAGACTTAATAATTTTAAAAAAAATTGTTCCATATTACACTTCAACGATAATTTCAAAATAGTAACGGACAGAAATTCATCTTCATTTGATAAGCTGTACAAGGTTCGTCCAATTATTGAAGGCCTCAAAAAAAATGTTTGTCAATTCCAATGGAGGAACACCTTTCCGTTGATGAACAAATTTGTGCTTCAAAAGCCTAACCTCATGCGTACAGCATAAAGAACCAGACTTGGGATCAAGTAGCAACATAGTTGCGCGCTTATGTCGAAAAGTTCCCCGGGCATGTATTGGGTCTATAAACTCGTGCGGTTTGCTAAGAGATGGCGTAACTTGTATTATTCCATTCTTATTATTCCATTGGAACATGCATTGGAAAGGTACATTTGAATCGTAAACAACAATAATTTTTTTTCACTCAAATATGTCGAACTTTGTGCCTGAAAAAGTGTTTTTGCGGGGAGTTCTTCTTCATTACTTTAATATGAAGAAAACTGCTGCCGAAAGTCATCGTATTTTGGTGCAAGTTTATGAGTGAATGTGCCAAGAGTGGTTTGCACGATTTAAAAGTGGTGATTTTGGCTTGGAAGACGATCAACGTCCTGGGCAGTCAATAAAGTTTGAAGATGAAGAACTTTAAGCATTACTCTATGAAGATTGTTGCCAAACAGAAGAAGAGCTCGCAGAATCTTTGGGTGTCACTCAAGCAGCCATTTCAAAACGTTTAAAAGCAACTGTATATATTCAAAAGTAAGGAAAGTGGGTTTCACACAGAACTCAAGCCGAGAGACGTCGAAAGGCGCTTTTGCATGTCCGAAATGCTGCTGGAACGATACAAAAGGAAGTGATTTTTGCATCGGATTGTTACTGGTGATGAAAAAACCAAGCACAAAAAATCATATGTGAAACCCGGCCAACCCGCCAAATCAACCGCAAAGCCGAATATCCATGGCGCTAAGGTAATGCTCTGTATTTGGTGGGATCAGATGGGTGTGCTGTATTATGAGCTGCTAAAATCGGGTGAAACCATCAATAGACAACGCTACCGAACACAATTAATCCGTTTGAAGAGAGCAGTGGCCGAAAAACGCCCGGAATATGCGACCAGACACGAGCCAATAATTTTCCATCATGACAACGCTCGGCCCCACGTTGCTATTTCGGTTAAGAACTATTTGGAAAACAGTGGATGGGAAGTCTTACCCCACCCGCCTTATAGCCCAGACCTTGCCCCTTCTGACTACCATTTGTTCCGGTCGATGCAGAACGCCCTCACTGAAATACGGTTCAGAATATCAAAAATTGGCTTGATTCATTCTTGGCTGCCAAGCCGGCGCAGTTCTTTTGGGATGGGATCCACTACACAAATTGCCAGAAAGATGGGAAAAAGTCATAGCTTCAGATGGGCAATACTTTGAATAATACTATTGTACATGTTTTTCTTAAATAAACGTTCAAATTTTGAAGAAAAAAACCGCACGAATTAAGTTATATACCCAATAATTATAAAATTTATTTTGACAATTTTTATATAGTACGTCTATTCAACTGCAATATTATTTGACGAAACTAGGAATCTTTTCCCTCGGAACAGTCAGAAGAAATTGCAAACTTCCAAGCGAAGACGCAATGAAAAATGAAAAAAGGGGAAGCTCTTTCGAATTTGTTGCTGATTCTAAAGGAATCTCGATTTCCAACATCACATGGAAGGATAATAAGTGCGTCAACATTTTATCGACTTTCATTGGAATTGAGCCTGAAATTAACATAAAAAGGTTTGATAGGAAAGCAAAGTCAATTATAATGATAAAATGTCCGGCTTTGATAAAAGAGTATAATCGACGTATGAGAGGCGTAGATTTGATGGACAGCTTCATCGGAAGAGCCAAAATTTCAATGAAATCGAAAAAATGGTATATGCGACTTTCTTATCACTTTGTCGACATGGCCGTTACTAATTCAAGGCTCCTTTATAAGCAAACTTCAGCAAACAATGACGTCAATTTGGTTCGCTTTCGAAGATGGAATCAACCATATGCCAATTCGGAATGGCGAACGACAGAGGTGCAAGTTGCCCTCATGCAAATTAAAATCATTTATAACCTGTCGGAAGTGCAACAATTGTTTTGAGAAATTTCATGAAGTACTGAAATATTTTGAAAAAAATTCAATTTTTGAAGAAAAACTTGAAATTGCATTTTTTCTTCCCTTAATACATGGTGTGCCATATCTGTCACAAACTTTATTTAAGCAAATAATAAACAAAAACTTGGATAAAACTAAAAACTAATGATAAGAAAAATCTCTTACAGTTATGACTTAGCAACAATAATTTTTATTTTAAGTTTTAAAAAATCATGCATCTAAGGGCTAAGCTATTTTGCTACATCCGCGAATTTAAAAAGAGATGTAAGTGAAGCAGCAAATAGTTCCGAGAAGACTTTGTGGAAGTAATCATTTAATAAAGTGTTGTGTCCTTTATTGCGTGCACCCCCAGAAGATTATGGCCTGTGAGTAATCTAACACGCATAGATAGTTCAGCTCTATTTTTCAAGAGAATCTTATTTGTTCTGGATTCGATGAGATCCGGCCATAAATGTCTTGAGGTTTCGCAGGTTTTAAGGTTTTTCCATTCGTAGAGTGGAGGTTTGATACTTTGATCTACCAGTTACCTTTCTAGGGAGGATCCTTTTCGTGCCAGCTCGTCTTCATGCTCGTTTCCGGCCACACCTTTGCCTTTGTAGACAAGCAAAGTGTAACCTTATGCTGAACGCAAAAATCCTAAGCCCTTTTCGACAATACCTTACAAGAGTCGATTTGATTTCGACTGCTGCGATGGCCCTAATGGCAGCCTGACTATCAATAAGAATAGTTATATCCACCTGGGATATTGCCTTTGGCTGCTTCTGCCATCATTAATATCTCAACCTGGAAGACACTGCTGTGGTCCGGCAGGCAACGTGAGGATCGTAAGTTTAATTATTGAACTCAAAAGATCCCAGCACCGGTTCATATCTCTCTCTTTGATTCATCCGTGGGAATGGATATCGAGTCGTGTATATTTGGTTCCAGACCCATTCCTCTCAGCTTGGGAAAATGCAGACGAACAGATGAATGGTGTTTCAAAGTCGTGATGGGGTATTATATAGGCCGTATTGATACATAAACCCAGTTTAAAAGTTGAGGGGTAAACTTTCGGGTTTGATTTCGACCCATAAAGCTGACCCAACCTTTGAGCGCTTTTCGCTGCAGATTCTTGCTTTTTGGGGCAAGAGCCCAAGTATACCCTCTAGTCGCGCCGTTGGCGTCGTTCTCATGGCATAAGCTCTACCTAAATATGCCATCCTGTGTACTTTTGTTATTAATCTAAGGTTACTAGTTTTATTTCTGGATTGCCATAATACTAAGCTACCGTAGGCTAAGATGGATATGTTATTAGCCGTGTACATCCATAGGATAGTCTTAGGGTTAGGTGTCCATTTTCTCCCAAATATAGAGCTGCAAGTGTAGAAGGCGATCGTTGCTTTCTTTACATATTCTGCAACAACGAGCTTTGAAATCAGTTTACTATCTACATAGTACGCTGGTTAAGTATTTAGCACTCTTGGATAGTCGGACGGTTGTCCCATCTATGGAAGGAAGGTCAATTTATGGCATTACACTTTTATGTGTGGACAGAACAAGCTCTGTTTTCCCTGTTTGGTTTCATCCCACAGAGCTTGGCCCATTCTCCAAGGATTCTAAGTGCATAGCTAAGAATTTCACCCGCGTATGCAATTTCTTTTATTCCATCAACTTTTAGATTCAGAAATATTTCTTTAACAACTAGGGTCCACAGAAGAGGTGATATGACTCTTCGTTTAATTGTGTCCCTTAAGGAGGTGACCACCAACAGCATATTACTTAGTTTTGCATTGATGTTCCAGTTGCGGAGCATACCGGTTATCAGATTCGTTAATAGAGGATGAACTCGTGAATTTAGGGCAAAAAAAAGTTCGAAATCATTGAACGATAGCGAGCGCCATTGACAGTAACGTTGCTCTCACGAACATTTTGGGAAAAATACGCGCCAAAGATTCCGCCAGACCATAAGCCATACCAACAGTGCATTTTACCGATTGCATTGGCAGCTCTAATTTGGCCTGAGGTTAAATTGAACACTGAAAAACCAAACCGCGGTTCGTCGGTGCACGTGCAAGACCCCTTCTGGCACTTGCATTAGAGCGACCAAATGAGCTCTTCGACCAACTCCACTCTGTGGCATCCTTTTCCAAGCATGAAATGAAGCAGCTTCTTTGGGTGGGCGCAAACGTGTCAGGTTCAACTTCGCGTTGGCTGCTGATTACACGAACGAGCGGAACCGAAGGTCGATGGATGCATCCCCTCCATACAGAGCGACTAGGCTATAGCCTATTGAGGAGAAACACGGTGGCCAGATCAATCAGGTTCCGGTTCATTTAAAATACACTCAACAATTTTATTTTGCCTTGCTAGAAAAAGCAGAGGTGGTATCGCATCCGCTAAATGCGTGGAGGAAGAAACCCGATGGCAATTTAATTTCTCCTTGACTAAAAGAAGCGATGTAAACCTGAGTACAACTTGACTGACCTTTGCCACTTTTGTGGAAGTAAACATTTTGGACTTTCGAGCCCAATACTCAAAGGAGATCGAGATCCAACCACGATAAGGTTCTCGTAGCATGTGCTTTCGTTAAGGGCAGTTCGGATAATGTTGCAATCTGCATCTTCTATAGCTTTCTTAGTTTCAATATCTTCAATCCCAAACGCAGAGCACAACTGGTCACTGAGACGTCGTTTATTGGAGTCCCTGGCTAACAATTTCTCCTGGGGTACGTTGATGATAGATGAGGAGTCAAACACTATCTCATTACAAGAGAGGGCAGCGTAGCGACGCAATCGTTCTATGATTTTACAATAGTACACCTGAGGGCCCCATCTTCAGGGTATCTGTCGAACACTACTGACACCTCCATGTCAAAGAAGTTAATTGTGTGAGAGCCACGATTGTTCTGTTCGCATCGTTTCGGTATCAGATAACTTTGTGGTGAAAGTGTCCCCCATCCACTAGTGAAAGCGCAATAGAAAGTAGACTTATCACAACCCCCCCCCCCCCCCCCCTCCAGCCAACCCATCACCTTTCGTTGAACAATGTTAATGGATTAGAGGTTAATTCGAATTTGAAATGCTCCTTCAATTCTCTGTCGGGCTGCTTAGTAATGCACAACCTTTGAAGCATGGTGACTGGATTCACGACTTGTAATGAACATTAATAGCTCTGGTGGCTGTTGCCAAGGCGAGCACTTTGTCCTTTCTTTTGAAATTTACCTTTCCAAACGAGCTGCCAATGCTTTGCTTGGCCCCTTTGTCTTGGGCTAGATGCCAATACATTTCAGCAGCTCCCACTATTCCACTGCTGATGGATAGTATTTTGTATGTAGATGGAAATGGAGGATGGATAAGAAACCACTTTTTAAATTTCTCCACGTCCGCAGTGTCGAGTGTGATTTGTGTTAGCCATAGTGAGTGGTACCTGGCATTAGCAATGACGAAATCAATTACAGATGCAAGGCGATATACGAGTACAATCTGCCGTCGCCATTCATCAGATTGGCGATTTGCTGCTTTAACAATCGTTGTTCTTACAATCAGTGATTTTACTTGGTTTTTTAATTTAAATATTAGTATTTATTTGCTTCAGTTTGCGTTGAAAATGGTTGTTACCAGCGAAGCTTAGCGCTTATCTGCTAATCAAAACCTGTTGGTTCCTCTTAAGGCCAAGTTTCACACTCACTTCAATTAGCGAAAATACACCACGTTTTTTCACTGCTGTTTGTTACTTGACCTTCCTCTGGTTTAATTCGACATTTGAAAGACACGACCGGTGCGCTGGAATCGACATTTCACTTCTTAAACTTACAGGGCGACGAAAGCAACTGAGCGAGCCTTATATTTTAAAGTATTGTATGTTATGGGGTTTAACACCTTGTGGAGTTTCGCGTCTATTTTGACGTAATCATAGGCAAAAATTTATTTTTAATGATAACGTGCGTCCGGACGGCCGCGCCGCAATTCATATACGTTAAGATCGTGATTTTTAAAATTTTACGGTCGGCCAGCACGATCTTTAGCTAGCTACCGCCAGTTTTGCACTCTAAATTTTCTGAGGTCACCCTCCACTCGGGGGCCAAATCGAAACGTTTCAGACCGGAGCATTGATGTTCATCCGCTCTACATGACTCAGCCATCTCAGTCGTTGGATCTTCACTCTTCCTTTCAAAGCAGCCAAGTGTATCCTCATCCATTTTTGATAAAGTCCATGCCCCTGCGTTATAGAGTAGGACTGGGATTATGGGGTCACTTTTGTTGTTCGGAGAGGGCTTTGCTAGTCAATTGCCTTCTTAGCCCAAAGAAGCAGTGATGAGCCAGAGTTATTCTTCATTTCATCTCAACGGTGACATAATTGTCTGAATTGATAGCGGATCACAAACAGACAGAGCCCTTTACTACGAGTACCTCAAAATTATATGTGTCAACGTTCTGCATGAGACGTCGGTGTTGGGTGTCCTTTTTGGTTGACAGGTTATGATGTTAAAGAATTCGCATAGTAATGACACAAAGGTCTCGGTGAGTTCTTTACCGACCTTAATCGTGCAGCGTCAATTCTCCATGGTCATCCTTCATCGCGATGACTCTAAAATAAAATCTTGTTGTAAAGGGTGACCACATAGCAATGATGGTTTTTCCAGTTGTTATGTTTCAGCAATGACACCAGCTTGTCATTTTATCATGCGTCGTGTTAGGCATGCAGAGCTTTCGAAAATTATTAAAAACTGTTATTGAAATTCCGGTTCAGTTGTAAATACGCAACTTTCATTTCGCCGTGAAGTCGGTCGTCACCATGGCTTCTTCACACCGTGGAGAAATTTATGCATGGGTACACTCTATTGGATCTTAAGCCACCAGTCAGACAGAGATTGGTGCAAAATGGAGAAAACATAGCCGCCGTAGCGGCCAGTATCGTAGAAGGCTCAGAAATGTCGATTCGGCGCCAATCAGCTGAATTGGCCAGAGAATCAACCCGTCTTATTTTGCGGTTGGATTTGGGCCTACATCCGTATAAGCTTGTGTTGGCACAAGAATTGAAACCGGACGACCATAGACAACGCCGTGAAATGTTGGACGGAGACCTGGAGATCATCTTTTCGGACGAGGCCAATTTTTGGCTCACCGACTATGTCAACAAGCAAAATTGCCATTATTGTAGAGAACACAATACACAAGTGTTCGCCTAATCATCAATGCATCAACAAAGTCTGACTGTTTGGTGCGGTCTAAGGCATGGCGGCATCATCGGACCTAACTTATTTCGAACTGTTGCAGGAGACGTCGTTACCGTCATTCGTGTAAGGTAGAGAGGGATGTTTACCGACTTTCTGTAGTCAGAGCTCGATAACATTGATATATCTGAGCTGTGGTTCCAACAAGACGGCCTTACATGCTATACTAGCGACGCAACGCCCAAAGCTGTGAAGGAAAAATTTTGCGACTGGGTCATCTCACGGCTAACGTTCATCAATTGCCTGCCGCGATTATGCGTTTTGACAGCACATGATTATATTCTCTGGGGCTACGTCAAGTCCTTAGTGTCCGCTAGCAAACCAACCTCTTTGGACGAGCTGGAGGCCAACATTCGATACGCGATTATCGCAATATATTTTGTTTTATTTAAATTTTTTTTCATTCTTATCTGGTCACCCTTTATATTGGAGTTTTAAGCTGTTTGAAAGCTTAATGCACCTAGGTGCCAACGCTGTAAACCATCATAGGTTAAAAAATAAATAAATTCTGATTGGTTTAGTGGACAGACACTGATGAATTTGTTTGTTGTGTTTGTATGTTTTCATCTGATTGCAGATTTTCACATATTATGCCGCAAATTTGAGTTTACACTGCCCTAACTGGTCCTAACATCACGCGTTCCGATTTTAACCATTTTAGCCTTTTTTTATGTAGTCCTAATCGGAAACATTCGTTTTCAACCCTGTTTTCGTGAAAACGCGTGCGATGAAACTGTGGTAAAGAAAGTCAAATCTAAAGAACCTACAAGAGATCTAAAGCTACCTGTTGGTATTTAAACGAAATCCTACATTGAAGCCTTAGGGCTCTTACTTGGAACCCACTTTCCTGGATGCACTCCTATGACAGCATCAGTAATACTAGGTGGCGCAAAAGTAATGTCATAACGTGAATTGCCTTCCATTTTGTTAAGATTTAAAAAAATTGGGCTCGGTTTTCACGAGAACCCTATTTGAAGGTGTAGAATTCATAACATTAAGTTGAAAAAATGATACCGGTCGAATGGCCAATTCCTTAGTTAATGCACATCTGTGCTCGTTTTACAGCATTTTCAACTATTGCTCGCAAAACATCTGGCTGCAAATTAGTTATTTCTTCTTCAATGTTGGCTCTCAAGACCTGAAAGGTTTGAGGTTTGTTGTGATAAGGGCAAGATTTCAAAAATCCTCAAAGGAAGAAGTCTGGCGCTGTCAGATATGGCGATCAGGCCAGCCAGTTCAAATCGCCAAGGCGGGAGATCTCACAGAATGGAAATTGATGATTTGAGATCTCAATCCTTGCCTGAGGTGTGTGAGCGATTGCACCTCCCTGCCGGAATCAACAATCCACGAGACCCAATTCAGTAACTTGCGGCAAAAGAAAACTCGTTTAACATCTGTCTGTAGCGTTTACCAGTGCCGTCGGCGTCCGCAAACAAATAAGGGCCAATCATTTTGCACTGAAAATGCCGGACCAAATAGTCACTTTGAAGGATTGCAATGGCAATTCCAGAAATGGAATTTTTTCACTTAAGTGAACTTCGTCGTTCATTTTGATTTTGGATACGAAATCATCGCCTTCTTGCAGCAGGTTTAACAGAGCATGGAATTAAGTTAACCTCACTTAACGGTCAGCAATCACCAATTGGTAAACGATTTGCACTTTATAAAGGAACGTTTTCAGGTCTTTCACAAAATTCGATCCAACGAACGTCTGCTGATGACAAATTGTGCGCGTCGTTGTCTCGTCGATGTTTGTAGACTCTCTCGGACACAGCAATGATATTCTCGGTCGAAGGAGCAATACGAGGAGACGCTCAGCCAAACGGTTAATGGTTCGCGCATAAGGTGCAGGACGATGAGGAAATGACGACGAAACTCACTCTATATTAAAACAATAGACCGCAAAATTGGTCAAATAACCAGTAAAAATAATTCTGCGTTCTTCAGGTGACTCTATCTATCTGCAACATAAATGCCAAAGTACCATGACACTGGACGCCATTTACGAACATTATGGTATTAGCATTACTTTTGGGCCACCTTGTAACAATGTAAGACAACCGAAAAGTTTTAATGGTGGTTGTGAAATGTTGTGGAGATTGAGAAGGAGTTTATGTGATTTGCACCAGGCGGCAAGATGGTGGAATGACAAATTTGTTATATTTTTTCGCTCATTTCAATTAAAGTTGATCGTCATCCATCAACTGAAGCGAACCCTTGTGTTTTTATAGGAGAAAACTAATTGTTTCAATTACCCGTACATCGATGATGGTTTGATTGCCGGAACGTACGAGGATGATATCGATAAACTTGTGGAATTGCTGAGGAATGCATTCGAGGTACAGACATACGAGGCGCGTTGCTTTCTTGGAATTTAGATCGATAGGAAGTAAATCAAGTAAATTCTAATTTAACAGTGGATTGTTACAGTGATGTAGACTTTTTCGATCATCCAGATGCACGACATTCAACAGGTGTGTACGTTTTCTTACTGGGTCAGTCATTAATATTGTGGGCATTTCAGAGGCAATACTGTGTGATTCTACCTACTATGGAAGTCAAGTAATGTATATGGCAGCAACAAGCAGTAAAAGAAATATTATGGCTCAAGAGTCTATTCCAACAATTTCTTCCTCAAGACAGTTGCCGTCTTCATATGTATGACGATTATCAACTTGATGTGGAATCTCAAGTTTCACAAACGCAGCAAATTCATATGCTGTCAATAAAGAAGGATACACAACATCGACGCCTTAGACAAAACATCAAGATAGCTACAACTTTGAGGTAGTAAGGGAGTTTATCTACCAAGGCTCCGCTATCAACTCCGACAACGACACTGGCCACGCAACTTCTTTGGGCATAGAAGGCAATTGAGTAGTAAAGCCCTCTCTCTAGCAATCAAAAAGACTCGCGAGACTCACTTGTTATTTTCTGCAGAACCGCTCTGTACATACAATATTTTCCTAAATTTGCTTGCCTGCGTTCGTCATCAAACCAGAGTTTTTTTTTGTTGGAACGATTGTTTGCTCTTTGGCGGTGATACAACCAGATCGTGTACTGACTATTACGTGTCACAAAATCAATAGTGTCCATGTCCCGCGACGACGACGGCAAGTGAACTCTTCTTCCCCAGTGTATTACCAAAGATGTCCTTCTTGCCTTGCTTGACTTTAAGATCCCCAAAGGTGACTTCTACGTCATATTTAGAGCGTTGCTCGTAGGTTTTTTTGAGAGCTCGTAGGAGCAGTCCGAAGACGTTTTTCTACTCTATCGGGGCATGGGCATTTATAAGGCTTACGTTGGCGAATTTAACCTTTGTGCTGATCGTGGTCAGGCGTTTGCTTATATGGCTGAAGCTCAAGATTTGTCCTCGTAGTCTCCCTCTGACGGTGAATCCACATCCGAATGAACGCAGCGGCTGTGGCGGCCTTCATTGTAGAAATCACAGTTTTTCGTCCTCTTTTGCGTTTTGTCCATCCCATTATACTTTTTGGCTGGCGGCTTTGTTTGCTTTGTAGTAATCAAAGACAAGTTGTGCGTCTGCACGCAGTCTGTTGTGGGTTCAAATGTTTCACGTGCAGATCCGTAAATTGTTGTCTTTAATCGTGCTATTTGGTGGTTCGTCACATATTTATCTCTTCTGAGCAATATGATGACGTAGGCCAGTAGTACGCTAATGGTTGAGCACGTACTTTCAATTTTAGCTTGCATGCTGAATGATTTCTGAATATGTGAGTCTGTTTGATGCGTTCCTTTTGAATACTCTGACCAACCTTCTGATTTCTCAAGTTCATTTTGCGTCGATCTATAAAGATTCCAATAATCCTTCGTGTAGCCTGTTGGCAGTTTTCCGGTTTGCTAAGTTACCTGTTTCAGATCTGTATTCTACCATTGAAAAGCCGCTCTTTCGAAATTATTTCCTGCAGAGCACATCTGTCAGTTTCAGAGCTATGCGGACTTTTAATAAATTTTCCAATTTCTTGCATGAAGTGTGTTTTTGGTGGTTGCAAATTTTGTTCGATTACTTTCCTGATTAACTTTCGCGGAACAATCATCGGCTGATTGCTTACGTACCTTGTAGGCAATGTATGCATGCCGTATGGATGCGTTTTTGAAATAATGCCAAGAAATTGAGAATTCAAAATGTCCATGATGATCTAGTTTCATAATAGAGGTATATACTGCCTTTGTATTGTAGTTAATACCATATTTCGAAGATATAATATCAGCCCAAAGTACATCCTTTCATTTCAGGTCAATCTACAAACCATTTCCTTTGCCGACTTCATCACAATCAAACCACTTTGCCAGAAATCATAAAATAGTTTCTAAATTAAAAAAAAAAAAAGAAAAAACAATTTAAAAAACAGCCAACCGCTGTCATATTTTCCTGGCTATACACTTCCACTCCAATGTATCTGAGCAATTTTTAAGCCAGCAAATAGTCACCAAAATAAAATGAAAATCTGAAACTTTTCTCGAGCCATATCGTATGGAACGAAAGCATTCCGCATAGGATAGGAATTGCCATCACCGCAAAAATGCATCGGACTCAATTTTCCTGCAACAAAGACATCGACTTTCGAAGGTATGTAGTACGAATAGCTGAGTCCTAGCCGCAGAACCAAAGCCATGCCCTCATATTCATCTCTTCCATAGATCGATAAACCAATAACAGAAAGTCCACAAATTTTACAGTATCGTGCTCTCGGTTATTGGAAAACGATGTTTTGTTTTGCAAATTCCCAGATTTCACCTTCTCTCACCCGCCCCGATTGTTTTAAAGAAGCATCCTGGGAACGTATTCTCTAATAGAATCGTTGGCCAAGGAGACGATGGATAAAATTGTTTTGTTCTTGAGGATGGTAGGGGATGGATTTGGCACAGAGGGGTCAGAGGGTAAATTACAGTGAAAAATTCAATTTTTGAAAAGAAGCAAATTATACTTTTCAATGTTGTAGGGAGAAAAAAAAAATGGAAAACATGGAACAACGGATACAAGAGTCGAACAGGGAGAAAGGTATCGATTCTCATCTTTTCATCTGCATCTCGTGATGACGATGCACACTTGCAATTCAGAAATTGATTCTTTCCATGTATTCGTAGATACTCGTATTCTTAGTTTATTCCGTTTGGTTTTGTTTCTTTCGCAGTATTCGCTCTTCCCATCGGATGATGGAATGACGGGATGAAATTGAATTTTAAATTTGAATCCTTTATGGGTTTGAGCTTGAGGGGATCATCTATTTTATGAACCCCTTCGAGTGGATCTTTTCGAATGACTCTACAAAAGGGATAGAGAAGTCCTCATGCAAATTGATGATATTTAGAAAGTGAATTTCGATGTCTCCATGGTAGCATGAGTCCATGGACGATGAAAATGTCATTGCACTGAAAGGCTAGGTACTTTCTTTTATCAATATTGCGTTTGGTATCCTCGGAGGTAAATTATTTGAATTAACCAACTAGGATACGAACAGGATACCAGAGAGAAAAGAATATCGTCCACGAATTATAAATGTAGTAATGACCCCCGGTTTCTGACCTCATTGTTGGTTAAATTAAAGACTTGATGTCATTTGAATGATTCATACTCAGCTAATGAATCACAAGTCACCCAATGACAACAAGTCCGAATGCAGTTCCAGATCTGATAAACCTAGGAATTATGTATTTGTTTCAATTCCTGCGGGAAGCAGTGTGTGACGCCATAGCTCTTGCCATTCAGAAACTTTCCGGATTGAACCCGAAACAACTTCGAGACCGAACCACATACCTGCGAATGATTCAATACGAGGACATTTTGCGCAAATGAAACGAATACTTTTTTAGAACTACTCAATGCCAAACAGATCCTTAAGTATGACTGGCCTATGGATTAGAATAATTGCATAATTCTGCTCCTTCTACTGGTTCAGTATTAGCCGAATTCATTGAAAAGAAAAGGAGATTTCTACCTAATGATGGTTCCTAGTGAACTGTAAGATAAAAAATGATGAGCTTCCTTGGCTTTAGTTGCTAACATGCCGCCCATCTTGAACTAAATTGCTGTTTAGTTAAACATTCAGAGTAAGTTTCTGTTTATCCCTTTTCTTTCCTCAAATAACTAGTTCATTGTGCCTTTTGCTGGAAGAAAGGTAATTAAACGTTGCAGTGACAAACCAAACTGCCTACAGTGTCAGCACCCACCACATCAGCGCTAGGTACCTGCACCTCTTACAGAAAGCATGTGGGATGTTGTGTCATTTATGTCTCCATGGTTAGTTGCTTTGTAAAAGCGAGGTGCTCAGTTAAGATACTAACAACCAGTCAGCAGTCCTTCTTACAGCTGAACAGCAGGAAAAACGCTAAATATTGGGCAGTCATGCTATCTACTGTAAAATCTAGCATTGTCTTCCTCCAGAAAGACACCAGCGCCGCATCCTAAATTGGTTTTCGAGCCATTTGTGAAGACGTGGTTACATTCTTCACTTTCACATTCCTCAGACTTTTTCCGAAACTATTTCCGTACACAAGCGATGTCCATTTCGTCTTTTCGCAGATGCAGCAATTCTGATCACATTGCAGCAAATAAGTATCATTTCCTATTAAGAAGAAGATGGTTGTGAAAGTGCAAACCATAATATGAATATAAACTGAAAGGAGATACATCAGTGATTTCAGAGCAGGGCCAGCCGTGCTAGGGAAAGCCCCATGTAGCTGAAACAGACTGTAAAAGCAACAGAGAACCGACGTATGGGATATAATTGGCCTCAACATAGATAAAGAGGATCCTCATCGATGACAAACGCGATGTTTTGCGGAATGCTCCATTACACTGCCAAAAAGCCGACAACGCCTTGAAAGTTCTCGAAGGGACATATTTAGCTTAGAAGTTTTTTATCCAGTAAACTTCCGAATGGACAGAGGATACATTCGCAAAGCAGTTTTGCGCACCTGAAGTTCAACTATTCTATCCATGGCTCTTCAACATGAAGGGATTATACGTCCCCAAAATAGAGGTACGCCTCTGGGGAAACGAATCCGTTAAAGGTAATTAGGGTAGTAAGCCACAGAGATCTGGTTGTTCGTCGAGGTCATTGCTCTAGCAATGTGCCTTCGAATCAACTTAATGACGAAATTGTTCATTCTTATTAGCTTCGCCCTATTCTATTGGTCAAGTTGGCAACCCACTGTCTCAGTAAAAACAAAAGCATCTTTGCTCTGGCCAGAACAACACCTATAACACATGGGCTGGAAAGTCCGCGCCGTTTTAGTAAAATACAAAATTGTTGCAAAATTCAACTTTATTTATCAATATAGTTGCCTTCGAGGGCAATACACTGATTGAAACGATTTTTGTAGTACGATTTCGGTTTAGCCTCAAAATAGGCCTCTGTTTCGGCGATTCGGTCTTAAATCTCTTTCCGGCGAGCATTCTTTTGAGGTCTGCCAACAGGAAATAGTCGCTGGGGGCCAAATCTGGAGAATACGGTGGGTGGGGAAGCAATTCGTAGCCGAATTCATTCAATTTTGCCATCGTTTTCATCGACTTGTGACACGGTGCATTGTCTTGATGAAACAGCACTTTCTTTTTCTCCAAATGTGGCCGTTTTTCTGCGATTTCGTCCTTCAAGCGCTCCAACAACGCAATGTAATAGTCGCTGTTGATAGTCTGCCCCTTTTGGAGATAGTCGATGAAAATTATTCCATGTGCATCCCAAAATACGGATGCTATAACCTTACCAGCCGACTGTTGAGTTTTTGGTCGTTTTGGACGAGGTTCGTCGCCTGCTCGCCACTCAGCTGACGGCCGGCTTGACTCTGGTGTGAAGTGATAGAGCCAAGTTTCATCCATTGTCACATACCGACGCAAAAATTCGGCTTTATTCTGGTTGAACAGCTTTAAACACTCCTCTGAATCATCAACACGTTGTTGTTTTTGGTCGACTTTGAGCAAACGCGGCACCCACTTTGAAAAGAGCTTTCGCATGTCGAAATATTCGTGTATGATATATCCAACACGCTCTTTTGATATCTTCAGAGCCTCAGCTATCTCGATCAACTTCACTTTACGGTCATTCGTAATCATTTTGTGGACCTTTTTGATGTTTTCACCTGAAACAGCACTTTTGGACGTCCACTGCGTACATCATCTTCGGTGCTTGTATGACCACTTTTAAATTTTTCAATCCACTTGCGAATGGTTCGTTCGGCTGGTGCAGAGTCCGGGTAACACTTATCAAGCCATTTCTTTGCATCGGCTGCATTTTTTCCCATCAAAAAGCAATGATAAATCAACACACGAAATTGCTTTGAATCCAGTTTTTTTCACAATAACAAAAGTTGCTTCACTCACAACGGTATAATTCGAGAACTAATCGTCCGAAAGTTGTCAAATTTATACACTTATCTTTCGAAGGTTGGTACTAACTGAAAATGGTATGGATTTAATTCAAGTGGTGCCCTCTCTTAGAAACGGACTTTTCAGCCCATGTGTTATGTTTTTTTTAAAATACAGATCTTGATCTAGCCAAATCCCAAGATATCTGACTACATTGTGACAAACAAGTGGCTGCCCGTTTTGTCCAACGATTAAAAATTTTCACCAGTTCTGTCCGGTATCCGCAGAGGCCCCAGAGAAAGGTGTCCTAAAATGAATGGTTTCCGACTTCTGAAAGTTGATCTTCAACTTCGTGTCATCGCAATATCGCTTAATTTTATCGAAGTCGCTTTGCAAAAGCATATTAATGACCTCGATTTTTGGACCTGATTTATACGCGATCAAGTCGTCTGCGTAGTGAAGTGAACTCACAAAATCCCCTGTGTAGATGTTGAATAGGATCGGCGAATTAGCCGCATCTGGTTGCAGACCATTTTTAGTGTCAAATATTCCAGCAGAAGTCGCATCGTCATTCTTAACGATGAACTATCTACTATTGAGCATATCGAAAAAAATGTACAGCAGCGATTTACTAATGCCCAACCTACTCAGCTTGAAAAAGAGTCCCTCTGACCAAACGATGCCGAACGGCTTCTCCAAGTCAATTAGGCAGGCACCGGTGCAGTGTTTTTTGCTTTTGTTCCACTGAATATCAGATACCAGTTTAGACGCGGCATGTGAGATATCATTCCCTGCCTTAAAACCGAATTGATTATCCGGAACTATATTTTTGTCCTCGATCCACTTAGTCAGGACTCTATTTATCACCTTTCGAATACCTTGCTGATATTCAGAAGGAGATTTTTCGACCGAAAATTCGCCAGATTGGACGTGTCTTTATCTCTTTTGGGAATCGGATACACCGGACCGCTGTCTTCCAGTGCGCTGGATAATGAGCATTGTTTATTGCATTATCAAACAGGGTGATATAAATATAAACCGCTTCTAATTCCATCTGTTCCCATTGATTTCTTATTTCTCAATGTTTCGAAGATCGCATAGAGCTCTTGCCTTGAAACGAACGGGAGTATCTCCCTGTCGTTGGCGATGGCATGATTTGCTATATTTTCGTCGTTGAAATCAATGAATCCTGAGTTCTCGAATGCCAGTTCTCCGTATAATTTCGAAGGTAGGAATTGTGGAAAAGGAGCTGATTTTCCAGGTCTCGGTTCGGGTCAATGACATATTCGCCTTGTACACTTCTTGGAAAAACGCTCCAACGACCTCTACCTTCTCTTGCAGATCTTTGACCACAAAGAAGTTGTCATCATCGACGGCTTCTTCTGGATCTATGCCTGTTAACAGTACTTGTTCGTTAAGCGTCAATCGGATGATCTTTAGACGTGGAAGGTCTGATGAAGGACAAAATCGCAAGCCTTTTCTTATGAAGATCCTTGAATGGAGTTGGGTCGGATTCTTCATATCATTGTATACCTTCTGTGCTTCATTTTGTGTTTTTTGGTAAGCTTAGTTTCGCTAGTCAAAAGTACATCATTGTCTTGGTCTTTGAGCAACTTGAACAGCGTGGCTCTTCGTTCGATTCTTATAAGTGAATTTACATTCAACGCAAAGACCTTTGTTTGTTCCGGCATTACGACTGGAGATGCGTTAGACCCAGCAGCATCACGCAGATTTGGCCCACGCGCGTAGCCTGTTCTTGAATCTGACATTGTAGCTAAGCCATTTGACCCTGTATGAGAGCTAGATAGCATATCAGATAAAGCATCGGATGCTCTAGGCACTGTGGCCAGAGAAGCAACGTTTGATTTTTATACCATGCTTCCCCTATCTACAGCCGTTAGGGCGTAGGTAATTTGAGAAGTGACGCCTACCTACGACTCACCGTAATTTGCTCCTTCTTACTATTTTGACAATCCTTCTAGCTTTTCAGAGTGTTTCGATCCTTTCACAGAAGCCTTTCCAAGAGGCACTCCTCTAAGTCCCATCGTATATAGCTTTTGCTTGAACTTCTAAATGTTCTAGTTTTCGAGTTTCCTTACGTAGTTGAAGCAGGTCTTTGTTTCGTAATACAATAGAAAGGGCGATCTACAGGAATTTTTACTGGTGGAACACGTCAGCTTAAAATATGGGTTGACGGCACAGTTTAAATTCTTTCAAGCCTGTCTTATTGATTTTTGCCGCGTTCCTTCTCTTCAACTATGTAGGTCGACACCTCACATGCGATTCTGAATGCGATAGAATTGATCCAATGGAATCATCAGACTGCATATGTACGTGGAAGTCTTGGACATTTTTCTTAAACCCATTATCTCTTTAGCAAATCTGTGGAATAGCATTGCATTCTCCTAAGAAATATTGGCTTGATATAGCCAACATTGTTCATAACATGCATTTGCTACTGTAGCAAAAATACATCACACAATACCGACAGATGACGGCTGGGTTAAAAAAACCGCATCTGTGGTATCAGATGTATATGATATCACGCCATTGTATGACAAGCAATCGGAAAGACGGAAGACTTGCCGAGTTTACTCTCACCATCTCAACTTCCAAACCAAGGCATGTTAGATCATAGGTATATCAAATTTTTAATCGGTTGTCTTGAACTTGTTTGGGAAGAGAAATCGGCTTAAGGAAGTCCACCAGTGCTCCGCCTACGCTCAAAACAATAGGTAAACAAAACTTTCAACAGTGCCCTCACCAGGTGCTTTGAACTGGTGTGTCAATCTAGGAAACAATCGTGCAAATCACCCGTTCCACTGTGGAAGCTAGATTTATAAAAACTACTCGCATATAAACATACCTGACAACTTCTACTCATGACAAGGATAATTTCGAGGAAGATTGGAATCAATGCAACAAAAGTATAAAACGTTTATTCGGATTTGCTAGAGTACCTCTTATAAAAAACGTTCTGGGTAACCTGATCCGAACCGACTCATAACCAACTCCTCTCACTGGTATCTGTCACCTATTTTGGTAACAGATGAAGCCATAAATACGCTGTTGTTCCTTCAAAGGCTTCAAAACGATCGTATACATCAAGTTTTACCACGAATATGTTAACATCAATTGCAGCTAGCTCTGAAGCCAATGTTGAAGGTAAACAGCAAAAGTAGCCATGGTACGGAAAATTTGAAAAGCTGACTACACTCTCATGAAAAGACTGATCCGCCTGACTTCTTGCATATTGAAGAGTATGCAAGGAATTGCTGAGCCTTGTATTCGCAAAACTGCTTGTCATCGATATCGAGGGTGCTTTCGTCAAAGAAGGCGTCCTATTGTCACTGATGTGGTACATACTATTCGAACCTCTGTTTAATGCTCTCAACAGGTGCTCCTCCATATGAAGAGGTTGTAACTGTACAGTATATGAAATCATGCCTAGAAGAACCATGCTCGAAAGCGCTGGCAGTGTTAACATAATCAACCAGAAATTGGATCTCAGTAAATCCTCTTGAAATTGAGATTGTTCTCTTCATAAGAAGGACGACGATGATTGGTTAGACTTATTTAGCTGTCACCCGTTTCTCCAAAGAAGCTAAATATTTGGGTGTCATCCTGGATAATAGCCTAAACATGTTACGTCGAAAGCCTTCAAGATGCTGCAGGTTTTTTGAGAGTATGAAGCAATGCTAGGCAAATCATGGAACTTGTCACCGAGCACGATTTTCTGCATCTCCATGGGTATTATAAGACCAATTATACCATATGCATAGGTTGTCTTCAGGAACACGGTTTAACGAAAATATACAGCTTTCCTCAGTACGATTAACTCTGCTCTAAATGCTCTGATGAATTTCCCTCTTCTTTATATTCATGGGCTTCGCTGTAAAAGCCATCATCTGTTTAAAGAAAAGTGGGCTTTGGTACAACACACACTAGTGTTTTGATGACCTTGATGCTGGCAAGCCTGAACCAGGAAAAAAAATCAGTCGGGTCTTCACAGATGCCTTCGTTGCCGGTCTACGGTCCCATGGTGTATTTTGGAAGACGAAAGTATTCACCCCTATCACAGAGTCTCTCCTTTTCTACAAACCTTAAAAGTGTCCTTAATATTTTTGAAAAAAGATTGTGCCCGGTATGGATTCAATTTCAGATGGCTGAGATTGGGAAACGTGAAGCAAAACTTGACTTCTACTCCAAAGCCACAATTCCAGGAACTATAATATGTGTAGATGGAACCCACATTAAAATTATTGCGCCAGTGGAAGAAAAGTTTTTGTACTACATCCGAAAAGCGTACATCAGTATCAATGTAATGGTGGTATGAATGAAAAATATGATGTTTTTTGATTAAATGTGCAGATTCTTTTTAATGCCTTTTTCAGCTGTGTGACAACAAGATGCGAGTAAGGTTTTTAGATGCAAGGTACCCGGGGTCGAACCACGATTCCCATGTGTGGAACTTAAGTTCAGATGTCTCTTGTGTTTTACGTAGGTACCTGCTGTGAGGGCTTAAGCCTACGGTGCGTCTTCGCACAAGATATCAAAATAATGCGTTGATAAGCGCCCTTCGGGTAGTACAAGTACTACCACCAGTACCAGATTCGAAGTAGTGTGTAAGGCAAAGTTCCCTTTGGTGAAGGGTCGAGGCCTATCTATTACCTCAGCCATTCTGTGGGTCATGGCACCAGGACCTTACGGTATCAGTGATAATTCCACTGACATCGTAGGTCTCACCATTAAATGTGATGCCCATAGCCTGCAAGTTCCTTATGTCAGCGTAATTGGGACACTCACATAGGACATGAAGCCAGTCCTCATAAGTGGCTCCACATGAGCAGCTCGCAACCCCGCTAAGCCCCCTCTTATGCAAGAATGCATTAAGAGAGCCATGCCCGGTCAATAAAAAGCCCAGGCTGAGGTTAAAATTCCGTTCAGGAAAAATTCTCATGGTTAGCACATCCCTTAGGAAGCCGTAAGTAACCCTGCCATTTTCGCTAGCATCCCATCTAGATTGCCACCTAGATAGAACACATGCGTGTAGCAAGGTTTTACGCTGCTTCAGGGATAGGCCATCCACTTCTTCCGGGGAAACCCAATCGCGCTCATTTAGAGGGAGACCTTTTCTGATCTTGAAGGCAATACCACGACGTATCACTTCCAGATCCAGAGGTGGCACTCCAAGCAACACCTGCATTGCCTCAGTGGAGACAGTGTGGCAAACCGGTAAACATCCAAGCAGGGCAACTCTTTGGCAAGTCAAGATCCGCCTTCGACCATCAACAGTCATAACCCTGTCGTACCATACCGATGCTCCATATGTTGCACAGGCAACAAAAAGGCCATCGTATATGATACGAACAGAACGCCTGTTGAGTCCCCAGTCGGATCGCAAAATGCGCCTTACCTGGCCTACGGCACTCAGCATGCGTTGTCTGGTTCGAACTAGGTGAGGCATGAAGTTCATACACTCACCCATCGTTATGCCCAGATACGTGACCTCAGTCACACATCTAATGCCAACGCCGTTCAGGCGTATCGCAGGAGCCCGACGTCTTACATTCAATTTGCCCTTGAGCTTCATTGAAACAGTCTTATCCTGCGACACACTTACCCCAACGCTCTCTCCCCATTCAGCAACGACTGCTAGAGCTCTTTCTCCTAATACCTCGATTTTGGCCCTAGACTGGCCCTCGAGGATGAGGAGCAGGTCATCTGCGTAGGCGCAGCACCCACAGAGCTCATTTAGTCGCCGCAAGAGTGGATCCATCATCAGGTTCCAAATAAAAGGACCACAGATGGACCCCTGGGGGCAACCTCTCTCAACATTGATTGAGACGCTGTCGTGCGTACTTACCACACTCGCTTTTCTGTGGGAAAAGTAGCTTCCCCAAAGCCCAAATTCTCGACAGCCCAATTCTTGCAACCTGGTTACTATTTTCTGCCAGTTCAGGTCATCAAAGGCACCTTTAAAATCAATAAAGATGCCTATAACCACACTGGCCCTGCTTCTGAGGACTCTGTCTTTTAGGAAAGACCATGCATCCTCGACACACTTGCATCTTGTAAAGCCGAATTGGAAGGGGGACATTGACCCCGCCATGCTCTCCGAAAACCTTTCCACCATAACCCTTTCCAGCACTTTTCCTAGTACCGGAAGCAGGCTGATGCCCCGATAAGATTTAGGGTCAGACCTATTCGTATCAGTGGACTTCAGGAGCACAACCACCCTTGCCACCTTTCAATCCTTGGGGAAGTAGCTGCAAGCAATACATTTGCTATAAAGACCAAGCAGGTATTCTGGGACGGCCTTCCAGATGGCTCTCACCATCTCTCCGGTCATTCCATCAGCTCCAGGAGATCTCCTGGAGCGAAGAAGTGAAACACCATACTCGACTTCTTCAGTCCTTAACTCCGGAGGGAACTTAAGTTCAGCAAAAACACATCCTGAAAGAAAATTTCAAGAAGGTGACAGATATTACAATAGGTTTGTTAACAACTTATGGGTGGCCATGGCTCAAGTGCTAGTGGACTGGCTCCCAAATCGGAAGGTTCGGTGTCCGAATCCCAGCCTCTCCCGAAAGACAAATCATCCATTTTTTCAGTTAACGACAATCAAATAAGATGAGTAGTTGACTAGAAATCAACATCAAGCCAACTTCCACTAAGAATTTAGTCTCCCAATTAAATGTTGGATGCCACCCATGGAGCGAAATAACCACTGAGCCCAAAAACTTTCTTTCTCACTCTATCCCATTTTCCAAAAAACTTAACACATGCTGAGGCATTATAAGTGTATTCATACCCACTTGAGTGTTAAGTTCTTTTAAAACAAAAAAAAAATAATAATTATTAAATTCACAAATTTTTTTGAGGTGATGCTGGATACCCCCTGGAACCCTGGCTTATTACTCCGTATCGCCCACCTGAAGCCGGGGTCGTCAAAGCAGCTTTAATTTGAAACACAGTAAAACACGAAACATCGTCGAAAGCGTCTTTGGAGTTATAAAGAATCGATCGCGGTGCCTACTGGCAGCACGTGAACTTCACTATTTCCCACGAAAAGCTACACAAATCATTAATGTAGCTTGTGCCTTACATAATATATGTATTCATTTTAAGGTCGAGGATGATTTTACAGAAATAGAAGCTGAAGATGAGGATGCACTTGAAATCGAGGTTCCTGAATCTAATTACCACAATATGGCATCACAAATAAGGGATAGTATTTTGAGTAGTTTCACTTAAAAAAAACATGGACATAAACGAAAAAAAACTTCATGTTTTACATATACAAGGTGAGTTTTTTTAACTTGAGACATCCAAATTGGTCGAAAAATACGCTATATCGCGAAACATGTTTCAGACAAAAGTCACCAGGTTCTGAAGGGGACATAAGATGGTGATCACGAGTTTGACCTTGGGACCCATTTTCACTTTTGATTTTTTAATGATAATTCCTGATTTTCATTGCTCAGTCGTATTGCTCGTAGGCTTGTCATTTGTTTTTACATACTGCGTTTAGCATAACCCAGAAACAACGACGTGGACGTAGCAGTATTTTGTTTCCTTCGGGGTGATTAATTAGAGTGGTTCCCCTTACCTCCCACTGTTGAATCATTGAATTCTTCCCATTTCGACGTTTCTTTCCCGCGACTATTTCAACAAATGCTCGAAAACGTGACCATTCACTTCAATACACTTGTCTATCCGCGCTCTAAATGAACCAACAGAACTAAGAAGTATTTCTGACATAATCTTCCGGCAAGCTTCAGTTAATCGTCTTTTCATGACCTTATGTATTGTTGGCTTTTTTCTGTAAACCTCACTTTTTAAGTAGCCCCGCAAGAAGAAATCAAATGACGTAAGATCAGGTGATCTAGCAGGCCATTGCCTCGGACACCCTCGTCCGATCCATCGTTGATGGTAAACATTGTTTAATACGCCCCGGGCTACTTGGGAATAATGGGCTGGGCAACCATAATGTTGAAACCACATTGTTTGTCGCTACTCCAATGGCAGTTCTTCTAGTAATACTGGAAGATGGTAACGCAAGAAGTTTGCATACTTTTCACCATTCAAGTTGCCTTCAATAAAATATAGACCTATTAATTTATCCCCAATAATTCCCGCCCAAACATTAACATTCCAAGAGTGCTGGCGTTCAACTTGTCGCAACCAAAAAGGGTTTTCGGTAGCCCAGTAATGCATATTATGTCAATTGACCATACCGTGGTTGGTGAAAGCCGACTCATCAGAGAATAACACGTTGGCGAAGAAAAGGGGGTCTCGTTCAATTTGCTGAAGTGCCCATTGACAAAAGGAAACCCGGTTGCGAAAATCCTCACTAGAAAGTTGTTGATGCATTGAAGCATGATAACGATTGTATTTATGCCGATGTAATATCTTACAGACAGTCGTTTGAGAAATTCCTGATTCACGACTTATTTGGCGAGTGCTAATGTGAGTATCGTGTGCAACGGCAGCTAACACTGCTATTTCATTGTCCTCAACAGCCACCCTATCTGACCGATTCCTTTTCTTTGGTTGCACACTTCCTTCACCAGTGAATTGTTGGATGACCCGATAAAAGGAAGCGCGTGATCGTATCTGGTCTGGGAAACGTTGGGCGTAAAGAGCAACAGCACCATCGATGTTCCTTCCACTTTCTCCATAAATTAATATAATTTCAATTGTCTCTTGAATTGAAATAGCCTGCATTATTAATCTGGAAAACGTTACTAATAATAATCAGTTCCTCAAAAGAAATATCGAACTTCTAAATGAAGTACAGTTCCGTTCAAGTAGAAAAAAAGGGCAGAGTGCACCTCATACACACTCAGATAAGTTTAGGACGATTGGTCTCTATCTGAAATCTTTGAGTTTCAACTTCACTCGAGGCAACAATGACTTCCTCAAAACAATTCTCGACCTTCTAACACCCTAACAACGTTGGGAACCGATTAATGATTTATGCGTGCCAGTGCAGTGGTATCTAGCACTGAACGAATAAGACCTTTGAGACAAAGTCGTGTGCCCCATTGAGGAATACGACTGAGCAATGAAAATCAAGAATTATCATTTGAAAAATCAAAAGTGACCTTCGTTTGTCCTTGAAAATGGGGCTCAAGGTCAAACTCGTGGTCACCATCTTATGTCCCCTTCAGGACCTTGTGACTTATGTCTGAAACATTCTTCGCGATAACGCGTGCTTTTCGAGTAATTTGGATGTCTCAAGTTAAAAAACTCACCCTGTATATGTAAATATTCGCACAAATTTCTGCCAAATTAAAATTAAATACGTAATTCAAGAGAAGAAATAAGAGTTTAAATGTTTTTTTTTTTTGCCTCTTAAAATTGAAGCGTTGTCATTTCAAATCAATGTTGTTCTGCAACAGTTCTTCTTTTATTTGGTTATGCCTTACAATGACATCAAGTCTTTTTCCCTCAATATCGCAGAGTTTTTCTATTTCCCTGTTTATTCCGCGCAAGCTGCTTGAAATCCCCTCAGCCCACATTTAATGATTTTTACAAAATTCTTCTGTTTTGCGGTAGAATTCTTGTTGCATTTTTATTTGCTCCTTTAAAAGGCCGGTGGCATCATTCGATTGGTGCGAAGGGGTTGGAAGACGCCGTGGAACGCTTCTTGAACTAACAGCAGCGACGTCTGATGACATCGAAACATCCGCAAGTTGGTCCTCTTCAGCAGGTGGATTAAAGTCTTTAGCCTCAGAATAACTTGTGAGCCCAAAAGATTGTGTCCCCTTTATTCCTCCGGTCGAGGTTTCAAGGCCAGTCAATGTTATGACACCTTTTTCGAGGCTGGAAAAAGAGTGCATTTTATTTGCACCGCCACCTGTAGCTTTGCATTCTTTTTTGTTCTCAACTAATTTCCTCTTAATGTACGCCTTCCAATCCAACCGCACCTAAGAAAAGAATTCATATGAAATGTAAAATATTTGTGACGAAATTATGAAGTTTACTTTTCTCCAGCTACTGGCGTCTTTGCAAGGTGGACCGGAGCTGTTTAACTTCGCTTTAACCTGCTCCCAAAAAGCGCTCACTTCCTCTTTTGGGATTTTCGAAAATCCCTGGACGATTTCAGGCTTTTGTTGCAGCATTTCAAAAAGCCTGTCAAACTGACTTTTGGTTGTATTTACTTTGTTTGCCCTTTGAAGAAATAAAACAATTAAATAAATTCATAATAAACTGCAATTCAGCTCACATTTTTATTTTATTTTATTTATGTATGTTACGAGTATACACTAGTATACATGTGATTATTGTGCGCTGTATTCTTGCTGCATTTTCTTTTTCAGTTTGATTCCTATGACAAAAAATCTGTTCGTAGAAAAAACTGTCAAACTTCCTATTCATTCGGGGCCTGTGATAGGTGCTTTTCCGAACTCCAAATTTCGTAGCAGTACATTTTCCTATGACGGGGGCTATGATACCTTGTTTCGGGGTTCGTAGTACGAATCTATTACGACGTGCCCTATGATAGGGGTGATTAAATTTCACTCCTCGGTAAGAAAACTTGCGTCTGACTTTCAACTGGAGATATATAGTACACATACGCCATCGAGAAGGGAATAAATAGCATCATGAGGAATCAATAGAGGAAACGAATATATCTTGACTCCTCCTACAACTTGCTAATAAGTCCGAGAATTCAAGGCTTCCCTAAACGCTGTCGGAAGGCCGATTTCGCTGAGTCTTAATTCGGTCAGAGGTCACAATGCAAACCATGCAGGAAATGAAATCGCCGATTTAGTTGCTAGGCAAGGGATGATGAAGCGTTTCTTACAACCAGAGCCCGCGTTGGTACAACCTGAGTCCTCAGTTCCATTGCCGGTTGAGTTTCTTGAGAACATAGTTGAAAATGGAATGATGGCGCAATATGGCGGCGCACATTGTGACGAATCACTGATTTAGCTTGATTTAATTAAGAAAATGACATGCGCAAAATTATATAAAAACCGGTTTCTCTCAGAAATTAAACCTCGTACGTAATGACTGCGCAATTTTTTTTTGTTGTAGCCTATTGCAACAAAAAAAAATTATCTCAAACTTCAATTAGTGTATAATTTTTTTTATAAGAAGGTCAATTTGAAGAGCAAGTGTTTATACCGTTTTTAATTGGTTTGATATAAAAGTAAGTTCTTCTTAAATAATTAGAGACTTTGTTTAATATAAGGGGTAAATGAAAGTAAAATTTATAGAGAAAATATGTGTTTTTTTATTTATTAGACGAAAAGTATAGTTGTTCAAAGTTGTTCAAGTTGGAGACCATGTTTGTTCTAAAGCCTTGCATATGCACTGCTAAAATGTGTTTCAACTTCTTGCGCACAGGTGCGACACTCATACTAAATTTTTCGTTTTTTAGAATGCACATCGAAATCACGAAAAAGCAAATTTTTGATGTTTGGATTTCTAAAGTCAAAGTTTTGCATTTGTTATGGGTTACTTTAGATATATACTATTTTCTGAGGCTGCAACAAAGTCAATCAAATTAACCTTAAAAACTTTATGTTTAAGATTTGACGAGAGATGGGCCAAAAGTGGTCGGCATAGAGAGCGCTTCGAAAATTCAAATTCTCTGTGGCTAAATGAAAATCTAACATTACCACAACATATCTTAGATGAAATACCTTCTTCGTCTAGAGTAGAAAGACCGAGAAAAAGCTTTGATGAGTGCTTTAGATTCTTTTAGCGCTGAAGAAATTGCAGTGGCTCATGAAAAAAGGCTTAGACAAGATGGAAAAAGAAATACTACTATTGCAGTGAAAAAATTATCTGAAAGTTCCCCGAACCGAGGTTTGATTGTTTTGTTTGTGTTTTTTTTTTTAAATATTTTTGTAGGTTAAATTTTGTTATTAAGGTTCTATTGTGAGGAAAATGGTAAAAACACCTGCTCCTGGATTTTTACCAATAACTGCAGATGATGCACTAGCATTAATCACTACTACGCCTAAAAATTAATAACAAAGTTTCCAGTTTATTACCTTCATACTACAAAATTAAAGAAGCTAAGACGAATTGCTACCCAAATGATAAAACTGTGAGCGAAACTTCTGCAGAATGTGGATTGCAAAGTTTAGTAAATCACAGCGTTGAGCGTTTATGTTTAGCTCAAAAAGACGTTTTAAGTTCCGTTGCTGGCCTAAAAGAACTATCCTTGGTAATAAAATGGGGCTGTGTTGGTGCTCAACAGAAATCATACAAACAAAAATTTTCTGCTGGTGATAATTCGGATGAAATCCTTTTCGTATCTCAATGGTTCCCATCCAGATGTATTTCTTTAAGGATGAAATTAAGCAAGTACTTTGGCATGATAATGTTAACGTATCGGGCCCTTTGCAAGTTGAAAACATATTCAATGACTTTTTTTACAAATTTGTGTTCCTCGCATGAGTTCTTAAATATAAGTGTCCCTACTTGTCATCATGAACATTCATTTAATTCAGAGTGTGGAATCGCAAACAAATTTACAGGTGCTGAGATTCAAAAAATAATTATGTCTCTTAAATCATCAAATTCATCCTCTTTTGATTCAGTTTCCAGCTCTGTTCTTAAGCAGATTTCATTTTTTGTTTCCGACGTCCTGTGCTACATTTTTAATTTTAGTGTTAAAAACGGTATTTTTCCTGAAACACTGAAAATGGCTGTAGTAATACCCTTCCACAAAAAAAGTAATACTCAGACCATAGATAATTATCGGCCTATATCTCTATTATCTGTATTTTCTAAAATTCTGGAAAAAGGTATGAAATCGAGAATTATTTTAAGTAAGACGAATTTTTTCAACAATTGTCAATTTGGCTTTAGAAGTGGTATGTCGACAGAAACGGCCTTGCAGAAATTCATTGGAGAAATTTATAAATTTGTCCAAAAGATGTGCAGCTCTATTTGTAGATATAACTAAGGCATTTGACACAGTGGATCACTCTTTATTATTAAATAAACTGTATAATGCGGGCCTTAGAGGCTTTGTTTTTAACTGGTTTCTTAACTAGCAAATCGAAAGCACATGGTAAAAATCAAGGAGTCTTTTAGTTCGTTGAAATTTGTAAATATAGGTGTTCCACAAGGATCGGTTTTGGGTCCTATTTTGTTTTTGATTTATGTTAACTCTCTGTTTAGTCAACTTTTCAGCGTTTGCTGATATTACTGCTATTTTCTATTCTCATAGCAATAATTTTAATATTTTTATAGATGTAAATCACGATCTTAAATTACTGAGAATATGGTTCAGTCATCATAAACTTGTAATTAGCATGAAAACTAAGTTTATGTTTTTTAATATCAGAAGCATGGACTATCAAGATTTTTCGTTATCATACAATAGCCCGAATTGTACACGTTTTCCTTTAATCTGTTGTTCGCAGAATTCGATTAATTTTGATCGCATCACTAATTGTTGTGATTCCTGCTTCGATGTTGAGTGCGTTCAACAATTTAAATATTTGGTTATTATTTTAGACCATAAACTTAGTTGGAAGGATCATACTAATTATTTGAAACAGTATATGAATAGAGTAGTAAAACAGTTGTACCACTTAAGCCAGTATTGTAATACATCTATCTTTAAGCTAGTTTACAATGGTTTACTAAAATCGAAATTCCAGTATGGGTTATCCTGCTGGGGTGGGGCTTATTACACGCATATCCAACCCTTGTTAATTAAGCAGAAACATGCAGTCAGAATTCTCTGCAAAGTGAGTCGTACAACGCATAGCTTAGAACTTTTTGGGTCTATAACTTAATTCGTGCGGTTTGATAAGAGATGGCGTAACTTGTATTATTCCATTGTTATTATTGCATTGGAACATTCGTTGGAAAGCTACTACATTGTACATTATTTCAGTATATGTGATTCATTTGAAGCGTAAACAGCAATATTACAACAACAACAATAATAATTTGTTTTCACTCAAATATGTCGAACTTTGTGCCTGAAAAAGTGTTTTTGCGTCGAGTTCTTCTTCATTACTTTAATATGAAGAAAACTGCTGCCGAAAGTCATCGTATTTTGGTGGAAGTTTATGGTGAACATGCGCTAGCTGAGCGAACGTGCCAAAAGTGGTTTGCACGATTTAAAAGTGGTAATTTTGGCTTGAAAGACGATGAACGTCCTGGGCGGCCAAAAAAGTTTGAATATGAAGAACTGGAAGCATTACTCTATGAAGATTGTTCCCAAAGACAAGAAGAGCTCGCAGAATTTTGGGTGTCACTAAGGCAGCCATTTCAAAACGTTTAAAAGGAGCTGGATATATTCGAAAGCAACTAAATTGGGTTCCACATGAACTCAAGCCGAGAGACGTCGAAAGGCGCTTTTGCATGTCCGAAATGCTGCTGGAACGCCACAAAAGGAAGTCATTTTTGCATCGGATTGTTACTGGTGATGAAAAGTGGTTCCATTACGACAACCCCAAGCGCAAAACATCATATGTGAAACCCGGCCAACCAGCCAAATCAACGGCAAAGCCGAATATCTATGGAGCGAAGGTAATGCTCTGTATTTGGTGCGATCAGATGGGTGTGCTGTATTATGAGCTGCTAAAACTGGATGAAACCATCAATGGACAACGCTACCGAACACAATTAATCCATTTGAAGAGAGCAGTGGCCGAAAAACGCCCGGAATATGCGACCAGACACGAAGCAATAATTTTCCATCATAACAACGCTCGGCCCCACGTTGCTATACCGTTAAGAACTATTTGGACAACAGTGGATGTGAAGTCTTAACCCACCCTCCTTATAGCCCAGACCTTGCCCCTTCTGACTACCATGTGTTCCGGTCGATGCAGAACGCCCTCACTGAAATACGGGTCACATCATAGCAGAATATCAAAAATTGGCTTGATTCATTCTTGGCTGCCAAGCCGGCGCAGTTCTTTTGAGATGGGATCCACAAATTGCCAGAAAGATGGGAAAAAGTCATAGCTTCAGATGAGCAATACTTTGAATAATACTATTGTACATGTTTTTTTTATTTTGAAAAAAAAAACCGTACGAATTAAGTTATATGAAGTTTTAAAAATATTCTTTGAGAAATCAGGTTATTATCAGGTTAGAATATATAAAAATTATAACTTGCGTAGTAACACCAGGAATTTTTAACAGTACCAGTAGTTAAAAAATCGCACTTTTCTAGCTTTTATTCTGTTGTTGCACCTCGTCTTTTTAACTTGCTTCCTGATAACATTAAATGCGAAGGATGCGAAAAAATGGCTTTTTTTTCTTTTAATTACACGGATATTGAACAAACTTTTGAACCGTTATCTTAACCTATTTGTGACATCTGTTTGGATTTTCTACTTTATTTCTTCTTTGAAACATATTCACAGTGTTTTTTTCCCCATCAACATTTTGAATTTACATTTTGAATTTAATTTTGTACTATTTTATAAGTTTACATTCGTCACTTGTCCATTAGGCAACAGAATGTACTGCATTATTTCATTCCTAAATTGTTTTGAATTTATATAATATTGTTATTTATAGTATAAGTGTGCAATGAAATAAACAAAATAAATAAATAATAATAATAATAATAATAATAATAAAATACTGCCCCATCATCAACCCGATATTGTCGACCAATAAAATTAAATTTTGCTTAGGAAACCACAGAACTGAGCAAATCAGAGGTGGAAACAACTCAAGATCAAATTAAAACCCTACTTCCTATAGAATTTAACATTAACAGTTTGCATATCATAATTAAACCGGTCTATGATTGACGGAAAAATTTGTACTGCTTAATCGTCTACAATATCTTCATCACAAACGTGTTACATTTGCGGTGCCAAGCCCTCCGAAATGAATAATTTAACAAATCTTTCAACTAGGCATGTGAACAAAGAAGCTATGTCCTTTGGATTAGGCCCCTTTCACCCATGGATACGATTTATGGAATGCATCCTTCACATAGCGTATAGATTAGATGTCAAGGTGTGGCAGGTAAGAGACCAAGGCAGTAAATCAAAATCAAAGCCAGAAAAAACTAATCCAAGAAAAATTTAGAAGAAAAACAGGGTTATTTGTAGATATGCCAACTTAACTGTCTGTTAATACTAATGACGGAAACACGGCTAGAAGATTTTTTAGCCATGAGGATAGATTACAGGGATAGATAAAGAAATTATCAAAAAGTTTCATATCATCTTAGAAGAGTATGCAAAAGAAACAAGGGAACTATACTATATCTTAAAAATTATGCAGGATATTTTATGCCATAAGGTCGTGTTTCATGGAAAACAAATAATTTCTACTTGTAGACTTCAAATCGGACAACTTTCAGAAGAAGCGCAAGAGGCAAGAAATAAGGAAAGTAGATGGTTTAAAGAACTGTTTACTAGAAAAATATCACGTGTACATACAAAAACTGAAATACTTAAATCGATTGCTAATAACCTCAGATCCATTCTTATCAAGTCTAAGATGCTTTCCGAGAAGAAAGAAAAGTGTCATGGAACATGAAGTCTTGCAACTTTAGATGTACCAAATACTTAAAAAAATTAAAATAAACTCATTTTTATGTATTGTTTTGTCTTGAAATTTGTAGTTATATGTTAAAAAAAAAATTTTATATTCTATTCTTTGAACAATTTCAATTAAAAAAAATAAAAAACCTGAACAAAAACATTTATTTGTGAGCGCTATTAATTTAATTCCGCTAAATCAGCGATTCGTCACACTGTGCGGCGCACCAAACGAACGCTTCCCTATGTCTCTCAGATATAAGTATGAAAAACTGATGACCACTCGTATTTACTGCCGTCACAGGTTTATAGGTGTCCAGGGCATCAGCGACATAAAATCCTGCGACGCTTGATATAACTGTGACGACGTAGCAATTTTTCTGCGATTGTCCGGTCTACGTTTACACCATGCAACAGCTATGCGGTGCGGGTACTATAGTCACTTCAGAACTGAAGCGTTTACTTATCTGTCTACGAAAGCCAGGATCAGCTCGCCAGATAATATTTAGTTGGCAGCCTTTGAAATTTTGTATTTTATTTGAACGTTTTGTAGGAACAAAAGCCCAGATTTAACTGTTGTTTTTTTCTATATTTATTACCAAATGTAAAAACAATATGAAACTTCTACAATATTAACAACAATTTTTTTTTTGTTATGCAAATTACTCTATAGATATAACAAAAGTTAATGAAAAACAATTTTTTTTTTTATATGTGATGTGTATACAAAGTAAACGATATTTTCTCAAACATGGACATTATTTATAAACTTTTGTAATTTATTGTTTATTTTTTTTTTAGTTGGCGAATAAAATTATATATAAGCAGTGAACAACGAATGATATAAGAAATTTTCCATTAATTGGAAAATTTACTCATCCGTTTTTTCTTTTTATTGGTTTTTGGCAGCTATTGCGGTTTTTTGATTGTGTTTTACGGTCTCATCGATCTTTCATTTAGGGAAAGAAGGAGATAGTTACAAAGAAGAAACAGAAAGTTTTAAAAAAAACATTTAGTTTTTTTTTTTTAAGAAAAGGATACGCTCTTAGGGACAATATACAAAAGTAAGCTCTTATCAGATGAAACATAATTTTTTCAACAGATACAAAACTCATATTTGATTAAGAGTTCATGATTGAAAACAATAATTATTAATTCTTAATCAATCCTTAGGTACTCGTATCCATTTGCTAAGCCCTTGAAATATTGTAAGTACCAGAAAAAGCAATTAAATAAATTAGTAGCATGTATGTGTTTTAATACAAAAATAAAACTAAAGTCCACTGTTTACAGAAAACAAAAAAAAAAAACAACAAAAAGACAATTTTAAAAAACTTGAATTCTATGATTTTCTCGATCGCAAACTAAAATATTTCCATTCGACATGATGGCAACTCCTTCGAGTCCTTTAAATTCACAATCTCCGGAACCCCATGAGCCAAATGTCTTCAAGAAACTTCCATCTGGATTGAAGATTTGAATGCGATTATTGCCTGAATCGGCAACAAAGATATATCCTTGATCATCGACGGCGACACCCCTGTTCAAATAGAATTAAATTAAATTTTCATTTTGGTCCACATACTGAATTTCTAATATGGCATATTCAAAGTATCACTCATACTCATGCATACCGTGGAAATTTGAATTGCCCATCATCAGAACCTTCTCCGCCAAATGTGGATAGTACCTTGCCATTGACGTCGAATATCTAAAGATTTGTAATTTGTAAAATTGTAAGTGAACACACAGATCTATTCGATTTTAATTGCCTTAGATACATTATCCATGTAAATGTTTGTACGAGCAAACGATTTTATACGTCGTACTCATACTCGTACACATTTGCATGTTTGAATAAATGTATCTGGGACAATTACATATTGGATGCATGTTCAATCCATATTGATTTAATGTTGGTTGAGTTGGTTCCTTACCTGAATTCTGTGGTTGTTCGAGTCGGAAACAATTACTCGATTCGTATTCGATACGGCTATGTAATGTGGATGTTCCAGTTGTCCTTCGCCACGGCCGCATGAACCAAATTTGCCAACGAAGGAGCCATCCGATTGGAAAACCTAAATTGCCACAAAAATAACGTTATAGCATTTCACAAAATGAAAATTACAATAGTATGAGCAGAGGGAGGTCTAGATACTGGTACGCTACTGCTAGATGTAACGAATGAGTGGGTTTAGAAATATGGTTGTTAGATTTGCTTTTGAAAAGAACACATCGTACTTTCAAATTTAAATAAAGATGTTCTGAAAGATATTTCAAATTGGGTTTCATTTAAGAAATGGAATTGTAGGCCATGTGCAGCATTGCAAATATTATATGACTATTGGATGTGCCTTCCCTTGATAGCAGAACTATTATTATCTACTTGTGACGAAAGTGGATACGTACAAGGTTCGAGAAGGAAAACTTGTATCCAACTGTCAATCTCGTAAAGGAATATAACATTGGGACAATGAAAGAATACGAGTATTTCAAAAATATGTAGACTTAGCATCTAACGCATTTCGAGTTCCACTAGTAAAGAAATCTATAAACTGAATAAGGATGAATTGAATGGTCTTGTTCCCTCAAATGTGGAAAGCAATGAGTAAATGAATATGATCTACACATTTGAACTAAAAAAGATAAATTTGCTGGATGCAAATATACATTGCTCACTTATTATACCATCCTGATCTACTTTGGCAAACCAATAGGAGTGACTCGCGAGTTCGGAGTGCAACTGAAACTTTCACCTGTTGCTTGTTTCGAGCTGCATATATGTACATACTTTTGTACCCCTTAGGCTAGGCTCCAGATAAACCGCAGAAAAGTCGCCATTTTCCAGGTAGAAGTTACTACGGAGTATGATAACTACAAGCAAGCCTCAGACCTATCTTTCAAGTGCACTAAGACCACTATTTGTCCAGCCCGTCCCTAAAAAAGGCGAATTTTCCTCTCTCTCCTCCTACAGACCCATTGCACTTACGTCCCTTCTTTCCAAAGTTATGGAAACGCTGATCAACCGTCAGCTCATCTCGAAACACGAAATGACCGGCAGTACGGTTTTCGTAGCAACAGGTCCACTGGTGATCTGGTGGCATGTCTCACCGAAAAGTGGAACCAAAGCGTACATGAATCTGGCGAAAGCAAGATAATTACACTTGATATTTCTAAGGCATTTGACAGAGATCAGCATCAGGCTCTTTTGCCGAAAATGCGAGCTTTTGGGATTGATGACTCTCTTCTTCAATGAATTAAAAATTACCTTTCCGAATGTTCAATTCAAGTTGTCTTGGATAGTTTTAAGTCTAATATTCACAAAATAAACACTGGTCTGCCCCAGGGCTCCGTTCTGTCTCCGACACTCTTTTTAATTTACATCAACAATCTCTTGTCTGCTACTTCTAATCCACTATATTCTCTGCTTTTCATATTCGTTCCCGGACTGACGTCCCTGCTCTTCGGCTGTAGAACGGGAACGGCAGCGTATGTTAAGCCCATTAAATTCTGATATTAACGTGTCATCTGGATTGACATACGTGGCTATGATATGGATAATTATATGATATGCGTCGGTTGGAGGAATAATCTTTGATGAAAATACATCCCTGCTGCTATTCTACTTTAGATTGACTGATGAACTTTATTCTTGATATTGATATTATGAGCCGCACCCTCAAAACAATATTCCGTTTAAACCTTCGGAACAACACTCACTGCATTGTGATGACGTTGCCCGCAGGCAGTCTTTTGACACCGATTTTATGGACATACCGTTTCATGTAATGCGAAAATACGACTTTCCCTGGATCCAGGAATGGTTTCGTCTAAAATCAGAGTCAGGAAAGATGTTAAGTCCAGTCTTCACGGAGGGCCCCAAATCTTTTCCAAGATCTAAGTTGACGTTGGTATCTTATTGTAGGATGGCATAATTAGATTTCACTCTTTGTTAAGAAAAACTTGGGTCAGTCTTCCAACCGGAGATATACAAAATCCAGATTTTTATGCACTTTACTATTAAGGCCTTGCTAAATCGCTCACTACTTTGAAGCAAGCTCCAGAGTGCTAAGCTAAGCTGCATGGAGTCGGAAGGCTAAGTTCACTAGGTTCCATTGGAGACCCCGGTGTAAAAATAAGATCGCCGATGAGCTTGTAAGGAATGGAACGGATGAGAATTTCTCAGAACCCGAACCTTCGTAAAGTTGCGTTTGTTTTCGGTTAGGGTTTCTGTTGACAGTTGGCCCAACGAATACATCTCGCTTGAGCTCAGCGACGTTCCTGGTGTCCTTCAGTAGAAAAGACGTTAAACTCCTATACTTTCGCGAAGAACCTAAGTGCACCAAGGCATTAGTGACACTAGCTATGACAGTGATGACGATACAGCGGAGCGGTGACTGCTGGTACCACTGAAGTGTAAATTCATCTTTCTAAGAACGACCAACAAATTATGGTAAAAAGAATATACAAGGTGTACAATTAACTAGTTCCTTGTCCAAGTGACCTGTTCCAACAGAAATCAAAATAAAAAAAAATGCTGCCACAAGCGAATAGACACCAAAAACATTGCGTCAAGCTCACAAAATATCAAAAATAGCTGCCTCGTGATTGGAATGGCAAGGGAAAATATTTTTCACGTAGTATTAGTGAAATGAAAGACTTGCTACTGTATCAGCTACATCTTGTCTTATTGGCAATAAACATCTTGCCAGATAGACAACTGCAGTAATCCGATGCTTTGAGAGCTCTGTTTTAAACGTCTGAAATTAAAGCGATGCCAGTATCCAAATAGCACGTGACCATCACGTTATCCTATAAGTCCTCGCACTGCACCCATCAAGAGTTGTAAATCCGAAAGTACCCGGATGATCCAAAATTCCAATTCTAAGAACAGAAAGTGACTGAAGAAAATCGAACAGACAGATATACTGAAAAGTTAAGAGAATCGGCATCATAGCTAAACAATTTTGGTATGATGACCCTTTTTTAATTTATCATTCGAATACCTTCGAATAGATTATTTCGGATCATTAGCGGTAGTGTCAAACTTCAAGATTCAAAATTGTTGTGTAGAATTGGAGTGATACTGGTACCGATATTGATATCAGAAAAAAATTGTTGGTCTTCTGCCATGATCGTTTTCTGCCTTCTGTCTTCTGCCTTCTGCCGTCTGTCTTCTACCTTCTGCCTTCTGCCTTCTGCCTTCTGCCTTCTGCCTTCTGCCTTCTGCCTTCTGCCTTCTGCCTTCTGCCTTCTGCCTTCTGCCTTCTGCCTTCTGCCTTCTGCCTTCTGCCTTCTGCCTTCTGCCTTCTGCCTTCTGCCTTCTGCCTTCTGCCTTCTGCCTTCTGCCTTCTGCCTTCTGCCTTCTGCCTTCTGCCTTCTGCCTTTTGCCTTCTGCCTTCTGCCTTCTGCCTTCTGCCTTCTGCCTTCTGCCTTCTGCCTTCTGCCTTCTGCCTTCTGCCTTCTGCCTTCTGCCTTCTGCCTTCTGCCTTCTGCCTTCTGCCTTCTGCCTTCTGCCTTCTGCCTTCTGCCTTCTGCCTTCTGCCTTCTGCCTTCTGCCTTCTGCCTTCTGCCTTCTGCCTTCTGCCTTCTGCCTTCTGCCTTCTGCCTTCTGCCTTCTGCCTTCTGCCTTCTGCCTTCTGCCTTCTGCCTTCTGCCTTCTGCCTTCTGCCTTCTGCCTTCTGCCTTCTGCCTTCTGCCTTCTGCCTTCTGCCTTCTGCCTTCTGCCTTCTGCCTTCTGCCTTCTGCCTTCTGCCTTCTGCCTTCTGCCTTCTGCCTTCTGCCTTCTGCCTTCTGCCTGTAGCTGATCATCAACTGTGTAAATCTGCATCCAGCTAGCTGCCTTCAGTAAATTCTTCTAGCAGAAAAAGTTTCAAATAATGCTACTTCACCCACCCGGGCTTTGTTGTTTGGAATGGAAGACTTTCTACACATCTCCCAAAGAAACCATACCTTCACACTAATCGTTACAAGTACTGCCTCAAACATATAACTCAGAACTTCCGAAATAACTACTTCTAACTTGCTCGAGCTTTGTTCGTAAGAATGCAGCACCTTCGGTATATCGGTACTCCTAGTTTCCCAACAAACTTGCGTCTATTAGAAATATTTCTTAAATCAAATTTAAGGAACCACAACTGTCTGAGAGTAGTGCAATATCAAAGAAAGCATTCGATATTCCTTTAGAGAGATGAAATTTATTTTTTACCAAACCTGATATGTCAATATTTTCTTCAAAACTAATTGTAGTAGTAGTTTCTTAAGTTTCAATAACTAATCAATCTTCCATTCGTCTATATTTTCAATCCGTAAAAGATAAAATTCCCATACCATGATTACCAAAATTTCCATGATTTCGCAAAGTTTTCTCAAGTCCTAAGGCAGAAATAATCCTCTCTGTTGTCTTCCTCAAATTGCATAAGAAAATGAAATGAATTTTAAAACTGCCGTAAGTAATTCGTATGAAAAACAAAAAAAAATAGACAAATGCATCCTTTGAACTAAAAATCTATCTAACGCCCATAAATTTCAAATCTGGATAAAGTTTCTTTACAGAATCGACTACAAAATCAAAAACTAAATTTAAGAAGGGTGGCCTTCTTCAGCCACAGCCCGGTGAAAATATCTGAGATACTACAACAAATTTCATTGTTAAAATAAAGGAAAATATTTCCTCTTTCCAGACAAATATGTAGATACATATTGACTGCGGCAAACCTTAAATATGTACATGGGGATGAAAGGATCTAATCATACGAGTATATGTAGATGTACTATATATGCATGTAGATATCCTCATAATTGAATGAACGAGTATATAGTAAAGGCATCGTGTTAGGCATACCTGAACTCTGTGGTTTTCTTTGTCGCAGACATAGATAAATCCTAAGGCGTCTGTGGTAACACCCCATGGATAATTGAATTTACCATCCGCAGTACCTTGTGAACCGAACGCTCTTAGGAATCTGCCCTGCGGATCAAGGACTTGAATACGATGATTGTATCTAAGAAAATCAAAGAGAAAAACAATTTCATTAGTGATGAGATACCATAAGTAAGTGTGATGAAATAATAATAATAATTTACCTATCGGCTATGATGTACTGTCCGATGCGATTGACAGCAACACCGGCTAGGCAATCGAATTCACCCTCAGCGTTGCCGTACTCGCCAAATTCTTTAACAAAAATGCCATTAGAATCGAAAACTTGTACGCGATGATTCGATGAATCGGCCACCACGATGCTATTGTCAGGACCGACGGCTAGGCCGCGCGGCCATGTAAAGGATCCGGGCTCGCTCCCCCGGCCCCCCAATTGGAACAGCTGCTGACGCTTGCGAAGGTATAACTGTCTAGGGGAAGTACCTGCTACTCCTGTTATACCGGCTGCTGCTACCGTAGGGGAGGTAGGGGAGCCTAGCCCGTTTTTTGAATCATCATCCGATGATGCAATCTCATTTGCCTGACGCAATGGCAGGCCTAGGCTCAATCGACGCGATGCCGACGACGACGACGATGATGGTCCCGATGTACCACTTGACGACGGTAAATGACTACTAGTCGTTGGTGCGTCACGTGAATCCTTTGACGTTTTATTGCCATATTTATTTTTGAGATACCGCGCCCATGAGCTTAGAGCCTCACCATCTTTATTCGCAGCCGATAATGCGCTGCGATCTGGAGAATTATCCCGCGACTTAAGTGCATGCGATGATCGGCTACGTGAGAGATCTGATCCACCAGCGTAAGATGATCCACCATATCTAAAAAATTAAAAAAAAAAACAACGACATTATTTAACTAGAATACCAGAGAGGAAATTTTCAAAATATAGTGTGAACTTATGTATCTGTCAGATCAGATGTATCTATTTTTACTTTTCAGAAAGAAAAAAAAAAAACGATCAATAACGAGTACATTGATGCTCGACAAATTAAAAACGAACGCGAAAGTTAAAAAAAAAAAAAACATTAACAACGAATTACGAGCACGATGACGATTAAACGAAGAAAAAAAAAACGTTAAAATGTTACGAAACAATGAAGTTAATTTTGATTAATGCTTAAATTTAAATTAAAAAAATATTAACAAACAAAAAAAAAATGTAAACATCTAAAGCAGTGAATGAAATAATGTATCTAATTATTAATTTGGTAGAAATTAAAATTTATATCTTATTCCGTTCACTTAAATCGAATGGGATTGGTAAATTTTCTAATCTAATTCGGTTTAGTATGTGTAGGTTGTGATAGGTGATAGAAGTTAGAGTAAGTGGTAGTAGTAATACTAGTAAAAGTAGTAGTAGTAGTAGATAGTAGTAGTCTGGAATCGCACCTTGAAGCTAAATAAGCAGATGGTGAAGCTGTTGTTGGCGATACATCATCTAGATCATCATCATCATTGCCCAATGTATGGGATGATCGGCTTTTTGCCAATCGATTTCGGCGTTCCTTCATTGCCAGGTATCGTGAACGACCTGTACCGTAGCGGCTATCTGAATCATCTCCTGTTCCATTAGCGTCTTCATCTGGATGTACGATGGCACTGCTCTTGCTCTTATTTAAAAAGCGGCTTGTATAGCTGCAAATTATTTTTTTTTCTTTTGTTGACTTTTTTTCATCATTTTTTTAGGAATTTTTTTTTTTTTTTTAATTATTATTCTTCTTTTTTCAATTAATTTTTATTTTTCTCGTTATCAATGAATTATTGAAATTTCGTAGAAATAGGAATTTTTGAAAATATTTTGCAGCCCGTTGGATGTTTTAATTTTGACAAAACAAAAATATATTTCTGATTCTTTTTTTTTAATATTTCTTGTTATATTATTGCCTTTATCTACAGGCGGCAAAAATTCAAAAAAAAAAAAAAAAAAATAACGAAACAAAATTAGTTGAAAAGGAAGGAAGGAAAGGCATTGAAGGCGTTAACATTGTTGAGTTTTCTTTTATATATTTTTTTTTTGTTTGTATATTTTGGTAAGGAGAGTATAGTTCTTATTTGTAAAGAAAGTATTTGAGAAAATATATCTTCGAAAAAAAATTGTAATAGCTAGTGAAAAAGTATCTATTCTATCTATTCTATCTAGAATCTCGTGTTTAAAAATTCAAGAATTTGGTTGTATTACCTGATTAATTGGACTTGATCCCTACTATAGGACTTGTAGCGTCTCCATTCGTTAATGATTGCAGAAATAAACAAAGTATCTGAATTGATGATTTACTTATGGAAGCCAATATATTTAATTATAGGAAAATATATCTTCACAATCAACGAAATATACCTTAACTTCGAGTAAGACCAATTTACGATTTAGGAATTCTATAACATTTAAAAGTCCTACTTGCAGCAGTGAAAATATTGACGTAAAAAATATATTGGGTACTTTCAGAAACTATAACTTGGTCCTGGGTTTACTGAACAGGATAAAAGACCAGCTCTAGGTGCTTCTGGCTTCAAGATGGTGTAAACCCAAAGAAAGAATTAAACACGCTAGGCAAGTGGAGCAACTTTGATGACAAAACTAAAAGTAGTTGTTCTCGGTAATTCAAATAGCCGTCTGCAATAAAAAAAACATACTGGTATAACAGCAAAATGAAACTGTCGGTAATGAACAAAGGGCAAGGCTTTCAAGTGTACTTCACAGTACATGGGTTTGAGCGAAACTGATTGTAGAGAAAACGCAAGGAGCCCAGATCGACACCCACTTTCTTTTTATAAAATTTCAAGCCGCATATGGCAGTATTCATAAAGTCGAGCCTCATAACATCATGTTTAGTTTTAGGCTCCTTTCCAAACTCAAAAAATTGCGAATGTATATATTGTCAATGTCAAAGAAGACAACATTTTCTAAAAGTCTGTACAGACAAAAAATGAATTTAGCTGTGAGTTAGGGTAAGACTCAGTACTCGTAAGTGCTGTCCACAAGTAGCAATGAACAACAGCGAGAAAAAAAAAACATCACAAAACATCATCATACACAGCTGTAGCTTTGAGCTATTAATCCTGATAATGCACCTCATTAGAAATCCGACGAAGATGGATTTGCCAGTTGCCTTTCCTTTGGCCTAACAATGCCAAACGCAAGATCCTTTGACTGATTTTTAGACCTGTTTTCATTGACTGGATTTGAAGAAGGATTTAAAACAGCGAGCCCCACAAGCTCACCAGCAATATTAATATGCTCAGACAGGTGCATATGAGAGGCCTGAGATGACATGTATAGCCAATAAATAATAAGTGTCCTCATTTAGTTCCCGCCACAAGTTGAAGGGCACCTCAACCACAATCTTAGAGCATAATACTCAAGGCAGTTTATTTTTTTTTGTAAATATGCGATTAAGCGCAGGCGAAAGAAAATTAGGAAGGAAAAAATTATTAGGAAATTAATACTTCGGCAGGGCATTCCATCCCGAGGTCGGCTTGGGGGTAAACTGAAGAGTAATTATAGCTATAAAAGTAATACGGTTGAAGTTTTGAATTTTTAAACAGACAATTTCGTTGGAGGACTGGTGGTAGAAATAGTGATAGAACAAGGTAGGCGAAGAGATATTACTCGTATTTCAAAAATTCGGAAATCTCAACTTCCTGGACAATATTTGCGTCACCTATATATTTTATCACTTGAAGAAACCTAGATTCTTTGCAACATTTTTACATAATTATTGCGAGGGCAGATTTAGTAACCTAATCGGTTACGCTATCACTAGCCAAATCCAACGAGCTTAGCATACACTACTGCTCCCATTAAGAGGCTGAAGAGAAGAGAGCGTCCAGAAACGAATATTGGAAGCAGAGGCACCAACTAAACCAGCAACAACAGACAAGAAATAATTAGTAAAAATTAGGGCTCATCTTTATTTATTTTGTGGATATCAAACAACTTGAGCTAAACTTTCCGAAGGGTAAATTCTAATCCATTCAAGAAAAGATTCGTCGATGCCAGATGTATGCATTTCCTACAAAAGAATCTGAATCTAGCCAGATTCCATCATAGCCAGTTGCTACGAAAATCATGCTGTTATTAAGAAGTTTTGGTGTTTCGAGATATTTCATGAGCTGACAATTTACCAGCGTTTTTATGACCTCAATAACGTAAATGCAACATGTCTGTAGAAGAAGGGAGAAGAAGACTCACCGGACAGAAAAAGACCGTACCGAAGTGCGAACAATTTAAATACTTGACTCTGTCATTAACTAAAAAGAAAATTGCGATAACGATGTCGCACATAGAGTCGTTGCGAAATTCAAGAATGCTCCGCAGTATTTTGTCGCCCTTAAATGCTGCCTAAACAAATGTTTGCTATAAATGACCATCATTACTCTTACTTTAACATACACGTCGCAATCTTGGACTATGTAAAAGAAGTATGGACTAAAAACTACTGACGGATATATAATAATGTTTGGAATGCAAGCAACTGTAACAAAACGTGATCTAATAAGAAGTGCACACATTTTCGGTAGACTAAACATTAAGATACCAATAGTGGAAAGCTGGTTTTGCCACGTTTAATGAAGATCGTCCAAAAAGCCACAACGGCTCAAATTCCAGTCGAGTTTGGATCAGTTCAATCCAAAAACATCGGCAAAATCTTAGAGCCATTAAGTCGGTAATCCAAAATACAGCGGACTGTAAAATGATCTGCAAATCTAGACAACTCTACAAGTAGCGCAGTAGCAGTGCGCAGTAACAATGCAATACCGAGAAAAGTATATAGCATTCAAAGTCATAGCATCAAGCCGTAAAGTCAGTCAAGTCTATAAGAAAGCAAAAAGAAAGATATAAATATCGAGTTTGGTTACTTTATGATTTTGTCATAAAGTTCGAGAAACAATCTTTTTTCCAAAAAAAAACCAACAGTTCATATAACCTAAAACAAAGGCCTGAGAAGTATCCCTAAACACGTCTCTCTTGGACAATAAATACAGACCCTTCAGTCTGTTTCCAGAATCAGTTCGAATTAAAAAATCTCATTTCATTATTGACCTAGGTTGACTTGCCAGATGAAACTGCAAATTTTGATCTTTTGAGGACTAATGTGTCGCTAGTATTTTTAATAGCAAGTCGAACTGGTATAACCCTCAAAACTTCCAACTGAAAATTAAATAAAAATCTCCGCAAAGACTTCAAAACTAAACTCAGGAGAATTGGGAAAAAGTCGCGAAAGCTTTCCTGTATAAAATAAAAGACTCCTTCGAAGCTCCCGGATTTCACTCAAACCATTTTCAACTACCTGTTAACGCCGGATGGCTTTTGGATGAACTCCAGTAAAAGAAAACGATTGTTATTTAAGAATCGTACTTTTCATGGTATTCCCAATATATAGTACAATACAATTCACTGATAAAAACTGTGCTTTAAACCTACAACCTGGTTACCAAGCTCAAATTTATTTGGCTATGAACAGTTTTTGGTTTCTAATTTATTAGACATGGTCCTGTACGCACTGGTATGCCTTATTAAGAAAAAAGATTTCAAATCCAAAAGAATGTGCTATGACATACTTATTAGCCTGAGCTTGTGGGAAACTCACATCCGTTGACTGTGTAACGATCTAAACTCCTGTTTCAGACAGAACGTGCAATACAACATGGGCAATGAAAGCCAACATTTCACTCCACCCGACAAAAATGAAGTAAAGATATTCAAACTTAAGTACTACAAGGCTGCTAGATCAGGTATCTTACCTGCCGAGCTATTTGAACAGCCAAAGACGACTTGGTTGAAAGACTACACCAGCCCATTCCAGCCGGAAAAATAAGAAATATCTTGGAAAAAATACTGTGGTCACAATATGCCGCATGACGACGAGAAACGCACTCTACTCCGTAAATGTCGGAGGTAATCGCACCAATATTCGTTGACAAAAAGGGGTTTAGGCCATCTTCAACATCATACTTGAGAAAATTGTGAGCCGCTTTCAAATTAACACCAGACACACGATATTCCAAACGCCTGTACTTGCATGCTCTGATGGCATTGGCATCATTGTCAGAACTCAATAAGCTGAACCTGGTGCATGCGCAAGTACTCGTATCGATACAGAGCGACGAAAATGGGTTTGAATGGCGGCATAAGGAAGTACATACCTCCTTGATCAAAAAGTTTCCGCATCACACCACCGTGTGGCGCTCCCATTGTTCCCATTTGAGTTCTGTATTTGTTTGTTAAGTTGGTAAATCTGTTGTTGACATTTGCAAAAGTTACGTAGCCTTGAGTACATCTATCCCAGTGTGTGTTGGCGTTTTTTTATAACTTTAGAAATGGATTTAAATTTGCAACAACGAGCTTGTACTCGTATTAAATTTTACGTAAAAAACGGATTTAATGGTGCGCGAACGTTGGAAATGTTGGAAAAGTGTTTCGGCAACGATTCTCTAAAGAAAACGGTCGTTTACCAGTGGCACGAGCGGTTCAGAAGTGGTCGTGAGTCAATTGAAGATGATGAACGCAGTGGCAGACCGTCGACATCGAAAACTGACGATTCCGTTGTGTAGCAGCAAAGTTGGTGCCAAAAGACCTCAATTTCATGCAAAAAAGGGACCGTGTTGACGTCGCAAAAGGGATGATTTGCGAGGCTGAATCCGATCCCACATTCATCAAAAGGATCATTACTGTAGAGGAGACGTGGGTTTATGAGTACGACACGCAATCCAGACATCAGGCAAGTGAATAGCGTTCACCAAATGAGCCGAGACCAAAAAAACCACGTCGTTTTCAGTCAAAAAAGAAGACAATGCTCACGGTTTTCATGGATTCCAACGGTGTAGTGCATCTTTGCCAGAAAGCCAGACAGTAAACAAAGAGTATTATTTGGACGTGAGACGTTTCCGTGAAGCAATTCGCCGAAAGAGATCAGAATTGTGGGCAGAAAACTCGTGGATTTTGCACCATGATAACGCACCGTCGCACATTGCCATCATTATTCTTCGCCTGATTTGGCTCACTGTGACTTCTTTCTGTTCAATCGAGTTAAAAAACCTGTAAGGGGAACGCGTTTCAGCAGCCGAGAGGAAGTAATGGAAAAATCGCAGGAAGCACTGGTGGACATACCGAAAATCGAATATAAAAAATGTTTCGAGGATTGGATCAAGCGCTGGCATAAGTGTGTTGCAGTCGATGGGAATTACTTTAAAGGGGACAATATAGATTTAGATGAATAAACTTGTATTTTAAATTTTCTGAATAAATTCCATAAAATTTTTGATCAAGGTGGTATATGCTATCAACGGGAATTAAGGCCCCACCACACGGAATAACTGAACAGAGCGACACAATACACAGCAATAATTTTCTGATAGTTAGTGCTTTTGTACTTTTTTTGTCGTGTAAGAACTAGGAAACTCTTAACAAAACCCTCATCATCAAATTCGTGTACGATAGAGCACAAGTATGTATGGCCCGATAAGTATTCGATCAATATCAACAGGGACAACGAAGTAGAAAAAGACTTCGCCACAGCTGGCGCTGGTTCTCCGAATCTTTACGTCGAAGCCGTCAACAGTACAACCTCTTCAGAAAGATTTGTCTTAGAGAAAAAATGTGTATGGATTAAACATTGAAGTAAACTAGACTAGACAGATTAAGGTTTTTTACAGAGCTTGAAACCGAAGCCGGAAGATTCCAAATAATAACAACTAATTCAGGGGTGAACGAAGGAAGTCTTCTTGATCGTATTATTCCCTGTTGCGATTGACTGCATGAACTAGCCTCCTATTCATGAAGCAATTTTCTCTGCTCATCTCAGCCTATTGGTTTTGGATTAAAAAAATAAAAAAACATTCCCTCTTTTCGAAAATCGGCTTAAGCACTAAAAATCTTAAACTGCATTTAATTTTAATTTATTTATATCTGATTACTAATTTCAGAGCCAATACTATGTGAAACTTCAACACAATTATAATATTTAAAATATTTTTGTTAAAAACTATAATCTCCACCAAACTCAAACTTAAAATCGTTTCTCTGCAAAACTGACCTTGGGCACAGATTAAATATTTAATAAAAACATGTTCTTTAAAAATATCTACAAAAATAAGAGTTAAAAAATATGTTTAACCAAAATACAAAAAAATATATTTTTATATAGGAAAACACGAAAAAAATTATAAAAGTCAAATTAAAACATAAAACAAAATTTGAAAATTGTGTTAAAGTGTCAGAAGCTATCAGCAATTTCATGTGTATCGGACTTCAAACATTTAAGTGTACAACATTCCATTAGAAAAGGATAATTTAATAAAAATAAAACAAAATAAAATGAAATCAAAGAAAATATAAAAAAAAAAACCAATGTAATTTGCTTCATAATTTTATTAGTAAGTTTGTGTTTGAATTTTTATAAAGTAGTGATTTATTAATTGGTAATCTACCTATGTTTATAGCCTCAAAAAAAAAATGATTGTTAGTAATAAAACTGTTTACACTACGTGTTGGCGATGTTCAATTCAATTTGCTAAGGGTGCATTTAGTCTTAAGAAAAAATCATACAAAAATCAGAAATCACAATGGCACTTTACACAAACGCTTTACTTTATTTGTAAGGTCCGCATTCATGTATCCTTGCAAAATGTTTCGTACCAATTTTTGTATATTTTTTCCTCCTCACCATCTTTTAATCCTCTCACTGAAGTATAATGGGACATATCCCTCTTTTTCTTCTAACAAAACAGAAGTTAATTACGAAAAGTTTCTGGAACCCTTTCTCCAGCTGCGAGAGAAAAAAGAAGGCGAAATTCTCCTGTGGCCAGGTCACGTGGGGTTGGTTTTATGAAAGTCACACAACTGGAAACTAATAAAAGGATTGGCCTTCACTTAAACTGTTAAGTCCTTCAAGAGGTAAACAAAAAAAATGTGGATTCCTGCCTTATTCTCTTTGTTTTTTTTTTTTTTTTTTGTAGACCATCGAAGAAATACCTGAATTTTTCATAAGGCCGCAATCTCATATAAAAAATAAATTAAAAAAAAAAAACAAAAAAAAAACTCAACTTGACCTCTCATGACAATGAATATTTTCGTAAGGACATATTTCCCGTTATTAAGGTCAATTTAGGGAGAATTTCATTTTGAGTTTATTGAAAAGTCCTCGAATTACGAGAGAGGTCCTCGACAAGTAGACATTGGGATTACAATTGAACGCTCAGCATTAGGATAAGCAATTGTAGAAGCAAAGTTAAGTGAATTCAAAAGAAAAAAAATATTTAACTAAAATACATTTGAAGGATATTCAATGGCATGGATATTCATGCTTAGTAATAAATCAAAAAGAAAAGTAAATAAATAAATAAAATGAAAATATTAAAACACGAACAAAATATTTAACAAAAATGAAAATGAAAATGAAAATACGAAAGCAAAGATTTATCGCCAAGAGTGAGATGAATTTATTCGTATTCGGTTAATGTTGTGTCCCTTTGTCATATGAGTCCTGTTGAGGAAAAAACAAATTCAAAATTAAATTGAACTCGATCAAGGATCAAAAGGTTTGTTTGTATTTTTTTTTTTTTTTGTTCCTTATTGTTGGCTGTTTGTTTTTCGTTTACCTATTTCTGGGCTACTACGGTCCCTTTTAATTGAAATAATCGAAATACTACTCGAATGACAAGAACTAGGGCCAATATATAGAATCCTAATTCGCGTAAGACGGATACACTACAAAACATGAAACAAAACAAAATGTAGGTAGTTAACGAGTGAAGAAAATTTTTGAAACAATTTAGGAGGGATAAAGTGTGAAACAAATCGCTCCGAAGCACTATTTAATTGAATCTTTATTGTTCGGTTTACATAGTATGAGTGGACCTATCAACGTCACAAATTCAAGAAGTAGCGCAAGTAAAGATTCAGAGTTCTTCTCGGAGAGTCGTTGAGGATAACGAACACAACCAGTCTGACTACTCAAATGCAGCAAAAATTACGAATATGCGCAAGCGCAGGATGAATATCGTTCCATGCCCATATTCCAGATAAAGTGCAATACGGATGTTATACCGGACGAACTCTAAGATGAAGTCAACGACAACGTCAGAGGTAGTTCAAGCAATGACCTCATTTGAGCTATATCGAATATTCAGAGCTTTTGACATCCCGCCATGCTGTGGAATTATACATGGTGACATGGGAGTTTCAAGTGAAGCAAAGGGAGTAATAGTGATTTTCTGGTACTGTCCTCTGAAGGATCTGGCTCTCCAGGTCAAGAGTTGTACCCTCGGATTAACTGCGCGATCTCTAAAATATGTATTATGTGCTGTGAAGCAAAAAAATAACTCGAATATGGATGGGATATATTGTTGAGGACCTAAGCAAACGAACAACGACTTTCAGTAATGCACATGGAATATTCGGACCTTGAACTGTCAACATGCTTTAACTATTCAGTTAACGGAGGGCCTAAACCACAAAGCGGGCCGGCCAAAATAAGGATGGAGAACTGTGACATCTACTGTGGCAAGTACTATAGACAGCCGAAGCAGCGACTATCTGGAAAAAGTCTTAAGCTTCAGACTTCTGAGCGCATCAAGGCTAAAATCGCCAACATTGGGGTGATATGCGCCCACACCCTCACAAAGGAAAAGCGCGACTTTGCCAAATATTGCTCAACGAGGCTTATAAATAATATTCTAAGCACAGCGTAAAAACTGTTGTAGGTGATTTTAACTACAGGTAAACAAAGAAGAACAAAAGCCGCTACAGTAGGAAAACATAGCCTACACATGGCCAGTATCGAAAATTGATTAAAGCTAATTGAATACACGGCGCGGCTAAATGCAACATGCCCAGCACACATTTTCCACTTCTCAACATCTACAAAGGCAGGAATTAAAAATACAGGATCTCGGTTCGGTGAAGAGTATCGCCAGGTGTATGCAAGCAAACAGGAGGCATACAACGCGGTACTGTGAAGAAAGACTGCTGCTCATAATCTCTATGAGCAGAATCGTCTCGAAAACATCGGTTTCTAAGAAAGAAGCAGAAATAATGTTCAGAAGTTCCACGAAAATCTGAAAAGAACTCTCCAAGATAACGAACGGGAACATTTATGTAGAGATAAAAATGGGGACATAAAAGAAGGACAAAAGAAAAGCCGCAAAAGAAAAGGCGCAAAATTTGACTGAGATGGCAAGATCATATAGAAGAAATGGATACCAATGGTCTTCGATATCTATACAGAAGGAGAAAGCGGTAGAAAAAAACCTCACCCTAGATAGCGCGTACATATGGAAGGGCACCTCAGCCATATTTAAGAGCTCAATTGGGGACAGTAAACCAAAAACCGGACTTACTGGAGAGGCTAATTGGTTAAACAATAGGTCCACCCCGGGTTGTTAGTAAGTAGATAATCTGAAATAAGCTTACCACTGGCCTGACGGAAAACATCGTTGTTGATTTCAGATCACTTGCATAGTCAGAAAGTCAAAAACAGGTAGATTCTTATTTATGCAACTGGGTTTCAGGCCATCTATGGTACTAAAAGAACACCGTGCCTGGTGTTCTGCTAATAAACCTTATGTGACGCCTGCTCGCAGCACAATTTGGATAATTTTTGTTTGGAAACTGTAAATTGAAAGGACTCATCGGAAAGCTCAATGGCGGATGAGAATAAATTATTTTTTCATAAACTTGGGGCAAACACAGACAGGGCTCAGATTCTGGAACTTGAAGATCTTTCTCGGCTCGAAAATAAAGTCGCCAGATCCCGGTATTCCTGCAACTTCAGAGAGGGAGAGTCCATACTGAATGGATATGTTGGCGTTAAATGACAAACGCTGTTGAAATTTGTTGACACACCAGCATACGTCTGACTAGACCTCACGCTTACGTGCAATGCCAGACTACGATAGATGTCGAAGGCACACCGTTTGAGCACTGGCATAAGTTCAGCTGGGTCTCTTTTGATAGGCAGTGACCATAGAAACTTAAAAACCGCGATGGTCTGGCGAAACGAGATCCCACAACCATTTTACAGAAGACTAAGTATGCCTTCGTATTACATCTGGTAGGAGCAGCTACACCATCATACTTATCTAGTCGTAGACTTAGGAAAAATACTGATAGGTACAATAATTAAGGGGCTATCACAGCCTAGGAGTTAGAAAAAATGAGCAGATTTATGAACAACAGGACACGACTACTGAGGACCTGTGGAAAATGTATTCGCAAACAATAGATCAGAGGGATCATGGAGCATATTTCGCCTAGTTTTTAAATTGTAGTTAAAAGGTCTAAACTTGAACCCCGATGAAATATGAAAATTAAGACCGTATAGCATTGTATAAGCGTAATTATATCACAACTTAAGCTGCACAGATCCAAGATGCACCAAAAAGTTGCATATTGTGTTATGAGCTCAAAATAACCTATTGTGAGTAGCACAACTCATCAAAGTTAGAGGTAAAACTTCATCGAAATCCTATTTAGCCGTATTTGTATGTTTCTCCACTAAAGCTGTGTACATCAAAGTTCTAGCAGACTTGTCTTCCAGAGTTTGTCATACCATATTCTACGATAACGCAATTGTAATAGTTTTCTTGATGATAGAAGCGAGCTCACAGATTTTAGAAGCGCCCCTAATTTAATGCTATCAGCACTCTAAACAGGACGAATCGGTAATTTGCAGAATAGGATCATTTAGAAATTCATTCAGATTTTGCTAGATTATGGGAAGGCGCTGATAGATCGGGAAGCTTTATTGACATACCATTAACTATCAACGGCGATCATTCAAATATGGCCAATATTCAATTCAAGATCTCCGATGCCTATTTTTACAGATTTCTAGGGTTAAGAAGCTTTGACTTCTAAGTATTTTCTAATAGGCACGCCACTTACAATTAAGTTGGCATCCTGCAAAATGCTAGCGCTGCTCTCTAAGCAATGTCAATGTAATCAGTTGCATCCAAATAAAATCTTTTTTATATAAATATGAAATGGATCTTTTAAGTCACTTGCAAAATGCCTTATCTGAATAGCGGCAGAAGACAGTTACCTCTCAAGACCAATGGAAGACCCTCAGTGAGTACATTGATTTCATTTTCTCCGTACTATCGCGCATCTTATTTATGAAGCGAGAACCAAGAGTATACAAGTGCAGTACAAGTGCTACAGCAAGCTTATGACTTTGATAGAACGCAGATTGATGACCTAAAAGTCGTTATGCACACCTCTGATACATCTAATGATATCACTAAACCTGCATGACTATCACCACTATAGGTTAGCTTAACTTTTGACTTCGCGAGTTTATGCGAAGGGTTTGGGGCAGCTGAGTTATTATGGAAAAATCATCGCTATTATGAAGGTTCAAAATGCTGTGTCAACAATTTTTTTTTTAACCAAAATCTAAGTACATAAGGACTTTAGCAATAAAACTACAGTTTTGCCTCAATGTTGCATCAGTTTTTCTGACTTATGTGACCGAGGTAGCCAGTCAAAGACAACAGATGTTGTAAACAGACTCTTACAACACTATCACAAGCGCACAGATCCATATGAGAGCAGGACAGAAATTTATAGATAACACTAAAAGGATGCTTTAAATATGGTTTAAAACGAAGTAACAGCGGGTCGGCAACGATAACTCCATTGTAAAATTTGCCATGAAAAAGGATTGATTTACGCAGTGAGCTTAAGGAATTAATCGTTCTTAACAAACATGGAGCGGTATGGAGGAAAAGATTCAAAAAATGTCCTCATGAATGATCCTTAATATTTTTTGTCTGTCGTCGAAACAACACTGGAACCATGTCCAATTTGAATGCAGTTCTACCAAAATACGTAAGCCAATTGTAACAAATAAAGAGTGGACTAGCTTTGTTTAAACTGTTTTTAAAAATTTAAGCTTCTATTTTGCAGAGAAAACACCGATGTGGAAATATGGTAAGAAAACCAATCAGCCGTATTGTATTAAATTTGCTACGACCAATTTTTGGTCGGCTTATTCACAATAAAGATGCTTTGGAGGCTATATGACAGAGTATCAATGAAGATTCGTCTGGCGAATTCTAGAACTTGGTCTGAAGTTGTTACAATATTCAATGGGCAAAAGAATTCATATCACGGGATGCAGAACAGCGACTATGATATGCCAATGGATTCGTACAGCTAGCTATAGATGATTCCAATTATGTGTGATTTAGGGTTGGTAACCCCAAAAGTATTACAAAGTGACAATTATACCCTCGCAGATGCTGTGTTCAGTGAGAAATTACAGCCGACAGAGTCATCTGTACATATTTTCTAGAAGACGGCAAAGAACATCTACAAACATTTACTGTCCGGTAAAGAGATGGCTTTGAATGAATAAACCTAAGCCAAATATTCGTGGAGAAATACCAAATTTGGAATCAGAAACGTTGCACGCCGTAATGCAATATGCTTTAGGAAGAGCCATTATTCAATCAACAAGAAAATAGAGCTGAATTAAATTGTATTTTCCACACATATGTTAGATCGGAAAAAAGAAATAATAAATTACATTTTCATGTAAAGAAGAGATTTCTAATACACGATACAAATACGAATGTATTGGCCACATTCTAGATAAGGACAGGAAGTACTGTAGAAGTAGGACAATCAGGACAAAGTACGTTAAGTATCTCAAAGACGGCACTTAGTCTAGGGAATTGGTAATTTAAACAAAAAGGGATGTCTTAGAGGGAACGAACGTGCGATAAAACTCGAGACATGCAAGATAATGTTACCGATATGCGTGGTGGTTACCGTGAGTGAGGATAACAAGGCATATAACATTAGTTGGAAGAAGTAATGTCAAAAATCATCGCAGTTGATGTGAAAAGGAAATCACGGAAAACTGCAAGAAAATTAAAAGCCACAAAAATTGCGCGAAAAGATTTTCCACCTTATATTCAGCAGATGCGACCTAAGCTGATTCCACCAGTGAAATTTCTAAGGGATAAATAGCCATTAATTAGGAACAATATCACACTTAGACATGCTATATTACGAGTAAACGCCAAAGCATTGTATTTCCATAAGATGCATCGGAAAGCTGAAATGTCCCTTTCGAGGATGGTTTAAAGACAATCGAATGCTATATGGCAAGATACCCGCACGTTTATAAACAAATCCAATGAATGCGATGCTAGTGTAAGCAACAGCTAACAATTTCAAAATATGAAGTTACGATATGTATATGTGGTCTAAAAAATAAAAATTTATGTGCACATCCTCCAAGTTATTTTCAGCGTAACACAATGTTCAAAATGTATCAAATTCAACACATATAATGGTATGTTGTCTCCTTTCCAAGTTAAAGTGGAAAGATAGGAAATGAATGATGATCGTACATCAGTGTGCTAAATGAGGATTTATCGGCGATAACTATTGTATTTAGAAAAGTTATTTTACCAAAGAAACTGGACGATAAGGAATGCATGAAAACTAGAAAAACATCCTTTGTTTTTCTTCATCTGTTTAGGACAAACAACTTCTGTACATTCAGAGTTCTCTTTACAAATGGAAACAAAAAATGTAACCATCTATGCAAAAAAGAAAGAACACAATGGGCAAAATATAGCCTTGATAAATGGAACAAGGGCTTCAGCTGAATTTTGAAAAGCTGTCGAATTTATCAACGGAAAAATCAATACAATTCCTCTGGGACTTTAAGCTGAACAGTTAAGGGAGCATTTTAAAATTCTAGCCGATGCGCTGCAAATATCTCTGTGTCCAAAGTATAAAGCCCCTTTAATCGAGAAGGAATTCCTCGACTTGCCATTTACAACCGCCAAAATTGAGAAGTTAACGATAGATAGATAGATATCTGATTTCGGTTGGTAGTCATCTTTCAGAGGGGTTTTAAAATTAAATGGGAGTGAAACAAGTGAGCGTCATTAGTAGGGAACTATTTATCATTAAGATGATATGAGTGGCATCGAAATTCCGACGCTAATGATTGCAGACGATATCCTCTTTTTGGCAGATTCCGTAGAAACCATACAAAGAAAGATAAATAGTCTTCACTCCATCTGTAAAACTTGATATTTTCAGAAATATTAATATTCTGGGATAGCGGAGGAAGTGGGCACTTCAGGGAACGAAAATACAGATTGTCTTCGTAAATGTCTGGGAGTGATAAGGTCGAATCCGAACACTGATTAACACCTTAAAGTGTTAATCCTTTCAAGTTTGCAGAGACTAAGCCTTCTATTTCTTCTGTCTGAATAAGTTATGTAGACTATAGCAATTGTTGCGCTATAACCACTTTTGTTCTCGTTTACGGTGTCAAAATTTTGCGTTTCTGCTCGTTCGTTTCTCCCGTATTTTATGAAGCGAGTCCTTAAATGTTCGTATATTTACAATAGATCAATAAATTGCTTGTTACACATGATATCATGTTAGTCATGGGGATGAAGGAAGAAAATGTTCCGATCTTAGTGCTTTCCCAAATGTTAATCATGAAGATAATATGTATGTCTACTGGAATGGATAGCACTGGGATCTGAATGCGTATTTAGCTTTTCTATCGGGACAAATGAGCGACAGAACACGGTCGGTACGATTCTCAAATCAAGTCTAGTCTTCTCAGCATAGGGCCCACTAGAGTCACATAAAATATGACGCTGGACGAAATCATCATTATTTTTTTCAGGTAAGAGGTGACATTCTGAATTTAAACTTTATAGCTCATCGCCCAAAGCGCTCAATTTTGTGTGAGCTTTGCAACTTAAGGGAACGATGATATGTACTGCACTTCATCGCCAAACGCCCCAAATTCTTTGAAGCGTGCTACTAAATTTTAAGGAATCAAACCATATCCCGAATGGCGGACGAAGTCGAGACGTACTCGTACTGCGCGATTTTACATTAAACTAAAAAGTCTATCAACAAACAGATAAATGACTTATAATCGAAACCAGCTGGAGAAAATACCTAACAGCTTAGAATGTTGAAGGCCACCAAGTAATGAATCTTTAGATGAATAGTATCTGTCTCTCATCCAAGTAAAATTGAAACACAGATCCATTAGGATACAACTAGTCTACTAATCCATACATAACATCGATGACTTGAAGTTAAAGTTTTAAGCGCGGTTACTCTGTTCTCGTCCTATCCATCGCGATCCCTAAGCTAAGCCTATCCTCGCTTAAGTATCTAAGTTTATTCAACCAAAAAAAAAACTTCTTGCTTTACATATTTACAAGTGCTTCGAAGCGATATATACATAATACTACCACAAATGAACAACAACAAAAAAATATTTTAAAAAAATAAAAATAAAAAGTTTGTGAGTGAATTTTAGATGTGGAACACCGTGCAATTGAATTGAACTCAAAACACGACGATCGTGTCGGAGTTAGTTAAGGTTTCGTGTCCTTGTCAAACGTGTCGAACGTGTTTTGCTTAGTAGAAAAAAAAAAAACAAATAAAAAAAAATAATAAACAAAAATTAAAAAAAGAAGACAAATACGAAATTAACGGTAAAAATCTTTTTTGAAAAGAAAAAATTTGATTTACCTGCTTCCACCGGCTCCGTAACGATCGTCACTATCATGATGTGATGGTGGTACTGGTCGAGTACGAGTTGATGTCGAGTAGCTGCTTGTCGGAGTCTGATAGGATGAAGGACGATTGGCTTCATCGCGTGAGTTACGTCTGGCCTCGAGTCGTTCCCGATAAGTACTTCCGGTACTAACTGGAGCTGCTGCTGTTGGCTTTGTAGTGGGTTTCTTCTCGGCTTCCTCTTCGGATTCTTCTGAAGAGGTCTCCTCTTCAGTGCTGGACTCCGATTCGGGTTTCTTTTTCTCTGGTGTATTCTGAGTGTGTTGTGGCAAGAATCGACTTACGAATGGCTTCTTTTCGGGTGTAGCCGGAGCGGCTGTTGTCTCAGCGCGACCACGAGCTGACGACGATGTCTCACGGGTTGTTGACTCCCTGGGGGTGTAACGAGACTTTGAGTCTGCTGTAGATGCTGCGGCCACTTTAGTTGGGGTTGATGGAGCAGCTGCAGAGCTGGAGCTCTCTGTTGATGCTGTTGAATCGCTGCTGGCCGAACGAGCTGCCTTCTTGACAGCTGTCACTGCTGGTGTTGGCGGTTTTGACTGTTGAGGAGATGTAATTGATCCATCAGATTCTTCTTCTGAATCGCTGTCAGCCTGAACAGAGAGATAATAGATGGACGCAAAATGATGATGCGGATATGATACAACATTTAAATTAAATGCTTTTTCTTTCTTTTGCGGAGGGGGAAATGGACAGGGATAACAATTGCACTTAACAACGTACTGACCATACGTTACATAGAAGCCATTGTACAACGACGAAGAATTTTTGAAAGATTAAATGCAGCACAGAGATATTATAGACACACAGGTTGACATTAGTGTGAGGACTCTTACCAAAAATGGGATCGAATGAAATGCGAATCGTAAATGAAAGGTAAACAGATGAAGTTGGCTGTGATGATTTGGAAGTGATATTCGATGATTTGATGATTGTATCACATTTCCTTTTATATTTATTTGTCAGTTATGAATGCTGATTTGTCGTATTTGTTGTGTTTGTCTTTGTTTGTTTTTCTAAAAGGACATCAGAACTAGGTATTCCATGTGACAAATCAGTGATAAGTGGTTGATTTCGAGCAAGTGCACACAAAGATTTATATTAAATGTGGAGAACAATAGCAAAACATTCGGATTCCTCCTTTCTTTAAAATAAAAGGAACACTGTTGTACTTAGATAAAGATTCAGGATGGTTCAGCAAGTTAACTTTTATTAGCTTAGCAGCTTGAAAATTTCAATAAAATCCTAAAACCTAGACCATTGCTTTGGTAGTCTTTTTCTTTTACCATCTAACATCTGTCAGACTCAATTGAATATGATCACCTTATGGCATATCAGCGAAAGACTCTCCTCGATGGATATTGAATCAAACGTTGTGGGTATACAAGACAGGATACACCGCATTAAAGCTGCTCTGGCATACTCATCTGTAATGATATTCAAGCCCCACAAGGGTTTGCTAGAGAGAAAATAGCTACGTACACGTTCTTAAGAGGTCAATAGATCTTGTCTGATGACCAAACTGGGTAGTTATGTAAATATTTGACCCCACGGGATAGCACAGTTTTCTTATTCTCCAGGGGTTACCGTCAGGATGATATATGTACATATGTATGTATTATACTCTAATTTGGAAAAAACATCCAAAAGCATCGAATCTGAAGGATGCAAATGATGACAACAACCGTTACATAAAGGGTGTAGAGTTTCTGTTATTATAACGAACGCTTGACATTCTAGACTTAATGTCTTCGAAATCTAAAAGGTAAGATAGACAATAACAGGATAGGTCCAACTTCTGAGATAGTGGAACCGCCAAAGCACTTCGCAGCAGAGGATGACCGCATCTGGCATTGGCGCACGCAAGTGGAAAGGGACCTCAACCAACTGGAAAGAAGCTGGCTTGAGATCGTGCTGGCTGGAGAGTCTTGTTCGTTGAGGAAATTTAATGAAACCTAATTAAAGAAAATCTTTGTTACAATACGCACTGGAGTTTTGATGACCTTGCAAACCGACTTTTGGCATGCCTTATGGACATGCTGCCTGAAGCAATGAGACCAAAACTCCTATTACTGCGAAACAATGACATCGATTTTCTCTTAAGCCGGTCTAGGATCCGGTGTTGGTATCTTCCGAAAAGATGACAATGTTAAGTTTCAGTTTTCTTGTTTTCCAAGTGAAGATGTACGCAATTCGGCTAACAATAAACTATATTGTGAAAAATTGATAGAAGAGGCAGAGTATCTGCGTCTGAAGTGGAAGACAGACTAGGCTTAAAGCCTTGCTAAACGATCTCATGACTCCCAGGCTAGTCCGAAAATGTAACACTTCTCTGAACCAAGTCGGAAGGCTGAATTTACTGAATCAAGTTTGAATTTCAGGTCACAATAGAATTGTAGAAAATAAAATCGCCTATAAACTTGCTAGGCAAAGCTCAGAAGAAAGTCTTTCAGGACTCCAACCTTCAATAGGATTGCCTGTGTCCTCGGTAAGGGATTCCATTGAATCCAAGTCGTGCTTGGATACTACGCCTTTACTAAGTAACTACGTAAGTATTCTAGCCATAAGTGACTCTTGCTGCGAGAGTGATAACTACACAGCGGAGCACAATCTATTTGAGTACACATGTACACAGCGCTCATATGCTGAAGGAACTAGTTTTTTGTTTAAGTACGCTGACAGAATACAAACTTAGTTGATGGGGAACACAAAACCGGCGCACATTTGGGTGTGAATTTATTTTAAACGGCAGATCAAGGCAATAACTCTTGAGTCTTTGCCACCTGAACGAAAACCCTGTAATAATCGGCATGGAGCTAACATTTCACTCTAATATTTACAAAGGGTTATGATAGTCACCTGGTCAAAAAAGCATCAATTAAATTGCTCATGATGCCATCAACGAAAGTCATTTGTCGCATATGATGTGGTTAGTGGTGGACTACGCCCCCCCCCCCCCCCGATACACGGTGTTTGATGAAAAATAAGATCCTGAGAACCAGGCAATCGAGAAAATGAAAAAAAAATTCAACTCCAGGAACATTGCTCGAAAGTTTCACCAACAGGATGAAACGAACGTATAAGACCCAGACCTGGATGGAAACATGTAGGGATGAGCAAGGATATACTTAAGCAGTATAGTCACTGTCGATGTTGAAGAAAATATGGAAAACCCACTACAGACTCTTCAATATCAAGAATGACAAAAATTCATTTGTAAGACAGTACCAACCAATTAACTTGGCCAATTAAAGCCCATATTTTGCTATAACTGATCAAAATGAAGTAAGGATAGTAAAATCCATGCTTAAGTACAAGATGGACCAGAACCAAGACTTTGTCGAAGGGAAGTACATATATCTGATGAATGGTAATTGACCCGCATTTGCGGTCAGTGCCCTTAAACTGTGTGCCATAACCACTCTTACCACATCTCGCCTAGCTTACTGTGTGAAAAATATAAATGGCCGCTATTAGTGCAGTCTTAGGGTCGGTAAGTCCACAATTTATCAAACATTTACATTTCGGCAGATTTAAGAAGAAACAGAAGATGTGCAGATAGATATTCGCCATAAGGGCTGTACAAAGACAAATTCAATTTCTGTATCTCACCTATATCGTCAAATTGCTGTAAATTAAGAAAAGGCCGGCAGCAATCTCACAGGGACTTTGATCTTTATCATCACAATTAAAAAAAATTTCAAAACTCGCAACACAGCATTTCAAATCCGCTATTCACTTTGATGATGATAATTTATCAGAAACCTGAACAAGGGTAACTCCTGCCAGTCACTGTCGCTTTGGTCTAACGAATTATAACGCCTTGTCTTAAAAGGCTCTTTATAAACCCTTATAATTCCAGTCTTCGTCAAAACAAAAACAATGTTGTTTGAGAAGACGTGTTGAATACCATGGTTTTGGTTTTACCATCGCCCTTCGTTACGATCAGGAGCATCGTCCTCTGAGCACTCGGGGACTAATAGCTCCATTTAGGGAGAAATATTGGCTGGTTTGTGAAAGAGTAGTAGCTAGCAACGTGGTTAAGCAATGCATTGTTCCCTTTAAAACTAATATCAAACCAAACTCCATCGCCATGACCGACCTAACATCTAATCAAGTTCATCTATCCCGTCGGTTCTCCTCATTATGCGGCCCATTTTTCGGTAGTTAACTAAGCCAGTTAGAAAGCGGTACCCCGGCAATGCGAGTAATTATATTGGAGCGAGGGGATTATAAACCTTTTCTTATGCACAACGAAATAAAGCTGCTATAAAAAATTATCTAATGAAAGAAGATACCAAATGGCGGACAATTCGGTGCAGATCTAGACACTTTGATCGCCTCAAGGAAGTTGCTGTGACGATGGCAAAACATCAAACTTAGCGTCTGGGCTCAGTCATATGCGAGAAACTATATATGGCCATTGTACAAATTGCTATCTTCAACCCTTTTATATTTCCAACCATTGTCTCCTGGGCACTACTAAGCACGATATTTTATCACTAGCAGGTAATATCAAATTCTGATCTTAGTGATAAGATCTTACGTAAAAAATGGCAGAGGGCTTAGTGGCTGCAGCAGATTTAGAGTAGATATAATACTGAATATTCCCAGTGCTTAAATCTTGGGAACAAGTGGCAAAAGGATGCTATTCCCGTGCAAATTGGCGACGTAGTAGCTATGGCGATGATAAGTTTGTTCCCTTCGGTTTGGCTGTTTTGGTGGATTTAGTCAAAAGTTGTGCCACAGCATTGCTTCTAACCGTACGATGTGATTTTGCGACACCGAAAATAGTATCAGAGACCATCACTTAAGATCCAATAAGAAGCACGAGGAGATTAAAATTTTCAAAAATAGGTGCCTGCCCTAGGATTCCCAGAATCAGCTATTATTACAGCGCAAAATTAGACGGTTTCAACAGAGACAGATAATACACACCATGGCAAAAGGTACTATGTGTCACATATACATCCTTATTCCCTAGGACTTTTTAACCTTTTCACTGGAAACGCTTGCAAAGTCGATAGCAAAGTCTATAAGGTATTGACGGCTACGCTTCTCACTTCTTTTTTCGAATAATATCAACCCTCATCTGTTTTCAAAAGAAATTAGTTTCCACAATATCCAAGGGCTGATGATTAACCATAATTAAGACGTTTCTATGGTAGCGAAGTAATATATTTGAATTTAAGCTTAGGAGCTTAAAACCATTAATAGATTGAAAGATTTCCCCAAATCGATTGGTTTGATGTTGGGAATCATTGGGCATTTCCCGACTTTTGAACGTGTGAAATTTTGTGATTGAGTATGTTGAATTACTCACACATTATTCACACAGGAACCATTGATCTGTGCATCTGTGGCTTTTAAATTTGTGGAAATATCTGAAAGACCAAGAGTTGGTCCTAGTGCTGAATTCTCTCGCATCACCTAAACTAGAATAATTTTGCTATTAAGATTTGGCTGCTGCAGACATAAGCTATGAGACGACGGAGAAGGGCATAATTTCGCTACTGCGTCCGCCTTTTGATCTTTTGGCCTTTTTGTTGTACTTCAAAAATTCAGTATTGGCAGTAGTCGAAATTATTAAATATTTTGATGCCAGAAATAAGGGGCAAATCATAGAACGGTGGCAATTGAATCGTGAAAAGCAATCATCTTCGCGCTATGTGAAGGAAAAAATTAGGAAGCAAAGAAGAAAACGAACTATGTATACGCTGGTTTTGAATGTATGTAGGTTATAATGGGCAGGAAAGTAAGACTTCAACAGAGAATCTAATAAGCGAATTGGACGGCTTAAAAAAATATCAAAATATTTCAGAATGCGTCCGATGGTAAGCTTGTAAGGATTGAAGGTTTAAAGGGACGGAATGCTACTCACAATTTCGGTGCAGTGTTGGTGGTAGAAATAGCGAACAGATTGGGTGGAGTAAAGTTTTTCTAATATTGCTTAGGGAAACCTAGACAGGATTTTTGGCGACATCGAATATATAGTAGGCTTTCATTGAAACACAGAAAGGCAAAGTTTTCCTATTCCGACGAATCCAATGCCCTTCATGAGTAATTGCGGAATGCTGCTGCTCGGTTTCAATAGCCGAACCTGGCAAGAAATAAGAAAAGCAAAAGGTACTGCTGTCCGCGTACGCATGTACAAAATAAAAAGTAGAAGACAATTACTGAAAATTAAAAAGAGTATCGGAAACAGAACGGAGTCCATACCAGCATTGAATATTTAGATATCAGACCCACAACTGTGCAGCAAAACTTGGATTGAACGTTACGAAAGGTAGTTTTTAATCCATTAAAGAAGAAATTTGTCGATCCCGAATGGACGCATTTCCGAGAAAATAGCCTGAGGCCAAACGTTGCCAAATGCGTTTGAAATATCAAGCTCGACTTTCTTACTTTCACTGGATTGGTGTCGCCCTTAGACGGCGGAAAATGAAGAAGGCTCAGGATCCAGTCAAGGTTCGAAGATGAGGTCGAAAGAGAAATAACTAGACTACTGAAACGAAAACATCAGCACACACTTGGATTCACTAACGAGGCGATCTAAAATAATGCAGCTTGTAGAACGGTTTTATCTTTCCCAAATTCAACCTTCCCTACAGACGATGTAGTAGCAATACAACTACGACAAATAATGTCATGCCTCTACTCGGAAAAGTCCTTAAGAGGTTGATTGAACATATCAACAGAAATTTACCACCGGCTTTGTGTAAATTGAGATCCTTGAGTACTCTTGCTTTTCCATTATTCAGACTTATAGAAAGTTGGACGCGCTCAGATTGAGGTGGAAGCGTATATATAATCATTTTTTCTTAGATAGAAAACCGTACAAAGAAGTAAAAGTTGAATTCTATCGAGCGGACGCTTCACCATCTTTGGCAACTGTGGGATATTGTTTTAACGAATTTAAACACGGCCGTACAAACCCTTTGGATGATGTGCACGGCAGACGTGAGCATATCATTGAAAAGGGCCGTGATATGATTCTTGCTGATCGTCGAACGAAAATGCCCGAAGTAGCAGAGGCCGTAGACGTATCGTACGGCCGATAAGCTAAGCATGAGAAAGCTGTTGGACCTATGGGTGCCGTTATTGCTCACAGTAGACTACAAGTGGATATGGCTGTTAACTTCAAAGCGCTGTTTCGAGCTATTTAAGTGAAATAAGCAGGAATTTTTACGTCAAGTCGTCAACGTTAATGAAATTCAATCCATTACTATTCGCTAGAGACAAAGTGACAAGACATATCTGCTCCGAAGAAGGTAAGACTGTTCCATCGGCTGGAAAGTTAATGACTACGATTTTTTGAGATTCGAATAGAATAAACCTCACGGACTTTTTGAAAAAATTAAACATGATCAAAAGGCAGCACTACATTGAATTCTTCAACCAAACTGTGATGTTCTACCACGACACCGTGCCAGCTCACTCATCCGGAATCTACGTGGCCAAATGTCATGAATTACAGTATGAATTGCTTCCGCATCTACAATACTAACCCGACCTGACTCTTAGCGACTTTTTTTTGTTCCCCAACATGAAAACGTGGCTCGCAGGAAAAACACTCAGCTGGAACAAGAAGGTCATCGGCGAGACAAAACTTTTGACAAAGAAGAGTGAAGTGTTTGACAAATCATATATTTTAGATGGTTTAGAAAAAAAAGTAGGATCAAAATGGTTCTAAGCAGATCAAAATTTATGAAATAAGTTCTCTTGGAAATAAGGCACTGCTGCTTTCACTACACGCTCAAAAATGATCTGTTTTGGCTTTTGTTGGCCGTTTCCAAGTCTCCCTTGCATTAATATTCATATCATGGACAGTACTCTCTGGGACATTTTCCATTTATCTACAGCCTATGATATGAAAAGAAGTTGTACTTGGCACAAGCCGCTTTAGAGTTTCCTTGACTTACCCCCGACTGCGATTTTACATCTATCGTATGTACAATCCGTCCGATGCAATGGCGCCGGAAATCCTCTCTCAACAGGTACAATAAATCGGCTCCCCTTAACTTTGGAATGGCTGCTACAAGAATCTGAGCCGGGTCTTTACCACTCATAAGGTAGGCAACAATGAACCAAATTAAGCTTAACTGAATCCCCCTACCACTTTCAAGTAAATTTTAGTATGAAAGACTCCTTTAAAGGAATTTGGATAAGTGAACTCGCTAAATCGTGCTGTTTTCCAGGTCACAATGCCATCGCGGGTGATGAGATCGCCGATGAACTTCCTAGGCTAGACTAAGAAGCAGATTTCTAAGAATCTGAACCCGCATTTCAGCTGGCTGTGTCCTCGTTTAACTCTTCCTTTGACAATTAGATATCTAATGAGCACTACCGTCTGCCAGTAGACCAAACGTTTCACCGACCCTTTCTGGTGTATGTTTGACAGGATAGACTTTCGACCTCTAAGTGCCATCATACATCATACATGTGCTAACCTAACCACCTCAAGCGCCGCTTGCTATGAGAGTGATGATGACATCATGGAGCAATTCAACTGTGAATCTTCGGCTTACGCCCACATGTACTAGGTACTGATGTACTGATGTTTTGGGAGATGGTAGGTCAGGCACTTAAGCACTAAAGCGATTACTCATTAACATAAGGATAACTAACAATGTAAACAAAAACAAAAACACTTAATTACTTGTTCCTTGTTCCTTGTTCCTTCTTCACACCAATACAATAGCAAGTTCGTCTAAAATTTACTTATCTTCTACACCAACGCAAGAATTATTAATTTTGACATTTCGGAACAAATCCCAAACAGTTTTGCTGATTTAATTTGTGTGAAATGTTGCATAAGGACATGCCTTGTAATTACAGAAACTCCTTAATGAAAGGATAGAAACTTTTCAAATGAAAAAGTGAGCATTCGAATTTTTCAATTAGATTCCGAGTAGAAACTTTGTAATTGATAAAAGTGAACTGTAATTTTGAAAAAAGGAAAAAAAATTAAAACGAAAATGTATTTCACTGGTATTTGTACATATGGGTAAATACGAGTATCTGACTTCTAATCACAGGACAATAATTTATCGTATGAATGCTCATGCATACGAAATCAACTCTGGTGCTGCTCCTGTAGAATTCACAAAAGGCATTGTTGTGTTGTCTTCTTGCCCCCCCCCAAAGTGCTTTGGATTTTTGTAGCACTTTGCTGCCTTGAATATTAATGTCAAGATACAGGTGGAAAGTACAAAATTTGTTCCAGTCGGGATAAAGTTGTTGTTTTCGATTTTTTTTTTTTCTGTTTCTTGTAGATATTCGAATGCAGGTGCAATGGGGCACACGGAGCATCGCATGACATAATTACGAGCATTGTGTTGCTACATGAATGTCATTTACAACTAAGCTGACCTTGATGATGAAGTTGTTCGAAAGAACCGTGTCATTAGCATGCAAAACAGAAGAGAGATCATTAATGAGCATAGAAATGAAAACTGAAGGAGAAAATTATGCCATAAGCGTTAGCAGTTTTTGACTTAAAACCAGAGGCTTGGAAATAGCGAACGAATCACGCTGTACACCCTTGAATTTAGTTCAAAAGAATGTTGATGAAGGTGATACGGATTCTTTCATTTTAGTACTTTGTCTTTCCTCGAAAAGACAAATAGAAGATGTGGATAGCCTGAAAATGTGTCGTATTATTAACGGGCTCACATTTAAGTTCGCTTATTTTTAAGCGGTATGGTACAATATTAAAGATTGCCTTACTACAGGGTGACTCACTCGAACTATAACTTTTTAAAATGCTATAATTTTTTTATTTTTTGATAAATTTTATTGTGAACGCAAGTGGCTCTGCGGTATTTTGGCCCATTCCCGGCGAAGTGCTTGTTTGAGGTGGTCCAAACTTTGGTATTTTTTAGTGCCAACCTTCGTCTTCAAAATACCCCAGACAGAGAAATCCAACGGATTTGCATCCGGAGAATTTGCAATCCATTGTGTCGAAGAAATGAAGTGTGGAACATTGTTTTTTAACCAATCTTGGTTGACGCGCGCTTTGTGACACGGTGCCGAGTCTTATTGAAATGTCCACGGTCTCCAACCGAAATGATTGTTTGCCCAAAGCTTCAATACTGCCTCTAAGATAGTTTCACGGTATACGATCGCATTCATTTTGACGCCACGATCCAAAAATACAAGCGGAGAGCGACCATCGGCGGTTATGGCGGCCCAAACCATCACCATCGGTGCTGCCTGCTTTCTGGTGGCCGTCCGAAGGTGTAAATTTTCGAAGGACCTCTCTGGCAAGTCAACTCGGTCATTTTGTTTGTTGACATGTTGCTCGATACCAAATGATGACTCATCGGAAAAAACCAAATTCGGCAACTCACCACTTTCGTGCAAGCGCAGCAACTCCTTCGCTCTTTCAACTCTAACTTTTTTCTGTTGCTGTGTAAGATCGTGTGCTTTTTGGAACTTCGATGGCTTGAACCGAAGCTCATTTTTCAGTATGTGTTGCATCCGTTCCAACGATATGTTGAGCTCACGAGCCATTTTTCTTTCACTTCGACGCGGATTTCGCTCAATTCGAGCCTTCACTTTCCGAACCATTTTTGCCGATATTGCTGTTTTTTTATGACCACCTCCATGGCATTTTGCAACGTTGCTAGTATCACGGTAACGAGCTATGGTTCGAGACACAAATGATTTATTCACGTTGAGGTGCTGGAGGGCTCTAACGATAGCTACTTGTGGTTTTCCAGCCAAATATAAAGCAATCACACTATCACGTTTGAATTCCATCGCGGATAAAAGTTTTTCAACACAACTGAGACGCAAATCGTTTAAAAAACTTGTAAATAATAAAATTATCTGTCATATGTCAAAATTTGAGCTAACTGTCATTAACGGTTTGGAAATTATAGTAGTCTGAAGTTGGTTGCAGTTCGAGTAATTCAGGGTGTATAAATACTCTGTTATCGAAACTTCAGTTAGAAGAAGATTCATTTAATAAAAGAGCAGCAAGCCTGGAAGGAGCTTTTAGTGAGACAAATTTTTAAAAAAAAGGAGCAAAAAAGATTTGCAAACTGAACGAAAGTCAAAGTCTACTTGGTTTTCATGCGGTAAAATTGGTCACTGGCAGAGGAATTGTGCAGCAAATAACGTGGCGAGTAAAATCAGAGATTCCAGTTTTGTAGCTTATACGGCAATTGGAGATATTTTTTCAGCAGATGGAAATCTGTAAATTGCTGATTCGGGGTGCAACAAAACACACGACGTTTAAATGGATTCATCAAATATTCTACGAAAGGGGCGCAGCGCTGAGTAAAACTTGCAAACGACAAGATATTGAATGTTGAAGGAGTTGGAATAATTTAGAACGAATCGTGAGTAAATGGACAACGGGAAAAGCAACGATTGGAAGACGTACGCTATGCAGCGGAGCAAAGGTTAATTTGTTTTCCATTGGTCAAGTCATGAAGAAGGGATTTAGTGTGCACTTTAAATCAATGGTAGTATATTAAACAAAATTGTAGCAACAGGTATAAAGGATGATTGCAATCTGATTCGAATGTGTTTTCGTTGTACAACGAACAACTATGGCGATATGGTGGTTATGAAAGGTGGTAGTGCAGCAAGTTCATTTTACCTATGGTATAGGAGGTTAAGACATATCAACTTATCGATAATCCAGCCTATGCTCAACAATGATGTGGTAAGTGGAATCGGATTGACTGATCAAAATAGTTTTTTTGTGAAGAATGCCGAATGAGAAAATGTCATCGAAGTTCGCACAAACTAAATAAACCACATGTTGTTCAGAAAGATGAATGCATTCACTTGGACGTGTGGTCCTATGGAGCAGGTTGGAATTGATGGTGCCATTTATGTTGATGAAAGATGAAGCCACAACGTTTAGAACATTTTATTTCCTTCGTCATAAATTCTGCAAGCTTTCGTATAAAACGCATACGAAGTGGCAAAGGCTCCGAATTTATATATTTTTTCAGAACATGGTATTGCAATGGAGTGAAGTGCGCCCGAAGGATGACTTTTAATTCAGCGCGAACGATTCTTTTTTCCAGCGATTTGAATAAGACTTTATGGTCCGAGGGAGTTCGTGCTGCGAAGTCAGAATGTTACACCAGTTGAGCAATGGTTTGGCAAAAAATCAGAACTGGATCATTTGAGGATTTTCGAGCAATAAGATATGCTCATGTGCCACAAATTCATCGTAACAGGTGGGACACGAAAGCGAAAAAATTTTATTTGGTGGGCTATCAAACCACAAATAAAAACGTTCGTCTGTATGACCCAGCTTCGAGGAAACTGATTATCAGCTGCAATGTAAATTTCAACAAAAGTCTCGTAAACTGTGATTACACTACTCTTCCTGATATTCAAAGCGATTATAAGGACGTCGATTTAAACAACGTAAGTCAACAAGAAATAAAAAAGGAGGATGATAAGAAAGCTATATCGGTTGAACATGAAGCAAATTAAGAAATCAATTTGATTCAACGGAGAAAAGATGATTTGCGTCTTAATCCAGAGTCAACTGAATTTTATCGAGTTGATATGTCATTGTCGGCAATTTATGTTGAACCAGCGACATATCAGGAAGCAATTAAGTCGAAGGATTCGACTTAGTGGATGGAAGCTGTGAATGAGGAGCTAAATTCATTGAAAGAAAACTATGCTTGGGATATCATTGAAAGCATGCAACGTGATTGGAAATAAGTCGAAAGTTTAAAGCACGTTTAGTAGCGAAGGGTTATGCACAATCAGCGGGAATCGACTAAACAGAAATATTTTAATCTGTAATGCGTTACGATTCAGTACGATGCGTTTTGGCTGTAGCAGCTGTATGTGGAATGAAAATGGTATAGTTCGACGTGAAGACGGATCTCATAAACGGAAGCATAAATGAATTTATTTTTTTGGATATACCGGGATTATTAGATAGTCAACCTGGAATGGTTTGTCGACTTAAACAAAGTCTTTATGGACTTAAACAGGCTTCGAGAGCATGCAATTTAAAATTTGTTCGTTTTTTTTAAGGAGCTGTCAAATGGAGTAATCGAGAGCTGACCCGTGTGTGGTTTATGGATGTATCTTGGATGGTATTTATTTTGATATAGGTTGATGATGATCGTATTTTGTACAACAGTAAAGTATCCATTAGGATATTAGAAGAAAAATTACGCGAAAGTTTTAAAATAACTATAAATATTACACAGATGGCTTACATTAACAGTGTAATTGAGAAATATGGGATGAAGGAATCAAAAGGAATTTCTATACCATTTGATACCGGAACATTCTAGTCAAAATCAGATGAAAAATGCGACATTAATTTTCCTTATCGTCAAGCTTGTGGGACGTTAATGCATGCAGTGTGAGAAGTCAGCCGGTTTATGAAAAATCCAAATCAATCACATGTAAATGCTGTAAAGAGGATTTTGCGATATTTAAATCAAGCAAAGCAATTGGGAACTGCGATCGGTGGTTCACAAGGACTATCTCTGATTGGATGCAGATTTTCCAAGACATGTTGACGATCGACAACAGGATATGCGTTTATGCTTGGAAGTGAGATCATCACGAAGATAAAGCAGTATGGCTGCGCCGATTACTTCAAGACATAGGCTCAGATCAGAAAGGAGCTTACCCCTCCTTTGTCTTGACATTCATAATGAGGTAAGATTGATCCAAAATCCAGAGATGCATCATAGAACTAAACACATAGACGTCCCCCTGTATTCACAAAGCTGCTCGCAATAGAATAGAGCAAAAATTGGTATGATTTAATACTGATCAATGCAAGACTTATAGATCTGTATATCTTTTAGTTTTCTTCAAAATGATAAAGAATTTTAGAATGAAATCCTGCTGTTTTCCGCAGCATACTAGATTACCTTCGGAGTCTGATTCAAGATCGGTCGAAGTATCTCTTTTGGACGTGGAATTTTAAATAAAAGCTCCCACTCTTTTTTACAGGCAAAACAAGCAACCAAGAACCCAAAGTTATACACCAAACGTCCATGGTCCATGAGAAACTAGACATCTCTATAGAGACACCATCCACGAGGCCACTGCGGTATCTTGTTATGGAACCACAATGACCTGCAGTCGTAGGATAACTTGTCAACCTAACTCACTGAAAATTAATTCCTTGAGAGGGCCCCTAGTAGATGCACGGACCCTTCAATAAGGTAATTCAGGTAATAATAGTCTACAAGATGTGGGACAACAGTAATGACGAAAACAAAATAAGCAGGGGAAACGGGTGACACTTAATGCGCAATTGCCAACAGAATTGCTGAATCTTTCGACGAACACTCTACAACAGTAGAGAACACTCTACAACAGTAGAGTGTAAATTCATTAAGAGCAAAACCAAACCGCTAAAGACTCCTTTGAGGCAACGGAGTCGTAGCTAAACTTCCTCCGGAGTCTTTACTGCTAAAAAAACTTGCGCTTGGCCTTTCATTGACACTGATGTGCTCAGACTCACTCGCCTACAGAATCTCGAACTTCCAAGTGGAAGACTTTAAAATCCGTGGAACCGGAAGAAGCGTGCAGGCTGTTTTTTTTTCTCTGAAATCTCTTTAATCGGACAAGAACTACAGTACGGACGAGTTAGCCCTTAAAATTCAAATGAAGAATAGTAAACTCATGTCAAGTGTACTCGCTTAACTGTCTTGGCTTAGATACTGAGCCTGCTGGTCCTTCATGGAGTATTCAGAATTAGATTATATAATCAACTCATTCACAGTGCGGCACTCCCAATAAACGAAATAAGTGGCAATCATTATTTTAATTTGGAGGATGGCGATACCACAATTTCAGAGGTGCCTGCGCTAGTCATCAATGATGTTACGATTATCACGAATCAGCGCCCATCGCTCAAAAGTAGCGTAGTAACCTCTTTCATGTATTACTCCGTCTGCAAACAGGTGGAGAAAACGTTGACCATATACTAGGTTCATGCATTAACAACAAACTCCTCATTGTAAGTTCAAGAAGAAAGAGCTACTCGATACACAATACTAAAATCGAAGGTAACCCAAGATAGTGTATTTTGACTAAGAGGAGTCTTAACGCTTGTCTAATACCCATTTTCTGGAATTCAGATTTTTTTTGCGTGGAGCTAGAGAGGGGTGGTATCAAGAGCTTATGGCCCATGATAGAATAGAGCTGTTGCACACAAAATGATGGAAACAGTAGAAAGCGCAGAGCACACGTTCCTCACACCCTGGCAAAGCAGTGATATAAATTCAATATATAACAGCGCTGAGTAACTTTCTGCAATAAAGGTTCACAACCAATCTTTATCAATAACATTAGACAAGAGCTTCTAAATATTATCTTAGCTACTTACTCTTACAAAATAAAGATAAACAATTCGATAATTCGAGAGATATTCCATTCTCGGACTACCATTGTCATTCCATTTTGAACCCAGAAGAACTCACTTGTCTGTATACAACTTCACTCATCAGAAGTTCATCTTAAAAGTTAGTCAACTGACTGTAAGCTCCTTTAGGCTGATTAGTATAGCCCTTCCTCAAGCAACCAAAAACATTTATACAGGACCCTGATTATCCCAGTTCTGATTTACGGCGCAATGGATTGAACACTGAAGGAAGTAGATGGAAATGCTCTCGAACACTTCAATTGACGCACTGGCACGGAAAGTTTCCGACTCTCATTCAGGGGCATAACGCGACTCAGAGCGACCTCATCATAGGTGGTACACACAGGTGGAATGGGAACACAGCCAACTTCGTATGCGGAACTGAAGGCAGCTGCCAAACGACCGCGCTAGCAGCAGAGGCATGCTACCTCAGACTGAAGAACTGCAGGACTGTATCACCATCTAAGTAAGTTGGTGTAAATGGACGAAAAATAGGAGAGGATTATCATTCACTTTCTCTGTACTTTCTCTACTTGGAAACTTTCTACCATGGCGATGTTAAGGATTTGAGATGACTTTGGATGTCTATTATGCTTCATTCGGTGCTCCAACTGGTTCAAAAAGTAGAAAAAAAACTTTTCATAGACGAAGGGGGTACCACAATGAGCGGTACATACTTTTAGTCTTGCAGCTTTGATTCACCAGTTCCACCTTACTTAGACGAAATCCTAACCAACATCATATCCAAAAACTGAAAATATACAGGTGTGGATCCTTGGTCAGTGGTGTTATTCTTGTCAAACTCTTCACTTTATGCAGGATGACTATGGGGAATCTTCATGGCATCATCAAGATCAGGCAGATGGAGATCTAAGTAGTGTTTTTTGAAGAGCTATAGATCTTTCTTTTGAACAGTTGTAACAGGGTTTGTGTTTAAATCAAAAATTGTTCTCCAATTAAAAAATGATTTTAGACATATGGCTACTTTCAACGAAGCGCATCCTACCGGTCTGATTTTTGGCCGCTGATTCAAACATTTGGGGCTCTTCATCAAAAACATGTCCAACATAGGATTCGAAGCCATGCTAGCTTTGCGGTTCATCAGCGTACACCAAAGACTTGACATAACACCACAAGAAGTAATAAAGTTGTGCCAAATCGCACAATCTCAGTGGCCGCTTCATTGGTTCATTTTGGGATGTAATTTTGTCGTTGAATAAACTCCAGGCCATCATACTAAAACCACATATCATTATGATCAATGCCGTTCATAACATACATATGGTATGTCATATTTTCGAAGAAAATATCACTGATTAATGTCTCATCACATTGAACATTATTTGTAACTCAAGCTCTGCTCTCTTTTTGGACAGATGATGCCACCAACATGAAGACCACAACAAAAGTGCTCTTTTGGAGTTGTAATTGTGTCTTACGGGTCTCTTCTGGATTGGTCTTACTCCAGAAACAGCAATTTTACTTGTTCGCAAATCCATTGAGTGAAAAGAGGGTGTAGTCACTTATCACGATAAATAGAAGGATCGGCTTAAAACCGCCCACAAGCCTTCGCAAGTCACGGCCTCTTGGCCTAGATCCTTCATCATCTGGATTCCATACGGATGAGGGCTGAGATCTCTTCCCAAAATTTACCACATAGTGAACAAAATGGACAAAACCACAATTATTGTAATCGACATCGAAATGATAATTCCGGATTGTCCACCAAACTTTCACTCAGTTAAGTTGACGCGTTATTCGTTCAGTGTCGCGTAGAATTGGGATCAATAGCTTTCATTGAATTGAATGTTTGTGCATTCCCGGCAACATCTTTAGGGCAAAATGATCAGATGTTGCGCCTTCAGCCCTAGATATACACCGAACAGTGACACGTTTATGATGCATTTCCTTCTCATGAAAACCATGTAGGTTTTCGTCACGTTGAGATGTTGAATAAGTTAGATATTGTTGACATGAAAAGGAAACCTCTAGCAAAAAACATTTAAAGGGCTTCTTGAAATATTAAGTTTATGACCGCAATGCTAAATGGATGTTCTATTGACTTACAGCCATATTTTGGCATGCAAAGTAGATGAATTGTAACTAAGTTAAAGCTGCTGAATTTTTGAAATCAAACGTTCCTGAATCACATGAAAGTTCTTAAATATTTCCAAAAAAAAAAAATATCTTGAAGTAACCTTTTCACGGCACTTCATTCTGAAACTGGACGTTAAAAAAAAAAATCAAAACACCAATTCACCGTCACCGCCGTTTAGTCATTCTGTTGACAAAACTTGGTACGATTTGTAAGATTTATTTGAATATAAATCTCCTTGCTTGTGGAACATAACTTTTCGGACTTAAATATTGAAGAGCCATGGAATTTAGTGGACCATCGCCAAATGGCTTTTGTCACTCCATTAAGGAAGGGCAAACCACTTTAAAATTGCTCACAGATAAAAATTATTATGCAATAAAAGCTGGTGGTCTTCCTGTGAATGACACCCACGGGACCAATATTGACGTACGCACACTGATTTATGTAAAATGTTGTGTAAATGTTATTTTCCATTGGCCTTTGGATTCAAATGATCAATGCGGATACTTAAAGATGTTATGGGATAGCATGGCAAATTAACAGCCCATGTTAGGTCCTTTGAAAACGTCCTTAATTTGTATTCATAATTAAATTTGAATAGGATTAAGGAACAGAGAGTGCTGTAGGAACAGAGGAAACTGACAATCTTGTATGTACAGGGTGCGCGATCTTTTATGTTGGTATGTAAACATTGAATAACTTTGACATTTATCAACCGAAAGACTTGAGTAAACATGTTTTTAAAACGCTAATTCAGTACAATTTTAACCATGAATCGCGTCATAACGAAACAATGCTTCGAAATAGTGAGGCTGTACATTGAAAATAGTCATTCAGTTGTGTTCACTCAACGTGTATATCGTAGAAAATATCGTGGCCAACAAGAACGAATGTCGAATTTTGATGAGCACGGGACAGTGGGAGATCGTCGACAGAGGTCTCACCAACGCCCAAGACGTTCCAATGGATAATTGCATTTGTTTCCGTATGCAATTTACTCAAAGAATAGACTGTCCACGTCGCTTGGCATACGGCCAAACAGTCGCTCGAATGGTTGGCACTCAACCTGATTTTTGGAAGCAAATTTTAATGACCGACGAAGCCCATTTCACACTCTCTGCCGGCGTTAACAAGCAAAATTGCCGCATTTGGGGAATGGAAAATCCACACGAGATCCATGAAACACCATTGCATCATGACCAAAAAGTGACTGTTTGGGCTGGCGTTTGCGCCAAAACCATCCATTTTTCTTCGGAGAAGGTGAAACAGCCGATGGGAGTCGATATACTATATATAGGAGTCACTTGGAGAGATAATAGAGATTTGATTTATTCAATAAAGGAGATGTTGCTCTATCCAATGATAGAATTAATAACAACAAAAATCCAAGAAGTCCGACTCTTAGATTACAATGCAAGAGTCAGATCTGAAAGGAACGAGTTAATGCCAATCCAAGAAAGTGAAATCAGCAGTCTAACTATTTAAAATATCGATGAAATGAGAATTAGAGGAGATATCACACTTCCTACAAGGTAGGTATACATGATTACTGTCCAACTGAGTCTTCATCAGAACATATTCGCAGCAGCAATGAAAAATATTGTGAATTCAGCAGAATACAGGCCTCACAAAACTGACTCTAAATACAGAGTCAGAGATTGGACTAATGAGAGCAAAATTACTACGACCGTACGGTAAGATTCATTTGAAAGTCATGGTTTTGTCATGCGTGACAGAACCTCATAAATGGAGGACTCATCTAAGTGTTTGCCGATGACATAGCGATAAGAATTTCAACAAAATACCAAAACTGGTTCAACTTCACTCGAAGCGAGATCATCGCATCTGCCAAAATATGGCTATGATCGAGGTATTTAGGACCAGAGTTGTAATCGTAAGTCTGTTCAATAGGCGGAAAGTACTGAAAGTTGGAACTGGTGACTAGGTATGACGTAATTAGGGTAAGAATTAAGCGACTTCAACCGAACTATGTACAGAGTCGTGACTACGTGTATCACTACACATGACCTTATTTAATCTATCTATTCGGGCTTCACTTGCTAAACTTGAGTTTGAGCCTCGGCGGGAGCTCGTATGCGATTGAGTCAATAATGTCGTCAAAAAATCGTCGTGCGTAGGTTCAATTTTCATGATGTTCAGGGTGCTGAAATCAAGACATTGGCGGATGAATTCTTTGTTAATCAACTCCAGCTCTCTTATACCCGAAATGGGTCACAGGCTCCGGAATACCAGACCTCTTTTAAGAAGGGCCACGGCCACGTAAATACCATGATGTGAAAGAATCAATAGCTTCGAATAAATACGGATCTGGAAATCGAAAAAAGGACAGTGACATGTAGAGATACTAGACTGCTATAACTCAGGTATTACCCCCATTCATGGAATACGTTTGGGATACGGAAGATGAAAAACTGTGGTATATACTACAGAGACTGCTACATAGAGCAGAAGGAGCTTTCATTTGAAAGCGAATATGATGTAAGGTGCAGATTAATCAAGTAATCTTTAGATTTCTACTCTTTTGCGAACGCCTTGCTACATTTGCCAATTTCAGCTTGATATTCGTTCACGACCACACAGAAGAAAAGTCTGCTTCTACCAGTTCCTCGACAAAACAGACGAACAACACCGTAAGTTCGACGTTAAAATCATTTTAGATTAATTAAGCTCCAAAATAGGAATAAAGAGCATCTTCGGAATGCTTAGCCTACAGGACTTCTAGAATGGCTGCGGGCGTCAACGACTACGGTCAATAAAATGTATCAATTTGCAATCGATACAATGTATCTCCCCAGTATCATAGATCATCGTACATTTTAAGCGCCCAATATGAATTCGCATCACTACCTATTCATAGCCATGGTACGTCCATATCTCAGACATTACAACAGCAGAGAATTAGAAGTAGAAGGAGTAGAAGAAGTTTAACCTTGAACGTCTTCAATGACAACAATCCGCCAAAGTAGCAACAGATGTCCATATGTTCTTCAGCGCCGAAACCCTTGGTCTATTTAGAACAGTGCAGAGAAGCATATGTAGTAAAACAACTCGTCTATGGACAACTAGAACCAGTGCTTTACTGTCGAAGGAGGAGGAAAGCACATGAACATGAGAATCGAATTGATTGAGGGAAAAGAAAGGAACAACTTTTGGAAGTTACACCAGAACATAAACTGGCAACCTAGACCCGTTCGCAGGCCTGTATAAATGAGCGAAGAGATTTAGTTGGTCAGTCACAGTTGATGCTGAGGATATACAAAAGCTATCTCTGCAGACAGAACGACTTATTCAAATTGGGCGATGAAAGTCCACCAATATAGCCAAATCAAGTAGATGTCACATCAAACCAAGTATAAATATACTCTAGAGCGGAAAGCAATCTTACCGAGAGATTTAAGGCGGAAGGAGATGACTTAATAGACAACATACACTAACTGCAGTAAAGGTATCAGTCTCCTTAACGTCGTGTATAAGATCTCGTCTGCCGTATTTGGTGAATATCTGCAAACACATATCAATAATCTGATTGGCCTCTCTCAGTGCGGTACGAGGTCCGGTAAGTCTACAATTTATCAGTTATTCACAATATGATAGATGCTAGAGAAAACCCAAGGAATCCGTATCAAGCCTCAATACCTGCTCATCAGATGACGATGGAGCACACCCATTGCTCCATTGAGAGCGGAAGCAATCTCACCGCGATCTGTAAAATTGGAAAAGGGGTTAGACACGCTCCCATGTAGTTGCTTTAACATCAAATCTGAGAGCATTTTGCCAACATCGCAAGCTAAAACCAGAGGCGCAATTTTCCAAATGTCTGTGCACTAATTACACACGCTTATGTCTCTGGTGAACCAACAGAAACAAAAGTGGCAAAAATGGTTCATTTGCGATTAAGGCCAAGAGTTACATTTGTCAATAGTCGTTTCTTTTGTCTAGGAATCCAATTCAATGGGGTACTCCCGACAACAAGCCTCTCATGAGAATCTAAAATGATAACTCCAATAGTAAGACATTTAGTTAAGATCAATACATTGAGGGCAGTTAACTGCTATTCCTTCTAAGAACACGAAATTGTCTATTTTAGTCATGAATACTGGAAAATAAGTACAAGGAAAAATTGGTGCCAAGTGCGATTTTGTTAATAGTTTGCAATTACGATCAAAAAGTTATCGGAATGGCCAATATTTATCAATTGCGATGCACCCTCTAGAAGTGATTGTGAAGCCATGAACGAAAACACCCATTCTGGCAGACCATCGACACCAACAACTGAAGAACACGTCGATGACATCAAAGATTTACTGGTCGTAAAGCCGAAATTAGCCATCAGAGAGTTAGCAGATATGACCAACATCTCGACTGGATCCGGTTACGGCATTTTAACCAATCAATTGGGCTGGAGATGCGTTGCTGTAAAGCTATTGCTGAATGACTTGAATTTCCTACTTTCCCAGGCCGATTCGAATTAAACACTCATCAAAGGTGGAGACGAGTCGTGGGTTTATGAGTACGACACGGAAACCAAACATCAAGTGAGTGGATGGATTGCTCCAAATGAGAACGAGGAAACCACGTCGTTTTCGGTCAAACAAGAAGGCAAAACTCATTGTATTCATATATTATAATGGTGTTGTGCATCATTTCTTTCCGAAGACCGGACTGCCAATAAGTAGTACGACGAGTATTTGGGTGTTATGAAACGTTTGCAGTAAGCAGTAGAACGATAGCGCCCCTTCTCACAATGCGTGCATTTCGTGTCAAAAACAGCCCAACTAACATCCAAAAGCTCCTAAATTAACCGATGACACCGTGTGACTTGTTTCTGCTTTAATGGCCAAGAGGAGATAATGGGAACGAACGCCAAACATGGGTTACCATAGACCTTTCGAGGACTGGATCAAATGTTGATTGATTAAAATGAATAAACTTGTTTTTTTGTTCGTTTTAAAATTAAAATCAGCAAACTTTTTACTGACCACTCAATAGCTGCATATCGCAGAACGCATCAAGGTAAATTTGACCTCTGCTCAGGCAAGGGATCCTTACTGAAACCGAATAGTTCGATGTCGCGTAGACCTATACTTGAAATGCCAATAGGCCAATCATCCGGTGACATGAAATCAGGAATATTGTTTTGAAAACTCGGTGTATGATCTGGAGCTGAATTCGAAGGTAAAGGTCGTATTTCTGAACATTTTTAGCTTGAGAGGCTTTACAACATCTTTCAAAACAATTTCTTTAAAAATATTCGCCGAAGTTGTAAAAACTTTCATAGAAAAATGTCGACAATACCAACGTAGCTCATTCATCACCATGTCAATATTTATGCAGACTACATAGTGACCACCATTGACTCTCAAATGCATTTCTGACGCTTCTTCTGACGGCCGAGTATACATTTAATCCTTTTTCTTATTGATGAATCCATCAATAGCATAAATATTTTCTCGATAGTGAATATAATTCATCCATGAGCTTTCGATTACTTCTTCAAGGCGAGTTTGAGTAAATGCCCGTTTCATTTGGATGCAGCAAGGTAATCAAGGACTACCGATTACTTGGTAATGTATGTATACAATTCTAAGTCATATTGATTCAATATTTCAAAGACATATACATCTATCATCCCTGTTCAGAAAACTACTCGTCTCGATTACCTAGTAACGAGAAATGTCACATCAGATTCTCTTAACACCGCAGACAGATACATATATAATATACAGATATCAACTGAACTCTCTTTGTCAAATCATTTTCACGTTTTTTTTTTTTTAACGATTACCATACCCATTACCCATTCATTACATTACCGATTACATTGACTTAACACGACGATAGAATAGCGAAAGAAGAAAAACATTAATACTAGAAATTTTTGGTCGAAAAAGATAAGTTTTATTGTTAATCCACAAAATCTTACATTCGTTTGGGAGATTAGTTGGATTAGTTACTTTATCTCAGACAAAATGTTTACATTACTTGTTCTATATAACGAAATAATCAACAAGGAAAAGGAATATTGAGAAAATTCTTGTTTTTAATTTTCGACAATTTGGAAAGTTAGTTTCAATTTAGCTCAAGATTGTCGCATTAGTTTGCGAAAAGATGCAACAAATTTGACAACGACAATTCGGAGCTGTATGTAGTTTTCTTAAGTTTTTTGCGTAACCGATTTGTCAAATGGAATTTCTGATGTCCTTGTTATAGTTACAAATTGATCTCGAGTACCTAATAATTACTATGTAAGGTCAAGGTTAGACTTTATGTTAAGAAAGATAATTAAAAAAAAATGTCTTATATACGAGTAGGAGTGATGTTGCCTATTGAGGGCTGAAAAATTGTGTTATACTGTTCAAGACTTATCCTGGGTTAAGTGTCAGTGTTTCATTATCAATTTTTTTTTTTTTGAATGAATGTAATCATCTGCGCCAAAACTAATCATCATCAAAACTCACCTCAGCCCTTGAAGGTGTCCGACGTACAGGTGATGCATGGTGAGAGCTGTCACTCTCTTCACTGGTTGCCGAAGTTGTGCTGGAAGCGGTTGTGTTGCGTTTCAATGCAGCTACACGATCAGCACTTGGTCGTTCTGGTTCAGCTGCAGCTGAAGCCGCTACAGCTGCTGCCACAGCAGCAGTTGAAGTAGCTCCTTTATTCTGACGTTTAATCCGGCTGATTTCATCCTCTTCAGAAATTTGCCTAGCAGCCGCTGGTGGAGTTGCTTTCGGTCTGGTAACTGGTTTAGGTGTCGGAGGTGCTACAGGTGTTTCTTTTTTCTCCTTCTTCTCTTTGCCTTGTTCATTAAGACGTTTAATAACGCGCGGACAATCGGTCAAACGAATAATGCCACTCAATTGACCACGCGATACATCCTCGGTATCCAAGACACGATCCCGATCTTTGGTTTCCTTCTCATTACGTACGGTCCTTTGTGGTTCAGTATCTGAATCCTCATTCTGATGGCTTCGCACGAATCTCGATCGGAATCTAGACTTGGTCGGACGTGATTGCTCACTCTCGTAGTCGTAATCATAATCACCACCGGAACGTCCATATCGACTGCCGGTGTCGCCATAACGCTCCTTACGTTCGCCGAATTTTCTTCCACCAAGTGCTGGTTCATCGTCAAAGCCACGCTCCTCTTGTTGCCGGAATTGTGATGCTAAACGATGATCACTTTTCGATCGCATCAAGCCAGGTTGCAGTGCACTAGGTGGAGCTAGATGCGAAGTGCTAGCGCTACTATTTGCATGCGCATGTGGAGTTATATTCAAATCACCAAATGTAGCCAAATTCAAAACCAATTGATTCGGATCAATGGATACAAGAAATCGGACTCGTCGACTGTAATCAGCGTTTTCGTATTCAAAGTTTCTAAGAAACTCGACAGTCTTCAAGAAAATCTCTTTTGTGTCCATCAGTTCACAGTCGTCCCATTCGACAGTTTCATTCATATACTTATCGGCGACATCGCAATTGCTGGCGATATTATTGATCTCTGAATCAAGATTTTCTTTCAACGATATCAAATTTCTCAGCTCCGTTGTTAGGTAGCGATCGATTTCACCCTTAAGCTGCTCGGAACGGTCCTTAATCGCCTTAGTAACTCGTCGATAAATCTCATCAATCTCCTCCGAGACACTAATGCAATTCGTCTGCAAACTCAGGGTGTTCTTCTCAATCACTGCCAGTGAATCCTGCAAACGATGAAGACTGCGACGAATCTAAAAAGAACAAAAAATAAATAAATTTAAAATAAGAAAAATAATGACGGCGTCTGTCTGAAGGACACATCGAGCATTCCTTCACTCACCTGACTATTGATCCGAGTGATTTCACGTCTCAGTATGTCCATGTGTGCACTTTTGCAATCCTCGCAAATCTTCTTGTCACAATGGGCACAATGCGAAAGATATGCCTTCTCAGAGCAGACATTACAGCGCTCCATGACTTGACCTTTAAATGGAATAAGAAGCACAAGGATACCATAAAAGGCGTATTTTAAATATTTATTTAAATGCAAAATCCTTAAGGGAAATGACAGGACGATGGAGTGGTTTTGGAGTGAGTATGTTACGAGTATTTTGGAAGAATGGGCTTTTGCCTGTAACAGAAAAGAAGGAATCGAGTCTGTATTTTTTACGAATTTTTTTTTGTATGTCATTCTCATTCTTTCGAGGGGTGAATTGTATAAATTTCATTGTTATGCATGAAACGGATTTCGATGCTTGAGTTAAACCCTTAAGAAGGGGTTGCCCTTGCCATAGATGGTGGAAAGTAATACGTTTTCGTTGTTTTTTTTTCCTGTGCGCGTTTTCCACAAGCCAGGCAACAGGGTTCTTCGTTCTTCTCTTCAAAATATCTTAATGCGATATTCATTGTATTTAAAGAGTAGTATGTGCGAATTAAAACGGTTTATTTTCATTGACTCCACTCTAGGAAGTGTTTAAGTGAAAACATTTAATCGGCTCACGTACAGTATCCTTCGAATGGTTCTGAAGGAAGATACGATAACTCTGGAGGTGTGCCATAGCTTGACTGAAATTATGCATTGTTAAAAGCTCTCATAAAGAGGATTATGTAGGACGCCGTAGAATTTTGATGGAAGTTTTCCATTCTCTAACTTGCAATAGATACATTGGACTAATATGACAAACGAAACGCAGACAATTGAAATGACAATGAAAAATATAGGCCGCCAGCATGGTCGCTAACTTTAAAATGAGAAAACGTCACGTGCACGAATTGGAGTCATTGGATGTGGTCAACTCCTAAGCGGTACCGATGAACTTTTTTTATTTCGACAGTAACATTGAGGACAATCCGTGTGGTCTAAGGCTGTTACTAGGCAAAAATTCGATAGTCGATGAGAGGCATAGATGGTGATATGCCTTTAGGTGTTGCTACACGGGAGGGCAGCATTGTGAAGTACTATTTTTGCATACATCCCCTTCTTCTTTACACCAAATGATGGTTGGTGATAATCTCCAAAAATCTTTCACCTGTTGGTCTGACTGCCTTCTTACAGATAATCTTAGAGTAGATAAAGTACCTGCCCAAATGCATTCTTAGTTAGCTGGCGTATGAAAGCAGAACATTCTTAGAAATTTTGCACTTTAAAAGATTTTCGAAAGGATTAAGTTAGACAGCGAATGTATTTGAATGGTATGCACTTCGTATAGAAGTAGTCTACCACCTTGATCAAAAAGTTTCCGCACCACACCACCGTGTGGCACTTGCATTGTTCCGATTTGAGTTCTGTTTTTCTTGTTAAGTTGGTAAGTTGACATTCCCTCTAAATTTTAGCATTATAGCTTGACATTTGCCAAAGTTAGGTAGCCAAGAGTACATCTATCTCAGATTGCAACAACGAACTTGTACTCGTATTAAATGTTGGAAAAGTGTTTCGGCAACGATTCTCTAAAGAAAACGGTCGTTTACCAGTGGCACGAGCAGTTCAAAAGTGGTCGTGAGTCAATCGAAGATGATGAACGCAGTGGCAGACCATCGACATCGAAAACCGACGAAAACATTGATGAAGTACGCGTAAAAGAAATGTTGGTCAATAACCGTAAATTAACCATCAAAGAGATAGCGGAGGACTTGAACATTGCCTACAAATCCGTCCAAAAAATTTTGGTTAATGATTTGAGTTCCCGTCGTGTAGCAGCAAAGTTGGTGCCAAAAGATCTCAATTTCATGCAAAAAAGAGACCGTGTTGACGTCGCAAAAGACATGATTTGCGAGGCTGAATTCGATCCCACATTCATCAAAGGGATCATAACTGGAGAGGAGACGTGGGGTTATGAGTACGACACGCAATCCAGACATCTGGCAAGTGAATGGCGTTCACCAAATGAGCCGAGACCAAAAAAGCCACGTCGTTTTCAGTCAAAAAATAAGGCAATGCTTACGGTTTTCATGGATTACAACGGTGTAGTGCATCATTAATTTTTGCCAGAAGGCCAGACAGTAAACAAAGAGTATTACGAGTATTTGGGCGTTATGAGACGTTTCCGTGAAGCAATTCGCCGAAAGAGACCAGAATTGTGGGCAGAAAACTCATGGATTTTGCACCATGATAAAGTACCGTCGCGTCGCACAGTGCCATCATTATTCGTAATTTTTTGACAAAAAATGCAACAAATACCATCCAACAGCTACCCAATTCACCTGATTTGGCTCCCTGTGACTTCTTTCTGTTCAATCGAGTTGAAAAACCATTACGAGGAACGCGTTTCAGCAGCCGAGAGGAAGAAATGGAAAAATCACAGGCAGCACTGATGGACATTCCGAAAACCGAATATAAAAAATGTTTCGAGTATTGGATCAAGCGCTGGCATAAGTGTGTTGTAGTCGATGCGGATTACTCTGAATGAGACAGTATATGTAGATTTAGATGAATAAACTTTTATTTCCAATTTTCTGAATAAATTCCGGAAAATTCTTGATCAAGGTGGTATACTGCTGTTTCCTGTTTATGTTTCTCACAACTTTTGATATCAACACCTGAACCATTCCATGAGGACCCAAGCATCGGCAACTAAGCCTCTGCCCATCAACTCCAAATTTCCCTTTCGTGGTGAAGCCTATTGGCAGAGTACCTTTAATGGTTAGCAACCCAAACCCTGCGGAAGGTTATAGGCACCTGCAGACGCGAACACGCGAATGCTTTTGCACTAGGGCATTACTTCTTCATCAGAATGGCGGCCGAGGAATCCTATATACGGATAAACGGCGGCAACCATGGTTTTTGATTGCTTGATCTAATTGGTGCACACTCAACTTTAGATTGCTTTGACGTATTCGGAGCCTTAAATTTAAACGAATTCGATATTGCTGAATAGACTAACGGCTGTTCTTATACACTCAGCCAAGCTACTGACACCGAAATGTTTAGGAGGACACCTTGTCCAAGGATCGAAGAACTTCAGCATTGTACATGAAATATTGGGACTTTGAATTGTTGCCGAACAACTGGCGCAACTGCTATAAAGCGGAAATAGCAATCCCAGAAGAGCGATCGAAGAGCTACTACGACAACACCTACAAAGAAGGAAGATGATGCTTGGATTTGGATTTGTTATCCGAGAGAGACTCAGGCAAAAAGTCTTAAGCTTTCGGCATGTTAGCGAAGGCCTCATTACGACTTGGAAAATAGAGGGCTGATTTTCATACCCGTCGTCACAGAGAGTGAGGATGATGGCATCAAGAGCGAAATTTATGATCCAAGACAGTGCCCCAGCTATGACATCAAAATTGTGCTAAGAAATCTTAATGCAAAACTGTGAAACGAATCCGTCTTTGAACGGGCCATAGGAAAACAAAGCTTTCACAACCCCACGTTCGACAATGGATTCGGGTTTTTAAAATTGTTAAAGCGGTGTAATTTTTTAGTAGCAAGCATTCGGTTCCTATATCTCAACGTCCAAAAAGTGGTCTGGTTAGCAATTTGGATGTTCGAAGTTTTCAAGAAAATGACATAATGCTGTTATGACACTCGCAACGAACTCAACTTAGATCAGCAAAGTTCATAATCGAAAAGTTGCAATCCCTAGTTGTTGCTTCCGATGTGATTGTTTTCAAAGCGTTACCACAAACCCTGATTTGACGACAAATGTAAACAGACACCTGATGTATGCAGCCAAACAAGGAATATATAAACAATAGCTGCCCGTGAGCTCTACGAGCAGAAAATAATGGAAGAGCACTTCTTCTCTGAAGGAGCATGAGAAGCGCGCGATCAAGGAAATGAAGAAATGATACTGCAGGAATTACGTTCGAAAGTTTTGTCTGAGAATTAAATGAAGATGCCAGGGTTATAGAGTAGAAATAGAAGCCTGCAAAGATGAACATGGACAAATAGTAATAGGGTCGCAGTGGGTGCTGAAAATGTGAAAGACTACATATATCTGGAGACTGTAGTACTGCAATGATAGTCAAAATACCGCTCACAGAATGAACCACCACTCTGACCTAGACGAAGTGAAGATAGCGATATCAAAGCCTAATTTTAACATCGCCGCTGACGTAGACATAGATTGCTAAGCAGTTTAAAGCAGCTGCAGATGGCCTAGCTGGCAACATGCACCAGCTGGGCTGTAAGTAAATGATCAGAACAAAGCATTCCCCATACAAACATCGCCTATAAGAGCATTTATGAAAGGTCTGGTTGGCCCTTATCAATGCAGTTTAAGGCCAAGAAAGTCCAGCATCAGCATCCACACTACCGCGGGTCTTGGAGAAGACCCCGAAATTTCAAATCGACACTCACCATCAATTTGACGGCTTCAAAGCCGCATATGACTGTATGTATAGGGATGAGCTATACAATGCTATGTGTAGTTACGACGGTTGCGCAAGGTGACTGTAGAGAGTTCCTATTGCTCCGTTAAGGTCACTCGTGAATTAACCGAGACATACAAAGTCATGAAAGATTTTACACAAGGCGAAACGCTGTCATGTGACGTTTTTACTGCCACCATAGACAGAATCGTGCAAAACTCACTGGCAAACAAAAGAGCAGGATTTCTTTAATTCCACACAATTACTTGCGTATGTGGGCAATTGGTGTCAAACAATCATGGAGTGTCGTAAGTAATCCGGCGGAAACGGCCAAAATGGATCTCACTGAGAAAAGGACGCACACCACCGATGGCTTGGCAAAACGTCACCATTGGCAATTACGACATCGTTTAACTTGGCTCCAAAGTAACCAGCAGTAATGAAATCAGACACAGAATTACTCCTACCAATCGCTGTTTCTTTGAGCAATTAAGTAAGACCAAACGAGGAAGCTTGAATCTTATCAAAAGCGAATGAAGAAACACTTGGCCGTTTCGAGAGAAAGATCCTTTACATAATTTTCGGTTCCAGTTTAGTACAAATAAAGTGGAATGGAGGAGGAAGTTCAATCACAAACTCTATAGCCCGTACAGCGATATTGGTCTAGTATGGGGTCTACGGATCCTATGCCTGATATGTTTGCCCTATATATGTTAAAGAAATCGACACCACAGTCCCGCCCAAAGAATCTTCCGGTCTAACCCCGAGGAACGGCGCAGCAAAGGGCGACCTAACCTAGCCTATCTTAACTAACTCGGAATGCGACACTGGAGCAAGGTGGAGAGATATCGTGGTTGGAGAGGCTTTTAGGTAGAAGAAGAACATATTCGATACATTAGTGGCAAGTCCTGTTCACTCGTTGCAGAAAATTTAAGAAAATTTATGTAAATTATGGATTGGGGTCTGTCTTGGCTCTTTTTTAAAGGCCTTTTGAGGCCAAAGTTCAGAGTAACACCCTTAGAAACATGAAACTACAATACTTGAGGACTATCTGCAATGCATTCTCCAAAGCGTTACAATCAATATCAAGTCTCGGTGGGCTGTTATAATTTATCTATTGAAAACCCATGTTTTCCTGTTTCTCAGTGGAATTTACTACAGGGGACTTACAGGTATCCTTATGGCTCAATGTACTTTAATGGGATCCTAACTTTGCTTGCCAGAAGGGACAGAATAGTCTTGTCTGGTTTTGTATTTCCTGTTTTGGGTAAGATTATGTTATACATAAAAAATGATGATCAAAAGGTTATTAGGATCTGAAATTATCAAAGGCACTTAGGAAGCGAACCGTGTAGATAAATCAAGTATAGCTCCTGCAAAAATCGTTGAAAGGGAGGTCAAGTCTATTTGCATATCTGCAAAGTAGTGCTTAGCAACACTAATCTTCCAATCAGGGTGTGGGATAATTAAGATGGGAGAAGAGGACAAGAATAAGACTTCCATTTCGGTCTTCGAGGAAGACTTTTCAAAGGCTGATGCACCGTATACGCTCTAATCTGGTGACATTGCGAAACAAGTTACCAAGCAGCGAGTCCCTATTGTACAAACGTCCAGTTGCCCGTATCACAAATCAGAATTAACATCATTCCAGTCACCTAAGTAATGATATCATCAAGCATCAATCATTTCATCTATTAAGAAGACTAGGTTAACCTCGTAACCAGCAGGGGTTATTTGTCGCATTCGAATCACTGGAAAGTAAAGATCTGCAGAAAGACAAGAATCTAATTTATTTGCTTTGCATTCTTCAAATATTTACGAGAAGAATAATTGGAGGAGCAGTCCAAACAAGGCGTAGGGTTAAATGCCTTGACACGACAAACATATTGGGTTCCGGAAGCGAATTAATAATTCCAACGGCATCAACTCTCGTCGAGTTTTCAGTCAAGCCCCTCCAAGGGTCAGGATGATTGTCCTTCAAGGCTGCATAGTTTCCGGCAGATACTCTCCACGATTCGTATATTAATAAGATATAATTTTCCAACGATGGGATTGAATGTTCCTAACAGTCGTCTTCCAACGAAAAAGAAATCATGGTATTCGTTAAGCATGGACCTGAGCTAGGGCTGCCTTCATGACGTGTTCCAATCAGTTATTCCTGGCTCATGTGATTAAATATAAACAATTCAATTATACTAACCATTTTTGACAAGGTCCTTTTAACCCCAAATGCTTTCTTAAACATCGCTGACCCCTCGTCAATTAAAAGCATTTCTTCTATCAATAACTCTCTTCTACAAATGGAAAAAGGTTATATTCTGTCATAAATGTCAGACGTCTATCCCTGAATGTCCTTCAAATTTTTCTTCAATTTTTGAGACACGGATTAGCTCCTTTCCTTACCTTTTGTCTTCGTTTTTCTTTTTTTATTTCCATTTAGTCAAATGCATACATTTGGATCAAACTATCAACTTGTCTTCCTATGAAAAGAGCAGAACTATACATCTACAGAGTGTGCTCCGCAATAAGTTTCTGATATTGCAAATTTTTTCTTTTTTTTTCTCGAGAAAAATCCAATTTTGTTCAGGAAACGATGTGTTCCTGAAATGGATAGTTGACTCGCTGCTACGAGTACCCTCTTCTCAATGTGTTACACTTTTGAATGTGCGATAAGAATTACGAGATACAATTTCTATCTTTTGCAAGTTTGTCTGCAAATGTCTATGTTTTTTCTATGTCATCGTTTTTTTGCTGGCAAAGACATGTTGTACCAAAACTTGCAGCTCAAGTGCAGCATATCCTTCTTTAGATGATTTTTTGAATTTCGATTTGGGTTCGGATCACATTCTTGTTTGACCAAAGGATACGTAAATATGAGGAATTTATAGCAAATGGGGTTTTGCAGATAATGCAGTCATTGAAACATCTATGGATGTGTGCACATTCACGAGTTCAGATGTGTAAATATTGGTTTGAAAGTTATGATTGAAAGTAAAGAGGTAGACGAAAAGTTATATCCTTTATTGCGAGGGCTTTCGTTCAAGCATCTTAAAAAAGAAAAACGCATTTTGACTTATAGTTGAGTTTGTTGTGATAGGTCCTGGTGGGGATTCAGGATTTGAGTGATATTTTGATAAATTACGTGTCTCTTGGATAAGTGGATACAACTTAAAATTGAAAGAATAATGACAAGTGAATTGCGGAAAACGAAAATAGGTAAAAACTTTTCAAGTAATTTTTAATATTGTGTTTGAAGCATATTCGTCGTTCTTCATGGGGCATATAGTATCTAGCTTTGTTTGATTAAAGATTCCTTAGATATATTTTGACTCTTTTCAAATTGGTGCCAGGTTTATAAGTAACTATAGTTCAAGTTCAGTGCTAGAGACATATTGAGGCTTCTACTCGGTAAGAAAAAACGTACAACAACGGAATTTGACTTATTAAAACAAGTTGACGTAGCTGATATACTTTCTATTCTTACCCTATCAAAGATCCCGACATCTACGGTGATGACCAAGAGCGTCCACAAAAGAAGAAATGTCATGGCTGAGACTAATGATGACCTGATAGGGATGGTATGGCATATAATGAGCCACAATGAAGGCCTATCAACATAAAAATAATCAAAATTGCATGGAAACTATATTACTGCCGGATTTCCAAAAATGCTGGCGTAGGGTCTCAACAATATTTTATATGCGCATCACCACAAAAGCTGTAGCTAACACAAACAAACCGTGCACTCAGAACAATTGCATAAACTTTCACTTAAAACCGCGCCTCAGCGACTAATCAACCTAAGAAAAGCTGGGACTTAAGTTGTGATGCTAATGCTGTCATTCTTTATGGTATACTGTCGCAATAGCATACTGCATATCACCTCATTTTTAACAGTGACTGAAATTTTGCTTTCATTTCCCTGGCACCAGACCATCTAACCATTATTGGATTCTTTCCACTTTTCAACTGAAAATCACTAACAAACACACTTCTAGAAGTCAAGTGTAGAGCCAACGAATCAAAATTTGACAGTGAGTTGATATATAAGCAGGGAGTTATAAAAGTCAGATCACTCACCAATCTTGTCGACTCAGCTACAACAGCGGTAGTAAAATCCTATCTAAAACTCCAATGTCAGTTATTGAAAGATGCAATGGGGTCCATAAGGCGTTAGATATCTGACAAAGGGTATACTTCCATGGCTGTACTGAACTTTTAACAGACCGTCTGGATTTCAGGATATTTGCGGCAGAACTAGATATGGTGAAAGCTACTATGGTTAGGCAGTGAATTATTTGTCACCCTTGTAGACAGAAATGGATAACATTCCGCAAAGGCAGAAGAAACTATTATTTCAAGGCGCAAGCAGATCTTCGCAGACTACCGGTAATTAAGCTACATTTCAAAAGGTTAGCGGAGGGTATTGCCATATTCAGTTTTAAAGTTAGTCACATTTCCCAATAGAGCTTTGAACCTATACGTTCAGAAAATATATGTCAGGAATGTGATTGATTCGGACTACCTGTTTAAGCTAAAACACGGAAAATTAGTGGATACAGCTCTGCCTAGAGTAGCATCCAAAATATTATAGAAATATCCCTTCGCTCCAAAGTATTTACTTTGGAAGTGCTTCTTGATATCGAATGAGCATTTAAAAACGAATATATGATTTTATCATAAGCAGCCTACATAGAACTTAACAATGTACCAGCCTGTATGATTAGACGGATACAAATCTGGAAATTAACCCTTCAAAGATCCTTATTTTTAAGATCTTTCGAATTTGGCACGCTACCTTACAGCAACAGGTTCTTGACTAAGTTGAAAGAAAAACGTGGTGGAAATTTCTCATAGAACAATATGCGCCAGGACCTTAGGATCTCTAAGAGCAACACCCACAGCAGCGTTAGACATTATTGTTGAATGCAATACTGTAAATTTAGTTGCATAAACAAATACAAAACTCTGACTATAGTATGTATCAGGTCATACGGACATTTCGGACCAACGGGCAACAGACATCCTCAATGCCCTCTCCCTTATGATCATTCCCTTAGGCTTTATTGTGGTGGATGGTCGCTCTATGCGATTAAATGTTTGTTTTTTTTTTCACTTGGAAATTAAACACGTTTCGATTTAGTTTTTCTTTGTTCTTTTATTTTTACTGGTTCTTAGCTATGTCTGCACGCTTACACGACTTAACTTGTACTGCTCTTTCCCTATTCCTTGTTTCCTACCTTTGGCCTATGCACCGACATTTTTCATTTTTCTACTACAATTATTTGTGAGAGTTGCCACAATTCGGCCGTCCTGACAAGCAATCGTCCCGATTTGATTTACATCACTTGATACACATCCAATCCATGGTTTAATATTTACCACTTCCCAAATTCCTTCGTATGGTACCTGACTGGGTTGCAACGCTTCTAGATCCCTCAGTAAATATCGCTCATTCTTTAAGACTTAATTTATTGTACTCCTGACATTTGACTATCCTATGTTCTGCCCTCGTTCTGATTTTTCTAAAGTCTGCAATAGTCTAAATTTTCTTTCAAAAAGTCGATAACCACTCCCCTCTCTGCAACCCTGAAAAGTAATTCACTCGGCGTCATACCAATGCTTCGATGTATCGTATTATTTAACGCGAACTCGATCTTTGGTAACACACCATCTAGTGAGGAACTAGTTCCTGCACTTTTCAGTTTTGCTATCATTGGCGACGGACTCTCTCGACTTGCCCGTTAGCTTGAGGTGATCCAGTCGTAATTTTCACATGTTTTACGTTATTTTCTTTCAAGGAACTGCGCAAAATTTTTTGAAGTAAAGGCACTTCCTCGGTCTGACACCAGCATTCTAGGGCGACTATAGGAAGTGAAATAAAATCGCATACACCTCACTGGTGCTAGTCGTCCGTACAGCATACAACCTAACATACTTAGTGAAACCGTCTATCACCAGCAGGACCTGTATTTTCTTTGAATTCCTCATTGATACCGGACCGAAATGGTCGATATGTACCCGTATAGTGTCAAATGGTACGTTTCCCTTAGGAATATTGTGCAATAAACCTTCGCGCTTCCCAGATTTCGGTGAGAGAGCGATACACTTAAGGCAGTTTGAAATGTGATCTTTCACTTTTGCTCTCATTTCAGGGAACCAGTAAGTTTTCATCATTGCGTCTACAAACTTTCTCACATCCCATATGCCCCATATCATCGTGATACATCCTCATCACGCTCACCTCCACATCTTTCGCTACGAAAAACAAAATCGTCTGATTAACTTTCCTATACCACCTTGATCAAAACGTTCCCGTACCACACCACCGTGTGGCGCTCCCATTGTTCGGATTTAAGTTTTGTTTTTCCTGTTAAGTTGGTAAATCTGTTGTTGACATTCTCTCTAAATCTTAGCGTCATAGCTTGACATTTGCAAAAGTTACGTAGCCAAGAGTACATCTATCTCAGTGTGTGTTGGCGATTTTTTACAATTTTAGAAATGGATTTAAATGTGCAACAACGAACTTGTACTCGTATTAAATTTTGCGTAAAAAGCGGATTTAATGGTGCGCGAATGTTGGAAATGTTGGAAAAGTGTTTCGGCAACGATTCTCTAAAGAAAACGGTCGTTTACCAGTGGCACGGGCAGTTCAAAAGTGGTCGTGAGTCAATCGAAGATGATGAACGCAGTGGCAGACCGTCGACATCGAAAACCGACGAAAACATTGATGAAGTACGGGTAAAAGAAATGTTGGTCAATAACCGCAAATTAACCATCAGAGAGATAGCCTAGGACTTGAGCATTGAATATGGATCCGTCTAAGACATTTTGGTTAATTATTTGGGTTTCTGTCGTGTAGCAGCAAAGTTGGTGCCAAAAGACCTCAATTTCGTGCAAAAAAGAGACCGTGTTGACGTCGCAAAAGACATGATTTGCGAGGCTGAATCCGATCCCATATTCATCAAAAGGATCATAACTGGAGAGGAAACGTGGGGTTATGAGTACGACACGCAATCCAGACATCAGGCAAGTGAATAGCGTTCACCAAATGAGCCGAGACCAAAAAAAACCACGTCATTTTCAGTCAAAAAAGAAGGCAATGCTCACGGTTTTCATGGATTACAACGGTGTAGTACATCATGAATTTTTGCCAGAAGGCCAGACAGTAAACAAAGAGTATTACGAGTATTTGGATGTTATGAGACGTTTGCGTGAACCGATTCGCCGAAAGAGACAAGAATTGTGGGCAGAAAACTCGTGGATTTTGCACCATGATAACGCACCGTCGCGTCGCACAGTGCCATCATTATTCGTAATTTTTTGACGAAAAATGCAACAAATACCATCCAACAGCTACCCAATTCACCTGATTTGGCTCCCTGTGACTTCTTTCTGTTCAATCGAGTTGAAAAATCAGTACGGGGAACGCATTTCAGCAGCCGAGAGGAAGAAATGGAAAAATCGCAGGAAGCACTGATGGACATACCGAAAACCGAATATAAAAAATGTTTCGAGTATTGGATCAAGCGCTGGAATAAGTGTGTTGTAGTCGATGCGGATTACTCTGAATGAAACAGTATATGTAGATTTAGATGAATAAACTTTTATTTCCAATTTTCTGAATAAATTCCGGAAAATTCTTGATCAAGGTGGTATACATACTAACCCGTTCCTCATTTCATAAATCTTGCTTTCTCCCTCCTCCAATTGTTGTCTTATTCCATCTATCGTTTCATTTTTGTATTGGTGGATCGAGATATTTTGCTGGAAAATATTCTTTTCTAAAACCAAGATATTAGAAATTCGACCAAAAGCGTCTACGTACTCCATCTTCGTCCCACTACGGTGTTCAAGAGTGTGATCACAGTTTTGAAGCTCTAGAGCCCACCTAGCTATCCTGGGATTAACCTCCTCTTTATTCAAAGTCAGTGTTAGGGAATTACAGTCAGTAACTATTTTTAATTTGAACCCAAATCGAGGTTCTTTTAGAAAAATAAAAGATAGGGTGTAACTTCCCATCATCTTTCTTCTGTAAAAGTAATTCTCCGTAACCTACAGAACTAGCATCACAATGCAGCTCAATCTCATCATTAGGACTGTATATCGCTAGTATAGGAGCTTCAATTAGTTTTTCTTTCAACATCTCGAAACTCCGTGTGTCCTTTTCTCCGAATTGAAACTTCACATCCTTTCGGATCAGATTGTAAAACGGTTGAACAATGAGTGAAAACCCTTTGATGAACCTTCTGAAATACGAACACAATCCGTGGAAGCTCTGAACAGCCCTAACGCTCTGTGAGAAATTGGGAAATTATTCACAGATTCGATATCCCGAGTATCGGACTGAATACCCTCTTTTGTGATTGTACATCCCAAGTATCGATTCCATAAACCGACACTTGTCTATCCTCAGTTCCAATTTGCCACTCACTCACTATCAAATTCTGTCCTCAATATTTCTAAATGTTCACTAACTGTCTCTGTTGCAATCATAATGCCATCTATGTGCACATTCATTTTGCCTGCACTTATTAAATTGTTGAAAATTAAACTAATAAATCTTTGAAATTCTGACGGAGCGTTTTTCAAACCAAAACTCATTTTTAAATATTCGAATTGGCCCAAAGGTGTTACGAAAGAAGTCTTTTTGTTAGCCAACCGCTTTCACGACTTAACTCGTACTGCTCTTTCCCTACTCCTTGTTTCCTACCTATGCACCGGCAGCCTCTCATTCTTCTACTACAATTATTTGTGAGAGTTGCCACATTATGGGAAAATTTATAGATTCTTTAAGCCACTACACGCAGAAGCAATATGGATTCATAGACAAAATTCTGTCTCATTTATGTATTAAGCTTAGTTGTAAAGATGCAAACGATCTCTTGTATTCTCACTGAACACTATCATTGATATTCAGTCAGAGTAGGGCTGGATCTTCGACAAAAGGACTTATTGGAAGAAATGGAAAGGAGAAAGAAAAACCAAAATGTTGGTCTGAGCAGTGGCCTAAAAGTAAATGGACACCTAGGCGGGTCAATAAGTCCGTGACTTTTTGAATTTCTGACCTCTTTACTGAAACAGCAACACTGCTCCTGTCAACAGGCATCTGTCAGTTGACTCCTGTACTGAATTTCGTTGTGGCCGTACAAGCACTGAAGATGCCGAACCTCCTGGACGCCCAGTTGAGGTCTCTACACCCGAAACAATCGAAAAAATTCACGATATGGTGTTGGCCGACCGAAGATTGAAAGTGCGAGAGATTGTGGAAGCCGTAGGGATCTCGCATGGCTCAGTGGTTTCAATTTTGAATGATCACTTGGGCATGAGAAAGCTTTCCGCAAGATGGGTGCCGCGTTTGCTCACAGTCGACCACAAACGCAATCGTGTAACAACTTCACAGGAAGGTTTGGCGTTGTTTAATCGCAATATGGAGGAGTTTTTGCGCCGTTTTGTAACCGTGGACGAAACATGGATCCATCACAACACACCAGAGAACAAACAACAGTCAAAACAGTGGGTTTCTAAGGGTGAATCGGCGCCAAAGAAGGCCAAGGTGGGTTTGTCAGCCAATAAAGTTATGGCGACTGTTTTTTGGGATGCACGCGGGATAATCAACATTGACTACCTTCAAAAGGGAAGAACAATCAATGGGGAATATTATGCCAACTTATTGGACCGATTCAATGACTGATGATTCAATTTGAAAAAAAAACGACCTCATTTGGCCAAGAAAAAAGTTCTTTTCCACCAAGACAATGCAAGGGTGCACACATGTGCAGTTGCCATGGCAAAAATCCATGAATTGGGCTATGAATTGCTCCCTCATCCACCCTATTCTCTAGACTTGGCTCCGAGCGACTACTTCTTGTTCCCAAACCTGAAGAAATGGCTTGGTGGAAAAAGATTTGACTCCAATGATGAAGTCATCTCGCAAACAAAGGCCTATTTTGAGGACCTCGACAAATCATTTTTTTTGGAAGGGATAAAAAAATTGGAGAAGCGTTGGACAAAGTGTATAGAGCTCAAGGGAGACTACGTTGAAAAATAAAATTATTTTTTTATCAAAAAATCTGTGTTTTAATCCAAAACTTAATGACCCGCCCTCGTAGCAGGTGGTTTGGCTTATCTCACAGAGATGAACATCGAGTAAGCTCCATTCCATGGTTGCAAACAACTGACGTCAAAAACTTTTTACTCGGGAACGTTGCATAGAAGGCACTTGTCAAATAGCAGTTGGAGTGGATGCGTTCATTGGTTCTTGAGAATGTATGGGTTCATTTCGTGTACCAAAACATTTTTTACTACGAGGTACAAAATGATAAGTTTAAACTTGCCTCCATAGTGGTTTTTCAGACTTGACATACTTTTAATCGGGTGTCTCACAAGGCTCAGTCCTTGCCCCTATCCTACATATATAACATCTATACATATGATATTCTAAATTTACTGTACTGTGATATAGCGATTTTTTGCAGATGACATCACAATACTTTCATATCAAAAATTCGGTCAAAATATTGAGAGAAATCTTCAAGATGTATGGAAATGTATTGTTCACCCGAAAAAGAAAGTCTTGTTTTCTTCGCAATAGCCATCTCCAGTTGAATGGCAAAATAGTAAATTGTAACATATGGTATTTGGGTTTTTATTTAGATGTCAAACTTACATTTAAGGACCATATCAATAAAACCATGCAAAAAATACGAATAGGAATAATGATGCTATACACATTTGTATACAGAAAATCACTACTTTCCACTGAAAACAAAATTGTATTACATAAAGAAATTTTTCAGGCTGTTTTGCTTTAAGGGTACCAGTTACCAGTTGTACAAAAATTGCAAGTGTTGCAGAACAAGTTTACTTGACACCACTCAGCTCTTGAAGATGATGCTAGACTTACATATGCCGAGATTGATTTTGCTTTGCTTTAGTTTCAAAGACGTCACTGAAGGACAGCTCTATTTTAATGAGGATTTCTTGTAGGATTTCGCTCCAAGAATCCTCATTTGCATGTACCAGCATTTGCATGTTCACTGCATAATCTAGACCATTCCCTGAAGATTGCAGTCTATGACGAATAAGGTGCTTTATAATTGCATGGGGACGTTGGTTTGGGAGCGACGAGTATCTCCGAAGTCTTTTAACTTTTTCGTAATAAAAAATTCTCTATATCTGAGGAGCGAAGCACACAATAGATTCCATCACCGCTTCGTAAATTGTATAAATACTTTGTGCTCAGTGCAATGTTCCTTTTGCAAGTTATGCCCTTGCAATTGCAGTTAATTGCCTTTAAGTTTCTTTGAGTTTCTCCTCCAAATGCTCCTCAAAAATTAGGTGAGGTGTTAAGCTGACTCCAAGATATTTACGGTCGTTCACTACCAGAAGTCCTTCAATCTAGAGAGTCCACTTTTCTTTTATTGCTAAGCGACCAGTTTCATTTCGGAATACAATTATTTTTGATTCATTGGTTTTGGCTTTCGAGTTGCATATTGCAGTGCTGCAGTTACTTGTTGATTATCTTCTGCAATTACGTTGGGGTTTCTAACAAAATAGTTATGTCGTCTGCGTACACAAGAACCTTTATTTTAACTCCGGCAAACTCGATTGCTTCTGGCAAGAGCGTTGGTAGATCGCTAAGAACGATGAAAGCAGTAGAGGACTTAAAAGGCAACTCTACTTAACACCCAAGAGCTGATCGAACCAGTTTGATAAGCTTTTTCCATCCCAGACTGCCGTTTTAATTTCATCGTAGAGGCTTTGTATATATTATTTTCAGGACTCTTATCGATAGTCCTAGGTTTTTTAATTTGTAGAAAAGAGGTTTTCTGTTAACTTCAGTTACCAGGAATGGCAGGGCATACTGCAGTTGAACTGTGCTACATGGTGGATACAGTAGTTGTTAAAAGTGCTCTGACAGTACAAGTTCATCGATTTGAATATTCTGCTAAAGCCAAACCGTTGAGGGATCTAGTTGATCTCCAAAATGCGTGCTGTCTCTAATTTCAGTTAATTTCCTGGCTAGATGGTTAGAGAACATCGTTTGCTTCCATTTACACATAATTTTAGCCAAGATGGCATGCTTACTGTTACATACTTTTTGCGAAACTGGTGCATATTGCTCTCACTAACCGTAAAAAAGCAAATGATTATGTTTGGTTTCTTTCCAGCTTCTTTAGTTTTGAAAGGGCCTGGTGACGTCCAAGATACAGGAAGTAAGTATTTCTGGGCCACATATGGATTCCAATTGGATTTCATTTAAAGAGCTGAATTGTATCTACTTGCAAATGAGTTCTTCCATTGAATTTTTGGCAATAGCCGCATTTGTGCGGCAGATGAACAGGGCCGTGCTTCATGATCAACCGAGGCAGCTAGAGGTAGGTGGTTATCAATATGTAAGTTCATGAACGCATTCTATCCATTTTCCGCACACAAGACAATAATCGATAGTTGAATAGCCAGTGCCTCGGACAAACGTTAAGGGATCCAAGATTTTTTTTTTTTTTGTATAATGAGCGCGCGCTCAAGGGGTTTGTGTACTCTTAAAATGTTTGTACACAGCGCGGGCGAAGGAAATTTAGGGAGGAAGAAAAGACAGGTACCGATGTACATTTTTTTTTAAATGTTTGTATGTTGTAACGACCAGGAAGCACAGAGATCGCCAGGGTATTCCATAAGGGAGTTATACGGCTTAGGAAAGAATCACGATATTTTAGAGTACGTCCGAAAATGGGCTTGAGGATATACTGATGAGCATTCATCGCGAGACCGGTGTTACGGGTGAAAGTTTGAATGGGCCGAATGCTACTGGCGATTTCAACGGAGCACTGGTGGTGGCAATAGCGATAAAACAAAGTGAGACAGGAGACATTACGTCGGTTTTCGAGGGTGTCAATTGATTGAGTGATATTAGTATCGCCAATGAGTTTTATCGCACGGTTTTGAATCCTATCTAGCAAGTGCAGAGATGTTTTAGGAGCACCTGACCAGATTCCACTCAGTTGATAGTTCCCCAATTGGTTATGCTATTAATTTCGGAATTTAATGAGCTTAACATACGCAGACGTTCCCGTTCTACAGCCGAAGAGCAGGGACGTGAGTCCGGGAACGAATATGAAAAGCAGAGAGTACTGTCATCAGCAAAGGAATATATTCAATCGCTTCACATATTTATATGAACTTTTTACCATATGCCTTCTGCATATCCAGTCTTATAGATTCATGCACTTATGAGCCTCGGATCCACTTCCAATAGCTCTTCCCTATCGTCGCATTGCAGTCACCAACCACCATTACGTCTTCTTTTCCAAATTCCAACAGCAAATCATACAAATTTGTGAAATCGAACATCCACTTGTTGCAGTTAATGTAGACCGGGACGATGTAAGCTCTGCATTTGTAGGTGGCAATTTCGATTATAATTCGATTAGTTTCCTAATAAATCGGCGGCCGGTATAAACGCTGATCTGCTTTTTTATTCTCAAGTAGATAACTAGCTCGGCCGCATGTACATAGATAATCTAGTTACTGGGATCCACTGGAGAGTATAACTACAGAATCGTTCAAATCGTTTTTCAACGTCTTTTCAAATAATTGAAAAATATCATATTTGTTTAATTGAAAAAATCTTAAAAAGGCAGCTTATTGCCTAAAGCCGCAATGTTGTAAAATAGTATATTAAATTGAAAATAGCTTTTACTATAGGCTGACGGCATTATTATTAAAAACTATTTCTGTGAAAGCTGTTATTGTTGACAGTTTATACACTGTTAATACTTGCGTCCATTACTTGAAAACTTTCATTTTTATCTGTCATCTGTTGCAGAAACGTCTCTCCGGTTCTTGATCACACTTCTAGTTGTTTGCGGATTCTAAATAAAAAGTGTGCTCTTCAACTTCAATTTTTCTCCACGAATCTCTGTTTTAAGGTTTTTGTTCTTGGGTTGATATCGTTTCTTAATATACTAGATGGAGTGAAAAGTGACCTTCTTGACCTCCTTGAATGCGCTGCTACTGCAAAACAGGTTATGGTGCCTTGAAGTCCGTTCATATTTAGTCAGACATGCCAAATTTCAGTGCAATACTGTCTTTAGTTTTGTTTTGACAGCTGATTGTTGTTGACGTGTTTGGCATCATGTTGAGTATGGACAAAAACGATTTTCGTTCTCTCATAAAACATGCTCCGTCAGATTACACTGGCAAATATTGGTTTCGAGAGTTTCGTAGTGGCCGCAACTCCACTACCGATTAAGTCCGCAGCGGCAGGCCCTCCGATGCGGTTACAGAGGACAATGTCAACAAAATACATGAAATGGTGTTGGCTGACCGGAAAGTGAAGGTGCGCGAGCTAGCAGATATCACAAAAGTTATCCTGCCGCTGGGTGCGGCGCATGACCAAAAACACGAAGGCGAGAGCACTTCGAAAGAGTGTTTGGACTTGCTGCTGCGGAATCGGGCGGACTTTTGGCATCGACTAGTAACTGGATTTGGATCCCTCGGACTATTATCTCTTCCCAAACCTCAAAAGATGGCTCATCAATAAACAATTCAGCTCACACGAGGAAATCATCGACGCCATGGAGGAGTATTTTGCAGATCTTCCGGAAAATGGCTTTCCGGACGGGATCAAGAAGTTGGAAAATCGCTGGAATAAGTGTATCAAACTAAAAGAGGACTATATTGAATAATTCCCAAGGAGGTCACTTTTCACTCCATCTAGTATTGAGATACCTTCTCCGTATATGAGCCGCCGTCATATAAGCCTTGTGCATTGATATGGCCGTTTATTTGCAGACTTATGAATGCGAACATCATCTTTGTTCTGCACTTCCTCGATATTTGGATTTTTGTAACCAATTACTCTCACTGATGTAACCGCCGCCGCTTTATTTTCTATCTGAAACAAATCTAAGCACAGTCTTTTTGCCTTGTCAGTCGCAGATACTCCAATTTCGAATATTACTTAATAAAAGGTGACCAGTTAGCAATGATAGTTTTTCCAATTGTTATGTTTCAGCAGCTGCAAAAGTTATCAATGACATCCAGCTGTCAAAACATTCAGTAAGGTTTGTCATTTTATCATGCATCGTTTTACGATTGCCAAACCTGCGGAAATAATTAAAAAATACCATATTCGAAATTCCGGCTCAGTTGCAAATACGCAACGTGAATTTCGTCGTGAAGTTGGTCGTAATTATGGCTTCAGTGTGTAGGAAATTCGTCGCACTGCGGAAAAGTTTGAGCGTGAGTACACTCTTTTGGATCTTAAGCCATCAACCAGACAGAGATCGGTGCGAAATGAAGAAAACATAGCCGTAGCGGCCAGTATCGAAGAAGACCCAGAAATTTCGAAATTGGGCATCGTCAGAAAGTCACCCGGCTTATTTTGCTGTTGAAATGGTGCCTACATTAGCACAAGATTGTGCAGATGCAAGAATTGAGTTCGCTAATTGGGCGCTGGAAACAATGGCCGGAGATCCGGATTTTGGCCAAAAACTCATCTCTCGGTCGAGACCGATTTTTGGCTCAGCGCCTATGTCAACAAGCAAAATTGCCGTTATTGAAGCGAAAATAATCTACAAATGTTCGGCCAAGCATTAATGCATGCACAAAGACGATAGTCTCAGGTATAGAGTATTGTTAACCGACTTTCTGTGGTCTGAACTCGACAATAACGATATATCCGAGATATCTTAGTCTGCGCTAACAAGCCAAGCACTTTGGACGAGCTCGAGGCCAACAGTCGACATGCTATTTCCGAAATAACGCCGCACATATTGGACCGAGCCATCAAAAATTTTACCAACTGCTTGAAGCAATGCCAGCGAAACCGAGGCGGCCATTTGAATGATGTGCTATTCCATACATAATGGCATTAACGTAGCTTCAAAATAAAGCTAGAATCATCTCACACTATTGTAGTGCGGTTCTTATCTTGTTACCTTATAGCACGTACCAAACGAGATGCCATTTTGCCGGTAATCTGATTGGAAATTAATTAAACTCTTAAATAACTCGTTTATCCGTAGTTATTTATGTTATCTATGTTTAATGCTTATTTCTTTATTTATTTATTTAATAGTCAATAGCACTTGGGGTTGGAGCCCAAAATCATCGTCAAAATAGATTACAATCGTACTGACATGGGAAAAAACTTTTTTTAAGAAACCATTAACACGGCCGTGGACCCAGTCCCGGTTATATTTTAACAGAATGTCAATGTATTTATATGTTTAACGTCTTTTATAGATACGTTGCATTTGTATATTTACCTACACACTGTTTTTTGTTTCTTGTTGAAGGCTTTTTCCGATTGTTCTTCATTGTTCTCATTTTTATATTGTTTAAACGTTTCAAGTACAATATTTCAGTAGAAAGATACAATTCCAAATTATCGAGTCCCTGTAATATGTGCAATGTAAAACTAAATTAAAATAAAATAAAAATCTATCGACCTACATACATATCTATCTATCTTCACATAGCTATTGCGAAAATTGATCGGAAATTGTCAACTTTCATGTACAACAATAAGATTCGCATCATCCTAGTCCTATTGTGTGAATAGACGTTCCTAATTTGATGAGGAACAGCAGAAGAGCGGGACTTTTCTCATGACCCTTTCCAAAAAAGCGTCCAAAATAAAATATGTTAAAAATATGATGGACGATCACCTAACCCATTCCATCAGTGAATTTTTATATAACCTTATACAAATGTCTGTTTTCGTATAGCCAAATATTACTCCTTAATACTCATATGTGGAGAATACCGGAAATTCTCTAAACCAACCACGTATAGACCCTAATCACTTTCGCAAACAGTAAAGGTGAAAACCCTGAATAAATAAAGCCACACGCAGCAACAGCTGCCTTTCGATATTTATTGACGGATTGAATGACAGAATAATTAATATGAATCGATTGCCTTAGATGTGGGCAAATCTATATAGGTACGCACTTACCAATTGTATCTACGCACGATTATTTCAAATGAAACAATCTATCACTGTCTACCGTCCGATCACATCCAATGCCCATCCTTTTCCAAATCCAACCAGGTACCACCTTTAGTCATACCACAAGAAATTAAAAAAAAAAAAAAAAAAAAAAACAAACACACCGTCCCAAGGTATCCTTAAACCGATAATCAGAGCGTTGCCAAGCACCATCGTATTGGTTGGGTTCATTACTCAATCATTTATGGTAGAATGCATCCGAACACACATTATTACAAGATTCATGCTCCAGGCAAACGAACTAAACTCACTGTTTGTACTATGATTTAAACGAATAGGACAAGTGCGTAAGGACGTAAGGACATAGAGCCTACGTACTATATATCAATATTGTGTTGATAAAGCAAATTTAATTAGAATGAAAGCACCAGAATGGCATTTTCAATTAATTTTGAGGGAACGAAATAATTACCAGATGTCGGATCCGGCAGCTCCCCAGTGATTTCGATGTGTAACTCCAGGAAGCGTTGCAAGGTGACATTTGTGGGAAAGGCCTGTACACCTTGATATGGTATACGATGTTCGGCCCGGCATTCTGGGCATTTAACCTATAAATAGAATTAAAAATTAGGACAACATTTATCTAAAATTTACAATCTAGTGGATGAATAGAAATTTATAAAATTTTGTTATAAAATTATATCAAGTATGGGAGCAACAGGACGTCTTAATCTGGTCATTGGTGGAATTCTATTTAATTTGTAATATTGTAGAAAGCAAAGGAAAGGAAATCGGCTTCCAAAATACCCAACTAAAAGTTTGATATTCAATCCTTCTCGAAGAATCTTTTCTCTCGATTCGCCTTGCTAGAGAATTTATGGTCACAATTTGATATGTGTCATTAGACCCAACTCAATTTCAAAGAAATAATTTGAAATGAGAATAGATACTGAAACAATGCGTAGAGACAGATTCTTCCAGATGGGACCTTATAGTAACGAATTTTTCCAGGAAACTGAGTGTTAACCTCTTCTCTTTAAACTTACATTCGAAGCAGACGCAAAATTGGTAGTGACGGACAGAAAAGGCAAGGATTACATGGCTTATATCCGTTAAGCGGAAGCGAGCTAGAAGGAGCTGTGCCAACAAGCATCAGTCTAGATACGTGAGTTTGATGAAGCAACGACTCGAGAGCAGAGACCAGAAGAAGCAACTCTGAATACGCATGGTATTACGAAAGATGCTTTTAGGTTCATCATGATAAAGGCTAGATCACGAGGCAATTTTATGAACCTCATAGCTGATGTGGCCAAAATTTACTAGCTACAGTTCGCATAAGGATCAGATTGTGTACATGAATGTATCGTACCTGTAAGTTTCAAGTCCATTGACCACTTCGCAGGTCAAAATAAAATGGTCTGCATAGGAACATGCCTGGGCTACGGAAGCGGAATATTTATTGCATAAAAGTGCACCACAAAGGTCGAAGTTTATTAAAGCTACGGATATATGGTATTGTAGCTTAATACAGATGCAGTTCATCTAAAGTAGCCTCAACAAATACGAAGATGCACGAGTGCTACTTACTCAGAAAGCTACAGAAGAAAAGACAAAGTCCTTGTGCGAGAATAGAATATTATATTGTAATCCAATATGAGTAGGTGACTCTATTAAAAAAAGTTGCGACAAGGGACAAATTTCGTATACCCTAAAATTAGGAGTACGAGTATCTACTATGTCAGCTGGGATGCCTCAACGACTGTGAGCGTGGCAGTGTTCTGTCAGATTCTCGACGGACTTGTTGCTGATGTACGAACGAAATCGAGTGAAAGCATCAATAAATAGTTGCAGTAAATTTAAGGGAAGCACGAGAAGCAACCACATGGGAACGCATCCGGCGAATGAAAATAAGGGATAAAAGGAAAGAGGTTATATTGGATAGGAAATAAAGAGCTCAGCAAAATATACCATAAGTGAATTTGGAAACAAATCTCGCTATTCGAAAGTGCATCCGAAGGCAAAACGGTTGTTACGAATGAACGTTTGAAGAAACGGAATTCGACTGATATTAATTGGAGCAACATGGCACATTCTGGAAGCATTGTACTGGTTGTAAGGTGCGCAGCAGTAAGATTGACCTCGACCAAGTGATGAGAGCTGATGCATTTGTCTTTGCAAATGAGCATTGAGATGAAGCAGGATTCCATTATGTTTCTAACAAACTAAACAGAGATGGACATGGTTTGGTTGGTGCTGCTTCTGTCTGACAGTTGTCAGCAGTCACAATAGGATGCCTAGAAAATTGAAGCGAATACATGAGATACGCATAGTTTCAGACATCAAAGAATTCATTAAAGTCGCTATGCAAGGTACTCCATGAGACTCGTTGATCGGTTTATGGATCCCGCCTAAGATCAAGTTGACAATTTTCTTACGTATGATGGTATGAATACTACTGTAATCATTTTCAGCATCTTTTTAACTGTTGATTAGGTATTCGTACGGATTGACTTAACTACTGTTGCCAAGAGACGCGTGCTTGCCATCACCAGTAGTAGTAGGGAAAGTGTTTAAAAGAGCAACACCTTCGCCTTATAATCGTGTTTGATGGCATCTAACAACGGAGGAATTCGGTGAGAAGATTTAATATTGATTGACATACATCCCCAAGCATTTTACTAGCTTCAATCTAACCAACCCCTCGTCTTGGAGGTAGTTATAATGGGACTGTCCCTCCAGCTTGGGGGTTCTGCCACCGGGGTAACTGTCTTGCCAACAACAACAAGCCTCGTTGAAAGCCGCTGCAAACGAAACAAGGACAACGAATTTCGCCTCTGCACGTGGAATGTTCGGTTCCTTAGACCACGTGTAGCTGAACAACTAGCGAAAGCCCTGGGCTGCTGCAAAGCAGATGCTACCGCCATCCAAGAAATGGGAAAAGAGGATGAAAAGCCGCGATTGTTATCGACGGCAAAAGCGGTGCCTATTTGGATGCGATTTATTGTAAGAGGCACACTTAGGCAAGAAGTCTTGAGTTTCCAGCATATTAACGACCGCCTGGCAATAATCCGTATTTAGGGTAAAAGTGCTAACATTAGACTTATGCGTACAGGACCCTATAGAGGATAAAGATGGTGACATCAAAGATAGCCTCTACGAGCTCTTGGACAAGACTTACGAGCAGTGCGTTAGCAAAGCTAGGAAAAGCTGACATCTTTGGTAGTACCGGTTGAAAGTAACATATGGTCTCAACGACACCACCTCCGATAACGGATTCAGGCTAATCGACTTTGCGACGGGGCGAAATATTGTCTTAGCTTGCACGCGATTCACACATCTCGATATACACAGGGGGAATTAGGGAACTTCTGATCGATGCAAGGCCCTCCGCCATTATTGTGGATGTTTGAGTGTTCAGAGGTGGCCAATATTGGCTCAAACCATTACCTTATTGTACCCAAGATACAGTTCCGGATATCCCGAACATCGCAAAGACAAACTCAAACTTTGAGGAAGTTTGACGTCGGACGGCTATAATCGCAAGAGATCGATAAATCCTTTTCCAACCGAGTCGCCCTTAATCTCCGCCAATATCAAATATTGAAGACAACATTACCAAAAAGCTATCAGAGATGCCGCTCCTAATGTGCTGTGTTTCACTCGGCCACAACGAAACCACTGGTTTGGCGACAAGTGCCGGTAAGCATATGCAATACGGCGCTGCATAGAAGGACGAGAACTTCTCTACAAGCACAAGAGGAGAGAAGAACACCGGCTTCTTAGAAGCAAAAAGAAGGAGCATGAGAAGCGGGTGGTCGAGGAAATTCAAAGATGCTACTCCAGGAATAAGATTCGGAAATTTTACCAAGAGGTAAAACAAAAAACATGCCATGGACACAATCCCCGAAACGAAGCCCATAGATGAATGAGGGGAACATAGTCGTTGCTGAAGATTTGGAAAGATCATTTCTGTAGACTATATAACGGCAATGACGAACCAATTACCGCTGTAAGGCAAAATGAATCTTTTCACCTGGGCGATGTAGACCAGCAATTCCGTATACCAGGTATAGCTATATCTAAGCTTAAGTCCAACTCCCTGACTGCCGAGATCTTCAAAGTGGCAGGCGATGACTTGGCAAGGAGCATACATCAACTCATCCGTAAAATATGGTCGGACGAAAGTATGCTCGATGAATGGAACCTCAGCATTTTTTGGCCGATCCTCAATAAAGGAGATCCGTTCAACTGCGCCAACCGCAGAGGCATCAGTCTTCTTAATATCGCCTACAATATTCTATCTGCTGTGTGGATCCATTCTTCACTAACCTGATTGATCCATATCAATGTGGCTTCAGGCCAAAGAAGTCCACCATCGGTCAAATATTCATACTATCGATACACACCACCCATTCATCGCTTTTAAGGCCGTATATGACAGCATCTATAGAGATGTGCTGTACAGAGCAATGTCTAGTTCCGGCATTCCTACCAAACTCGTCCGCTTGTACAGGATGCAGATGGAAAATGCACACGCTGCTCCATTAAGGTCGGTAAAGAACTCACAAAGACCTTTTCTGTCAAAAAAGGTTTTAGACAAGGCGATGTGCTGTCATGCAATTTCTTTAAAATTGTAAAACCCACGCACCAACACAAGGGGCAAAATCTTTCAAAATTCTGTCTAATTAGTCGCATATGCCGAATATATTAACATAGTCGGAAGAAAACAGCGTGATGTCTGAGGCTCTTTCGCGAGTGTTGAGGCGAAAAAGGCGAAGATGGGTCTAACGGTCAACAAGAGAAAAACCAAGCATATGCTGTTAACAAGAAACGACACGCCACGCAACACCTGCGTCTCAGACTGGACGCCACCCTCGACAGATATAACTTTGTCTACCTTGACTTCGCTATCAATTCATACAACGGCACCTGAGCGCTGAGCTCAAACGAAGAATAACTCTTGTCAATCGCTGCTTTTTTGAGCTCAGAAGGCAATTGTCTAGCAAAGCCCTCTCTCGAACAACAAAAGTGACCCTGTATAAGTCTTTAATCAGCCCAGTCCTGCTCTGTGGCGCAGAGGTATGGACATTATCAAAAATGGATGAGGTTGCTTTCGGCTGCTTTGCGAAGAAAATTCTTCGGTTGATTTTCGATCTCGTATGCATAGACGGTTTAGACGGTGAGGGGAGAAGGAGATACACCGACGAACTGTATATGTTGTATAACGACATCGACTTAACGAGAAGAATGATGGTCCAACGACTGAGGTGGATAGGTCATATAGAGCGGATGGATACCGATACCCCGGTCTGAAAAGTCTTTAAATCCGTCCGCGGTACAAAATTGGAGACAGCTCGCTAAAGATTGAGCTGGCTGTAGACGTTTGTTGGTGGAAGCCCAGGTCCACACCGAACTCTAGCCCACTTTAAGTAAATAAGTAAGTAGCCAAGCACATATTGCCGAACAACTCGCAAAAAAACAGCCCCATGTGCTCTACGAGCACTTAGAAACGAAAGAACATTGCTTCCCCTAAAGAAACAGTAATATCAGGAGCCTATAATCGAAAAAATAATAAGGCGCTACCTTAAAATCTATTTGCGGAGGCTCTATGGGAAGATAAAAACAATTTGTCAAGCCAACAGGTTCCAGCAAAGAAAATCAGTGGTAGAGTGACGGTCGGCTTTTAGGATGTGGAAAAACCGCTTGTGCGATGGTTGCCCGATCTAACAAAGACACAAGACATTTTTTCTTTAGTTTCATTTTCCTACATATGCAGCCTCCTTATAAGTCTTCTTGCATCATTTCAACCTGTCCAAATAGTACTTGTCGTCTTTCTCTGCAAAATAGTTGTTTACGAAGGTGACGGGCTCATAATACGATGAAAATTTCTGTCCTCCGAGTGCGGTTTCCGGAACCATTTGGTAAACGTGTGCAATGTTATCGGCATTGATTCCAGGTTTTGGGCCTAACGTTCATCCTCCCACAAGCTGAACGGCTACATTTAGTCGTGCATAGTTCCCATACACAGCATCCAAGACGTCTTTAATTTGCGAAGGCATCATAGTAGTTCTCCTTTCTATATGGAGTGAAGGGAAGGAAGTTTGTTGATGAATACATGAATACAACCACTTAGCTGTCCTTGTATGGCCTGTTTTAAGTTAAGCCAATATGGCATATGCCTTCCCAATCGCTGATTTTACCGGCCTGGAAAAACTACAACTTTAAAACGAGAAAAATCCCCCCAACCGGAAACCGCCTTAACCCCGCTGGTCATTAACGATCCCAAATTCGAATAGAAATACATTCACCGTCATCTATCAGAAATCATTTTTCAAATATGACCAACTGTTTGAAAACATCAGTTTTCGTTGCTGCTTATTTCATAAATCATTTCTCTTTTATTTTAGGGAGGACGAATTTCCGGTTCATACGCTGTTCACTGTTATTCTTTTCATTTATTATTATGACGTTTTGTTTTCGGTTATTCTTTTCTTGTTATTTTTTATTTGTTGCTCTACACAAAAACGTTTATTGCCAGCACCCACGTGGAAAACATAAAATAGAAAACGAAAATCCAAAGGAGCTTACAATTGTCGAAATACTAAACGCAGAACGATTACCGAATCTTTCATTTTGGGATTTTGCCAGTGAATCGATATAGACGAAATGTAAATGTTATTTATAAAAAAAACCATAAGAAAAATTAAGCAGAAAAATTAAGAAGATTTGCAAAATTTAATAAAGGAAAAATCAAAAATAAATATTTACTCGTATCCTTATAATATGACGACAGTTGCTAAGGGAGAGGGATGAATTATTTGAAGTGCAAACACCAGTGCATAATTCCGCCCGCTCCATGTGACTCTAACGACCGACTGTTGTACTGATTCGACTGATTGATTAAACGAATTAACCAGTTCACTCACATTGTCAATATTTGCTTGGTATGACAAGCATTTTAATGTTTCAATTACAACAGCAGCATTAGTGAAGGGGTGGAGATAGATTTCACTAACTCAATTGCCTCCATGGTACGTAAACAAAATTGTTAATTGTATTCCCCGTTGGACGATATTATGTTTGATGGACTTGTGTTGATCCACCCCACAGTTGACGGGATGAAAGTGTTTTCCATTTACCGTATGTTGTATCTGAGAATGACATACCACTAATGTGTTGGGAATTAGATAGGATTCGTTCGCATTATAAAACAAATGCTGTATACTCTAATTCCTGTGGTGGTTCGTAATTCAGTCATCAAATGAAGAAGATGCTCCTTTCGTGTCTATACATAGTTTGCAAACATCTCGTTTACACTCCATATACACCAGGTGTGACAAATAATGCAACAAATGGTCCAAAAACTAAACTAAGCAACTTTCATCGTAGCCGTATCTGTACCTACATCCGTACCCGAGGCGTCCTGACATTGAAAGATTAAATACGAGTACTTTAGTGCATTAGACAATTTGTTGTTCATGCTCAGCTTGATGACGTAAAGCTTGTTCTGAGTTATGACAGTAAAAAGGACTTTACCTTGAGAGGAGAGACTGTAAAATGCTTCTCGAATCTATCGTAGAAGAGGACAACCTTTAGCAGGCCGAAGGAATCAAAATACCACATGCAAGGTATGTATGTACATGTGCATTCCTCCAGTGGAGGAATGACACTTGAAAATGTTTTTAAAATCCCTTAAGGAGTGGGGATTGTAAGGGATTTCTCACTTATGCTCTAAGGATTTTCTTTATTTAAATGAATGCACTTAAGTGGTTTACATTGAAAGACTTGAGGCTTGCAGCAAACGCTTATACATTTTCCAGTGATTTAAGTTTAAGAGCGATATTGTACATCTTCACATTTTCTTCAAAAATATCTTACGCTTTATAACTTCCCATATGCCTACGCGCCATCGAGTGTGGTTTTTGGAAATGTGCCTCAACTCTCTCCAACTTTTTCTCAATTGCCGTGCTTCCTTCTCAACTGTTCTGCGGCACGTTCTTCTGAATAAGCGGGTTCCATTGCATCGCTTGATTAGCTATGGACCTGTCACCGTTTCTGAGAGTGTGACCAATCCACTGCCACCTTCGTCGTCGTATGGTTATGCCTATAGATTCAGGGTGGTCCGTTCTCTGATAAAGCTGTTCGTTAGAGATCTGCCTTGGCCAGAATATCCTTAAGATGTGGTGTGGGCACCTATTGACAACCATTTGCAGCTTTCTCGTGATAGTGATGGTCACCCTCCTGGTACCACATCCATATAGAAGCACGGATTCAACGTTGGAACGGAACAGTCGTGGCTTGGTGTTTAAGGTAATTGCATTCCTTCGCCAAACTGTGGATAGCATCCCAAACGCAGATTTTGTTTTGCCTATGCGGGTGGCTATATTCAGTTCGGTTTCGCCATCGGTTGAGACAATACTCCCAATGTATTGGAAGCTCTCTACTCTCTCAACCATCTGTCCAGCAATACATATATGAGTTGATGAGTTTGGTCTAAGGCTGATCATTTTTGTTTTTGCTGAGTTAATTTTCAGCCCAACGACGTCAGCTTCCCTTTCCACATTTGTTGTCATTTGGTGAAGGTCCATTATTCTGTGAGACAGAAGGCATACATCGTCGGCGTAGTCAAGGTGTTTGAGTTCAGATATAAGAGTCTATCGAATTCCCCCATTTCCAGTAAATAAGCCCGCATTCAACACATCCCTTATCACCAATAGAAACAGTATTGGTGAAAGTATGCAGCCTTGCCTAACCCCGCTTTGGACTTCGAATCCCTCAGACAGTCTTCCTCTGTATAAGACGTGACATGTAGACCCATCATATGTAGCCTTGATAAGTTCTATTAATTTATCAGGAATGCCTCTCCTGCGCAAGGTACGCCAGATAAATTCCCGGTTGACACTATCAAACGCCTTTTCAAAATCGATGAACAGCAGGTGAAGGGGTGATCGGTATTCAACACACTGCTCGATGATGATCCACAAGGTGTTGATGTGGTCGACACAGGAGGATCCAGAGTGGTGTTCTTTGATTCGCTCCAGGATGATTTTAGCTATTATCTTGGCCACAGCAGGCAGCATGCAGATACCTCTCCAGTTTTCGCACTGCATTAGATTGCCTTTTTTAGGGAGCTTGACGATCATTCCCTTCTTCCACTCGTCCGGAAAACTCACGGCTTCCCATGTTCTCCCGGCAAGTGGTGACAGTAGCTCAGCTGATGCCGTTGGTCCTACTGCCTTGTTGGTTTTCAGTGCTTTGATCGCGGCAATAATTTCTTCATTACTGGGGGTTGTGGTGGAAATTCGGTAAAATCTTTCTACGGACACTTCAGTCTGACTTGGGTGCATATTGCTTTCAAATGCTCTGTTTAGAACTGAAGCAAAATGCTCTTTCCGTTTCTTCAGTTGATAATCATCCGATATTAGCAACGAACCGTCAAAGCCTTTCACTGGGTGTTGAGTAGAGCTTCGGCCACCTATGTATAAGCTCTTTGGTGATTCTGTAAACGGTTTTTCTGCTTCTTCTGCTTGCATGGCCAGCGTATTGATGTAATTGCGCTTGTCACCTCTCACGCTACGCTGCACTTCTCTCATCTTCATGCGATATAGGGACTCTAGCTCGACCCTCTCTGCTGCTGGAGCTGCTGCAATTCGAGCTCTTAGTTGTTTTCGTAAGCTGATCCTTCTCCAGGTATCCTCGGAAAGACGCGCCCTATGGTTTCCCTGCGATCGACCGACAATCCTTTCAGCACCTGATGTGAAACGACAGTCTCAGTAGCTATCATAAGATGGTGATCTCGTACCAACCCCATATCCGCTCCTCGTCTGTTTCGGACGTCTAGAAGACTACTTCTGAAACGGCGACTCATGCCAAAATGATCGATTTGGTTGGAAGTTGCTTGCCTGTCAGTTGACACTCAACTGATTTTATGGCAGGCCTTGTGCTCAAACATGGTGCCACCTATGACAAGACGATTTGCGTTGCAAAAGTCAACAAACTTTTCGCCGTTGTCATTGCGGTTGCCTAATCCGTGCCGTCCCGTAACATGTTTGAGCCCTTCGTTGTCGCTACCTACCTTAGGATTAAGGTCCCGCATCACAATGACAATGTCGCCGTTGGGTGTTGCATTATAATCAGCTCCCAACTGGTTGTAGAAGGTCTCCTTTTCTTCCTCAGGCGAACCATCCGTGGGGGCGTAACATTGTATAATGGTGACGCGACGTACTAACGGCCGGAATCTGGCCGTTAAAATCCTTTCACCGTACGGCTGCCAGGAGATTAGGCCTCTGCGTGCTGTAGGTGTTAACAGCAGTCCAACTTCATATCCACGGGGGCTTCCGGTTGGTCTTCCGAAGTAGAGTAATACAGTGTTACGCGTTAGGGATTGGTACTCACCCGAATCTAACCATCTTATCTCGCTTATTCCCAGTATGTCCAGCTTATGGCGTTCTGAGGTCCTTCAATCTGAGAGTCAAGGAGCGTCTTCACACTCCAGAAACCAACCCTAGTCCAGGCACGATATCCGAGGCATTGAGTGGGTTTCCGTAGCAGGCTGGTTTCGGTAACGCGGATTGCTGGCCCAGGTTACCTAGTCTAGGCATAAGACCCTAGACAATGTCGCACAAGCAATTTTGGTCTACCTCTACAAGGATTTACACACGTAGTTGCTCGGGGACCACCGGTAAAGGAGGTAAAGCAAGCAAGCACTACATTACGAACTTGATTTTGCACTCCTGGTTCAATCCATGTTTTGAATAGTCAGTAGTTTCCCGATCAATCGCAATGCAGGCGATTAATATTATGACTTCCACGACTATGTATGTACGTGCGAAATTCCAATAGGACCAACAACTGAGGCAAAAAATATTACAATCTCACAAAGGTAGTCAAAGCTTTCGGTCGTTCGTCAAAAACATCGAAAATTCTGCCTCATCCTCCATGCCAACGCTCATTTACAATGATATTCCAGCAGCCAGCTCTGCAATCAAGACCGATTTGCTTCCTGCACACTTTGCGACCAGCTCAGCACTTTCAGATTGTGTTATGTCTCCGTCTACACTTGAGTGCGTCGAATCTTCAATACTACGAATCCACTTTCGCACTCGTCTAGTTGCAAGAGTATTTAAAGATCTTAACATACACAAGTCAACTGGCCCAAATGGTATATCTCCCCTTCATCTGAAGAGGTGTTCTTCCACGCTGGCAAAACCATTGCACTTACGTCCCTTCTTTCCAAGGCAATGTAAACGCTGGTAAGCCGTTAGCTCATGCAATATTTCGAAAGACAAAATCTAATAATAACCGACACGGTATCGTTTTCGAAGCAGCGGGTCCACTGGTGATCTAATCGCTAAAGCGTACATTAATCTGGCGAAACCAAGATAGTGCGATTGATATTTCTAAGGCAGCTAACAGAGTTTGGCTCTAGGTCCTTTTGTTGAAAATGCGTGCTTTTGGGATCGACGACTGTCTTCTTCAATGGATTAGAGATTACCTTTCGAAACGTTCAATTCAAGTTGTCTTGAAGGGTTTGAAGTCTGTTATTCATAAAATAAATATGGTGATGTGCCCCAGGGCTTCGTTCTGTCTCCAACACACTGTCGTTAAAGTGAAATCCAATCACCCAGCTATTATCCATGAATGGCAATTGCATCGCTAAAACCGAAAAACTTTCAATTCTCGGTATGTGTGTCAATGACAACCTTCGTTGACCACATATTTGTTGTCACCAAAATTGTTTCGAAATGTCTAGGTTTCCTCAAACGATGGAAGAAATACTTCTCCCCCTCTGATCTGGTCTCAATATATAAGGCATTCACATCCGCCCAACATTGGAGTATAATGCCCGTATCTGGTCAGGTGCTTCTAAAACATCCCTGCTCCTGCTAGGTAAAATTTAAAACCCTGCGATAAGATTCATAAGTAATGCTAATATCACCTAGTCAATTGACAACCGGGAACACCGACGAAATGTCTCCCGGTTCACCTCGCTCTACCGCTATTTTCACGACCAGTGCTCCATTGAAATGCCAGTAGCTTTGCCCCTCTTCAAACCTTTAACCGGAACACCCGTCTCGCTATGAAAGCTCACAGTTTATCCTCAAGATTACATTCAGACATACATTGAAATATTTTAAGGAATGCCCTGCCGAGCTGTTTATTTCCTGACAATTATATCCTTCAAACATTCAAAACAAAAGCATATCGATACCTCTTTTTCTTATCTCCTTAGCTTTTCTTCGCCCAAGCTGTGTGCAAACATTTTAAGGGTACCTTAACCCCTTAAGCGCGCGCTAATTTAAAAAAAAACATGCAACTGCTCGTGCTCACAACCCCAAATGGACCGAAAAAAGGACAACGACTAACTGAAGGAGAGGGAAGGTAGGTATTTCTACAAACACAACATTACTGACAGCAGATCCTGGTCACAGAGACAGGAAACGTCGCAAGCCTTTCAAAGAACGATCTCCTTCTTAAGTATGATTTTTAGTCAGAAAAGCAGGGAGCTGAAGTTCACCTGGTTATGCTTGCGCTGGTCCAAATGTTCGGTTACAAATGCATAATCGGACTAAGGAACTGATCTGCTGAGCAGCTATAGCAGACTTCAATCCATTAACTTGAAAAAAGCATCTTCAGGTGAATAGTCTAAGCAGGTGGACCTTCCGGACCCTTAACAACCCACAAATAGATGAAAAATTAGCGGACACCCCACATGGCTCCAAAGTGAATATTACTGCCAACTAAGTAGTGCGATTGGATAGATAGGAGCCTGCCACACCTGGAGTAAAATAAGACCATACGCATCACGTCTGAATTCGCCAACATAAGCCTGAAGGAGAGAACGACTTTTCCAAGGATCGCTTTTACGAGCTACTCAACCAAATATATGAGCAATCTCGTAAGCACGACGCACGTAAAGTCGTGTTTTTAATCCCAAGTTCAGAATGAGAGCATCTGTGGCGGTACAGTTGGAAAACCCCACATAACTGACGAAGACGACTAACATTTCGCCATTAGGCAGTAAGGACATCGCGGTTAAAGAAGAGTTGGAATTTGATAGCACTCTTAAGGAGAAAGCCAACTTGTTGTGCACATCTGGAGGCGATTTGCGCAAGACTGCGCTAAACTAAGAGAGAGATGTTGATTGAGGGTAATGTCAACTCCGAACTGCAGCGCCACCTAAGGTGAGTGATGTAAACCAAGATATCAAAATGCACGCGTAGTAGTTCCCACTGGTCTCCTTTAAAATATCTGGTATTCCCGGGTTTGAACTATGCCTTACCGAGTAAAACTAAAGCCATTATACAAGTACAGCTTCGTGTTTAGAAATATATAGTATTTGTGTAGAGTTTACTGTTAACGGCCCCTGTAAGACAAGCGAAGACAATGGCTCTAGATTGTACAACCTACCACAGATTGATCAGGTGGCGATCAACAGAAATGTTAGTTCCCAGATTTCAACAAATTTAACTTTCAGGGGACCCAGGAATGTCTGTAGAAAGTAAGAATGTAGAAAAGTTTTATGCTGTCAACATTAGAGGCATAATATCGGTATGGATTATCCAAATTGGGCCGATCACACTTAAGGACCCTATTTTATTATAATAGATTCGGCGTAGCAGAACGAATACAACCTTCTTAATGTATAGCGAAATAAGAGGTACAATATTTAAAAGCCAACTGAAGCATCCCGAAATGGGGAAAGAATTGCATTAGAGTGGAGAGGAATTGATTATTCAAATAATCTATGAGTCAAAGCAACTTCCAAAAAAGTTCTTGGACAGCATCGGCAGAGAAGGGATATCCACCAAGAAGAAAACTGAACCTAAGCTCAGGAATCTGCGCAATTATCCATTTTATGAGCACTCAGTTCAAGTCCTTTTCTCTCTAACGGAAAAACTAACATAAAGATTCTAGCTTTTAGAATGCTCTATCTACCCCTAGCCATTCGAGAAACCTCCGAAGAATTATCAGTCTTTTTCATCGAATTGCAAGCTTTCGTTTCGTTACACAGTCTTCTGTCCTCGGTCATGATTATACCCAACCTGGAAGTATCTATTCATACTCGCCACTCCAAAATCAATCGATTAAATTGTAATCGGTTCAATAAAGGGGAGTTTCTTTCGACCTTCGGCTTGACCTTGACAATTTCTAGACACACATGTCTGACTTAAGCCTTTGCTCATGAACTCATCTCCACGTGGTGAAGCCTGGGACCCTACTACCATTGACTAAAGGCATGGTACCCAACCTCTGTGGGACACAATTGGCGACTGCAGACAAGAGTGTTTGCACTTCTCCTTCATCAGGAATCTCATATATGAATCAAAAGTAGCGTTCACGGCTCAAGTCAGTTTGAGCACACCTACCTTTAAAGCTACATTTCCGACATTTTCGGAGTCCAAGTTTAAAGGCAGCTCTATGTGTCGAGGTCGTGGCGTTGAAAATACCAACGGCGGCTGTAATGATTTCAGCGGGGTACTTGCACCGAACTCTTTAACCGGACCTTTTGTAGAACGATTTTTTTTTTAGGGACCTGGGATTCCAGGTTGGTGGTCGCACGTATTGGTAAATTTACCACCGTGGAAAAAAAACTTAGTTCACAGACCACCAGTCCACCAAAAATTTAAAGACAAAAAATTTCGTCTTTGCACAAGGAATACAAAGACCCTTAACAGATCAATTTTAGGCAGCCCTAGCCATAAAGCAGATCTAACCACACTTTAAAAAATACGTTGGACTATGCCAGGCAAGTCCGAATGGAAAACTACGACATTTACTACGGCAGTTATTTGGAGGCGAATTTTTTATTCGAGGGAGACTTAGGCAAAAGATATTAAGCTGTCAGCCAAACTCGGGTTCATACCCCTTCAGAGGATGACGGCATCAAAGACGGATTCTATCACCTCCCAGATCGTACTCAGTGTTCCAGCTATAATACTAAAATTGTGTTAGGAGATCTAACGCAAAGCACGGCAACATAGCTTTGAGTGGATCAGTCTAGAATATGTCCGACAGTGAATTCAGATTTTTAGAATTTATAGACAAAACACGGTACCCACATCTCAACATGCATAAAGCGACTTGGCTATCCCCTGTCAACCGTCAACCAGACTGATGGATGTCGTATACTCCTCCACCACTATATATGTGACTCGGACCACTACCTGGATAAAACTGGGCTACGGATGCGAATATCACAAGGACAATGGAGTCAAATAAGACCACCAAAGTTTAACGTTGAAAAGCTACAAGCGCAATCGACCGATAGAATCTTTCGCAATGGCGTTTCCCTCAAATCCTCACAAAATCCTTCCTCCCATACACGAACTATAGAATATCAATTGGAATGTTATTAAGCGAGACAAACGAACGTAGGCAGATAAATACAGCCAAACATTACGCATAAGAAGCTGCGCTTCATCGAATGGCGGGAGCAGCTTCTGAACTCTACGATTAGAAAAGCAGGAACAAGTACAAAAATCGCGTTATTGACGAAATAGTGAAATGCCACTGCAAGAATGACTTTTGAAAGTTTTAACGGCGAATAAAATTGAACATGGCTGGGCTACAAAGCTAGAATGGAGGCCTGCAAGGATGAGCATACACAACTAATAATAGAGGCCAAGTATAACAGCGATGATAATCAAAATACTTCTGTCAAGCGGAATGAATTGGACGAAGACGAGTTAAGATATTCGTTGCAATACCTAAGCTAAAGTTCGGTCAAACTGGCTTTATATAAGGCCCTTATCATCCTGGAACTACTCTGGCGCAAAGGCTTAGACCTTGTCGAAAGCGGAGATGAAGATACAGAATGTGATTTTCTGTTCCGTTTGCATTCACTGAGAGTAAGAGGTTCGACCACAAACTGTACAGGCAGTAGATTGACATCGGTCTAGTCTGGCTTTTTCACATCCAACGTGTAAGATGGCAGGGCTATATTGACAGAATGGACGCCACAACTCTGACCCATAAAGACTTCGAGTCCAACCAGAAGGGGCAGCGCAGCAGAGGAGTCATATGAGTGACGCACGCGAGTGGAACGGTAAATGGCGAGAGTACGTGTTGGTTGAGGTTCAGATTCCTTCCGGACTGTAGGGCCACCAAAGGCTTATCTTTGACTTATTGGAGAGGTTTCGTTTGTACGGTCTCATACAATGCAATTAATGGATCATGCAGCCGCTATGTGCTTTTGATTGTCTGATGACAGTCCTACGTACATCTGATATGCAATAAGGCGAACCAAGAAAACATGTGATGTTTTCCTCTCATTGTATGTAAGGATTCATGACCAGTTTTGTTAACGCCAATTAAGAAAGATATCAGATTAAACTGATGACACAAATGCCATAGTTTAAATAGTATTTGAATCCATCCAGAAAGGATATTGGAGAAAGTGCACTAAACCATGATTTGTTAAAAAGTCTTCTAAGTCCAGATCCATAAAAATCTTTCTCATGACCCATAATGAGATTTACTCTTAGACATTATAAATTTTTCGCTTTTTTGTATTCACACAATTTTATGAACTTTACCATTGCATTTACTGTATAAAGGGATACGTGCTACCCGTCCTTATATGCTCGTCCCCAAATTAAGCTTCGATGTCAATTCTCCTCCATACAACGTGTCATCGACCCAAGGCACAAATATTGAACTTCCCAAATTACCCAAAGCCATTTTATGCATCTTTTATTGACAGAAAAGGACTTTGGCAAATTAGTTTGTTAGCATTACCCCCGTCCATGCACAATCCACAATATCAGTAATGAGTGACAGCTGTGTCGTCCATCTCCTAGTGCTGTCAGGCAAATAAAAACTGAACTCAATTATGTCCTTACTACGCCAAAAGCACAGGATTCCCCATCAAATATTCAAATTCTAATTGCATCCCAGCATCTAGTTCTCTCCCTGGACTTGTACAATAATTTATGTTGCATGAGAACCATGGATCTTAATTTAATTATAGCATCTGCAATGGCAGTTCTACTTTCACCATTCTCTGTAAGCCAACAAATAACAAACTCTCTACTTAAACTTTCTCGAGATATTTTTGGCAAAGAAAAAATAACGTGAAAGACCAATAGAGTCATCCTCTCATCGTAATCAGTTCAGTCTAGTGCAGTATCCAGCGGAAGATCTAGCTCAGCATCTACTGCATTTCGGTAATTTGGAATTCCGTCAAAGAGCCCATCAGAAATTCGGGAGGGAAAACCTTCGACCTGGTCATTTGCTTTCCATATTTGTACTTCGCATACAATTACCAGCTAAGCAGTCATTTTTCTTTCAGAATGCAAATGAATACAAACGACCACACCACACCTCGTACGAGTACTCCCATGTACATCCTTTCGTCCTTTGACAGTGGGACATGGAAAATCCATTTCAACAGATGGAACCTTGGTACTGGGGAAACTGTGTTAAATCATAATTTCCTTGGCATGTGCAACAGATATGCACATTTGTCGGTCTTTTTAACGCTTCATCATTTTACCAGGATGAAAAATGGTGAATTAAATAAATAAAAAATTCTAGGGTTTCTTTGGCTTTTATGGGAGGTCGTTTGGAAGGAGGCACGCAAAGTGATTTCTATGGAAACTATGCCAAAGGAGTCAACCTGTCCGATGGTCTGGCAATGATTACAAAGTGGTCGTTCAATGCAAAACTCAGGACTAAGAACTCAGATCCGAGGACCAGATCCCAGGAAATGGAAAAGCAAAAGTGAAATCAATAAATTTTGAAGTGCCTGAACCAGGAGATAGGTAGATCTAAACCAATTTAAGATACACATACTGGGATCCCCCAATATTCTAAAAGAATGAAGGTAAAACTGAAATGGTCAAGAGCACTCGTATCTCGCACGTGTGGGTATTCTTTTGAAGTTTCAATAACGACTATGTACCTCGCAATAAAGTCATCCAGCAACGTACCTTCTTGTTCATACTCGTACTATGTATACCATATAAACGATGTTGTTTTTGCATTTGGTTAAGTGCGTTGACTAGAAAGCAGAGCAGGTGTAACGTCCATGAAGCAATTTGTGGGATCATAAGTACTTTACAGCACCGGACCTCTTAAATTGCCACAAAAAATTACGGTCTTCATGTGGGAAAGACATTAATTGAAGATGAGAGTAAGAGTTTCTGAAAGAATGAAATAAAGTAGATACGAGTATTACAACGTTACCTTCGCAGATACCAACACTGAACACTGGGTGAAATTTTAAAGTATACTCGTATGTAGATGGTATCTGCTGGCTGGTGGCTGTTGTTTATTGAATGTGCGTCAAGTTTTTTTTACAGTAGAGCAGATACTTGATTTTCGGATGAAATCAAATGAGCTTAAACGGTTCAAATGAATTTAGTAGTAATTGGATAATGCATTTAGGGTAGGTAAATTGGAAGCCTGAGCTACGAAAACGGTCAATTTTCCCTTCGAATCGCTGCTACGGTTTAAGGTTTCTCCTTTTATTGGTAATGTGGCGTGCCTTTGGACAGTTTTTATTTACATGTATCAGCGATACTACACAGCGTTCATCTTTGCAACATACCTAGACATTTAGGTACCCCTAAATGCAGTGACTCAGAGTTCTATCTTACGGTCTTTTCCGCTGAGTAATAAAAATAATGCCTCTGACTGTATAAAGACCATAGAAGTCATTCGTCCGCCCTCACGAGGAAACCAGCTGTTAATGAAAGCTCTAACTCAGGACACATTAAATCTTAACGCATCTTCAGCTACTGGGAAGTCATCCACAGAGCATTGTCGAGTTAGTCGGGGATCCAATAAATATTTAGGACCCAGACAGGGCTACACTAATTTAACTACTCCTCAATTAGAGAACGGAGAATATGGTTTGGTAGCTTATGTGTCGAGTGTTTTCCTAGGAAAAGTCTTTTCTCGAACAAGTAGCTGTGGCCCTACAGTAAGTCCGACTTGAACTTAACTTGTCCACTTTAGAAGATGGTTATATTGGACCCCTAGACATCATCCTGGACAGCGAAAAAACAAGAGCTCTAACAGCCTTATACGGGTATAAGAGGACTGTAAGTAAGATCTACAAGCCAAAGTCATACCCTGAGCCTACATCACTTGTGAATAAATCCTCTACATGAAGGCAATGGCGACGTCAGTTTTTACGACACATTCGGATCCTAGGTGGATTGGAATTTGTTCAGCAGCTAGGCGCTAGAGCTCCCAGTGTATCAAGGATCAAATGTAGTTTGTAGTGAAGTTCTGGTACTATCGGACTTTGTTAAAGATTTTTTCTGCAAACACTTAACAAAAATTTACCAAAAACTTCCTAAGTTTAAAGAAAGCCTGTAAGGCAACATGGCCAAAATTTGACTTAAGCTAATCAGCTTAGCGACAAAGTCTCAAAATCGTTATACTGCAATCGATCGAGAGCACAGCTACAGTGTTCTAGAGGTCTTTCAAAAAGTCCTATGTTGTCATCATCAGGGTTACAAGACCACGCCAAGGCTACAAAACTCAAACAGAGTTGAAATTATGGAATGATTGCTTCTTCAAACTGTTGTAATGATGTCCTTGGCAATTCAGATCGATCTGCAACGATCGATACCAATTCAGTCCACCAAATCAAGGAAGTGTCTCGATAGCAATTTACAAATTAATAAGACCTCTGGAACGGACGGATACTATGCCGAACTATTTACGGCAGAAGGGGTTGATTAAGTATTGAACGTATAGTATAAGTAAAGCTCGGTCTTAATTCAAGCGAATAGCAATAGATATCATGAAAACTAGCAAAGTCATTCTCGGTATTCCTATTTCTATCTTTTCAAACTTCAAACAAAGGCTCTAAGACCTGTTATGGCTTTTGACGAGTATTTTCGGAGGACCTCTTTTAAGTCGAAATCTCAGCTCTTTTCGGCAGTATTAATCCAAAATTAACTTCGGATATTGCAGTATACGAGGGCACTGCGACTTGGATCCTATGCCAAGCAGATTGCTTCTCTAAAGCAAATCTTAAATGGATGAATGGACTCATCGAGACAACTATGAGACATCTAGACTAATATGGGCCATAACCATCTCCAATTGATCAATCTCAGAAGCAGAGATATGTATCTTCAAGCTCACAATCATAATCAAGCGACACTTGGAAAACAAGCGCAGCAACTGAGTATTACTCACAACGATTTCTGCAGGAGGAGAATGGGAAGAACAATTTCAGGGGCATTGTTCTTGTCAAGTACCCCAATGCAATCCCTAGGCCTAGAAATTTAAGTGATCTCTGCTCCATAAACATCACTTGCCTTGACAACTTAGCCAATAAATCTCTTTGGTTCTGTGAGTATCTAACGCCCTCCCACGTTCCCTCGGTAATGCATCGCAACGAGGACTACTCTAACCTAACCACCATAATGCAGTTTCCAAGTGCCTAGATGCTTCACCAAGAGGTCTTCCATCAATAAATCAATCTATCAATCCTCAATTAGGTTTAGGTATAGCTTCTCTTGCAGGACAGATGTATATTCATCTGATGAATGATGTCCTATATGGAGACGCCAGGGAAACTGCTTTGGTTAAGTTTTAGAATCACCTTGGGAGATCCGACTTCATTTCTTGAAGTTGATCTCAGATTTCGTCCAAAGTCCTGGTCGTACGGAAAGTATAGCTTTCATTTTTTACAGCAACTGGAGTTCTAGAATCATCAAGCGGAACTTAAATAGTGTCCGAGTCAAAAGACAGTCGACGCCATGGACCGAAGGGTCCATTGCGAGCTGTTCCACCGACAACCTCTTTTTAAACAGAAAATGACTTAAAGAGTGTAGCACTTGCAAAGAATATCGAGAGGAGGAAGTTCCATCGGTACGTGTAGGACAGATCTCGTGAGGTATTTGCGTGACAGCTTATTTCACTAAATAAATGATTCAGAGGAAGGGAAGGAAGTCAGCCTAATGGGTCTGTAGTTCTCTCAGTAGAATTGTCACCTTTGCAGATCTTCGGTATTAAGGCTCTTCACATTGTTCGTCAGGAGTCTCCAATTTCCATTTCCAGGTCTTTAAATGATAATAGATATCAAGTGGCATACCATTACTACTAGTTACGAGCTCCGTAAAATGGGTACAGATAAATTCCACCCCGTGATTCAAAGCAAATACAGAATCTTCTGAATGAATTCATGTGCCGTGCAGGCAGCTCAAATGAGCTAACATATTTGGAGCTGAGATTAATAGAGATTTTCAGAACTAGTAAGGGTGCTTAAGGTACGCCTTTATACTCACAAAGCGAGTTACTGGATACGGAACAACCACTCCCTTTTGTCAAGTTGAATCCTCGAAGTGGTTGGCACTACGGATAAGGATGGATTCATTGTTAGCGATGCTGCAAAATAAAAAAAAAAGCAAAGAAATTCAGCCAAACAACAACAGGAGGCCCAAGACTTTCATAAATCCGATATCGCTCCCATACAGTAAGTGAGGTGGGATGAACAGGACAAAACGAGGATCAAAAGCTGTGATATGCATACAACAGTGCATGCTTCAGAGAACGATGACAGTTTGAATGCAGATTTGTTGTAAGCGGCAGACAAAAGTCTGTTGCCAGGTGGGCGAACGCTTTGCTACAACCCACATCCATACTTAGTTCGCCAACTTCAACCTGACATGGGCTCAGTGGTTATTTCGCTCCATGGGTGGCATCCAACATTTAATGGGGAGACTAAATTATTAATATTAGTGTAAATTGGACTTGATGTTGTATTTAGGCAACCATTTGGTTGCCTGAAAAAAAGTCTTTCGGTCACGGCTGGTATTGAACCCCGAACCGTCCGATTGGAGAGCCAATACGCTACCACTTGAGCCCACAGAATTAAAAAAAACGATGCCACTCGGAATATTTCTAGGAGCTGTTGGACGAAATCTATGAACAATGTCCTAAGTACGACGTTGAACGTGATTTTAGCGCCAAAATGGGACAGAAGAAAATAAGTCGTAATAGCGTCACAAAGCATATATGCTCGTATGTTTTTGGTTTTGGACTTAGGCATATTGGGTTTGCTGCTCCACCATTTCATCAAGTGATAGTCAACCAAATTAATCAAGTTGTGATCGACTTCTCCGGTATTATACTAGTAGTAGATGTCCAAACTTTCCAAGCGGACAATAAATACTCAAACTACTACCTACTTGTAGTTGCAGCCCGAGTATATCTACGGATATCTCAGACGCCACAAACGGCTGCAATAGCAATAGGCCGCTAAAACCTCTGCCGATCGCGTATCCCTTAACCGAGTGCTGAAGATCGGCAGCATCGGCAACATAGGGCTGTGAGATATGCCACAAGTGATGCAAAGGTGCTGTTTTGATGTACGAATATCTCGACGGAACCACTGGTTTGATGAAAAATTCGGCCAAGTACATGTAGCACTAACAAAGCAACGTTGGACAGAAGGACGAAAGTGGCTTCTGCGCTTTATAAGCAAATATGTAGAGGAGGGAAGAACATTAGTTTCTCGGGAGAAAGAAAATAGGGAAACAACTTTCGGAAGTCATATCGAAAAATAAAAAGAAACTATCAATCTAACAAGTCCCGAATAGAAACGTGTAGAGGTGAGCAAGGAAATTTTTAAGTACATAGAGTCACGGCCTGTGCTCCGGATATGAAAAACCGCTTCCCAAGTGTTTTAACCGCGGGAACGACCCAAATTTCACTATCAACCATTTCCTCCACTTGATTAAAATGCAGTAAGTATAGCAATATCTGCGCTTAGGTATAATGGAGCTATCGATTCGGACAGCCTAGCTACAGATATCCTAATGGCAAAAGAAAATGAGTTGACAGCGAGTATGTACACTTGTTTTCCAAATTATTTTCAAAATTCAGTCGAAGAAAGGCATGTGTGATAGGTTGAAACCATTTGTCTGATCCTTAAGAGAGAAGTTTCTCAAAGCTATGTCAACCATAGGCCAATCACATCGCACATATGATCTTGACTGGCGTGAACAACACCTGAAACCATAGCTTGGTCCTATCAGAGAGGTTTTAAGTCCAGCAAGTCATAATTGTACGCAATATTGATATTGCGTCCAGATCATTATTAATTTTTTAAGCGTCGACTCATGCGACTTCATTTGCTGCAGTCAAATTCAAAGCCAGAACAAGAAAAAGTCGCACAGAGAAATAAATTCAACGTTGGAAGCCTTAGCGAGAGTCTGTCCGCCGTACATGCACTATCTATGATACAAACGCCAATAATCTGTTTAACCATTATCGCGATATCACGTGGTATAGTGTGCCATTTAGAAACAGTTCCTCAAATCGAAACCAATCCAAGCTTCTATTGGATTCGGCGAGGAGATGCACCATCTCATATCTTTTTGACATAGATATGTCTTTGCGCTGGGGGTCGATATTTTTTCCAGTGCATCGTGTTTGCGTTACCTTTTTTCAGGGGTTAGAGCTTATTTGCTATTTGTTCTTAGTTTCATGTGGGAGTTAGTTCGTAAAGTAGCCCTTCATCACTCGTGTTCTGTGTGTCGGCAAAATGCCTCCCAAATCTAAGGATAAATCAGTGCAGGAATCTCATAATCTACTCCAGAAAACGCTGCTAATCGCAAACCTGGATCGCGTAAACTACAGGCAGATGCAAAACGGGAAGCCAAAAAACAGCGAATGCGAGACGCTAGACTTAAGGTAGGCCTTGAAATGAAGAAGCACAAACGTAAATCCGAAGAATTACAAGATTCCATTTCCGATCGGTCGTTTATGATTTGAATGCGACATGAAACATATGCCGGCGAAAGTGGTCGATTTGATTGCTGAAAAATATCCCGACGGAAATCTATGCAGTATCTGCGTGGATACGCTATAAAGCGCTACTCGATTTAAACCTTTTACGTTTAGCATGGATGTGTCATGTTCCAATATATTTCCGTGCAGCGGAGTTATTCGACATCAGTTTACTGATGGGGCAAGAGATCAGTTTGGGAGGTTTGTAAAATTTTTGTTTTGATTTCAGCCCCGCAAGATTTAAACTTTTTTCAATCTAGAGCCGGAACAGATAATGCTCAATTATTAACACGGAAGGCACTACTCGTATCAACAAATCTATCCAGCTGCATAGAAACAGCTGAGTGCATCGACATCATCGGTCGCTCCCAGCGCTCCAGCTTTTACAGCAATGGAAGACCACGCGAAACTAGTTAGCTTTGAAGTAACATAAATGAAGACAAAAGTGAGTATAATCAACAAACAACATTCGAAGTGGTTAAAGGGATTGCCTAACTTGGAGTAAACTAGGTGAGACTTACTTCAGAACTCTAGAAATTCTCTACTATCATGGATCAGCGAAACAACTGGGATCAAATCTCCTAACCAAGAAGACGAAACACATGCTCTACATAACATTAATCTGCTGGACGGTTAGCAGGATGGCAGAGTGGATATTGCATACTTTCGGATTGAATATTTGATCCCGTATGCGAAAAAATGTATGGAAGAGAATGAGTTGAATGAATGTAGTCCAGAAACTCGAAAAAAGTCACGTCCACTGCCTCGGCAACAACGAACAAAGAGAAATAATCGTGCAGCAAAGAGGAAAACCGAACCTCCGCCTTAAATTTAAAGCTATCGCATATGTATAAAAGCTGGGTCTCGGCGACTGGATTGTGCAGAATGACAATAGAGAACGCTAGCTGTTCCCTAAAGCTCGGAAGCAATCTCACCGAAATCTTTGATAGCAAAACTAAGTTTGAAAAAGGTGATGCCCTGTCATGTTTTTGAGGGGCTGTTACCCTCGTTTTCGTTGAAGGACCTATGAGGAAGCGATATGTGTATACACATATACCCGATACCGACTTGGTTGGATAAATTCATTTCAACTGAGCTATCTAAGACAGCGTGGCAAGTGGATGTTAACGCTCCGATCTGTTCTTTTGTTCCCACAACGAGAAGAAAACGACCTCACTTCCACGACCATAAGTGGAACAGGGCCCTCAACTATTTTGAGGTGCAACTGAAGCTAGTTGCCAAAGACTGTGTTAACTGGAGTGGCTTATTGATCGAAACCCAGTTCTACCCCGAACTGCAGTGCTATCTAATTAAGTTAAAGGTCTCTTTTATCTTACTGTTTTTTTTTTTTCTGTAAAATAGTTGGATATTCAATTTTCGATTTGTAAGAACAGATCGGTAATTCTATTTCCACCCCGAATATTCATACGCATTAATCCGGGTCGGTTCTACCCTTGGAGTTCCATACAAATTTGGCTTATGGAATAGATTACTACTTGAATGCGTACCATAGGAAAGTCACTGCTTATGAACTAATCAAAAAGGCGCTAAGTTTAAGGTTTTTGCAATAACACCATATTTACCCCATCTGGCTACATCCCATTCTCAGAAGTAGACACCCTGGTTCGTAATATATTTCAAGAATCGTTCCTACATATCCACCTTTGGCGATGATGAATTAAGGTATTTTCTTTTGGTCCGGCAAACTTCTTTCTCCGGTAAATGGATTTTTGACTAAACTAAATTGATGAAATCCAATTACCTAGGCTCCCTTTTGTTTGAAGGACTTTACTGCCTTGAAAGTTAATTGCAGTCTTTATGTCGAATCATCTTGCAATTGGTCATATTTTATTGTCAGTGGAGATAAAGGATTTAAAAAAAAAAAACAACCAAAATTCTTCTCTCGCCCACCACACAAGAACAGAACTTTTATTATGCTGTAAATCGTTGAAAGAACCTCAATTATCTCACTTCTTTGCAAAAAGCAGAAACGAAATAAATTAATGCTATCATCAATTACAATTAGACTCAATTATTTATAATTAAGAGAACGAAAAAACATTGCTCCTTTCTTGCAAATGACAAACAATCGAAATGCAAGTGCCAATTTCATGGTGCGGAACAAGAACACAAAAAAAAAAAAAAACATAAAATTCCACCACTGCACTCAAAAAGGATAATCATCACATTAACGAAAGGATACTTTTAACTTTTTATTGTTGGATTTTGTTCGTTTAAATTGAAAATACTTTTGTTTACTTACTTGTCTGCGGACATAGTCAACCAATCCCTCCATACATGGTTCCATGCAGAATGAATGCTGACATGGCAGCAATTTCGGATTACGATATCGATCCAGGCACACGCAACACGTTAATAGCTGCTCGAATTGTTCCATTTTTCACTGCAATCAAAAGGAAAAAGAACAAAACGCAAAATTAAAAATAAATAAAAAGGAAATTTTTAATTATAAGAGAAATTGTATAAACTCATTATAACAATGGATAAATAAGAATCCGTCCCATTGCCGTCTTTATTGTTTGAGTTAATCAAAATGTTGCAACATAATTGCGATTTACTCCTACACACTTGTGTATCCATATTTAATCAGGCAATCACAACAAACGATTTGATGATTGTTCCTTTCATTTTCGAAATTTCGAAATCAATTGTAAATGCCACTCCATATACATGTCAGTCCTTTATTACGAGAAACATCTTAGTCTGTAGTTACAATAGATGGATCCTCCAGAATGGATCCCATCATCATCGGTTGGGATTTAGGTATAGATTTTCCTATATTTTCTATTGCCACGTAATTAGGGAGTGCTGCCGCTGGTGTACTCTAAAATGATTTCCTACCGTGATATCTTTAGCCATTCGTGGCATTCGATGGAGCACAGAGGAAGAGGCTCCGAAAGCCATCGCCCATGATCCCACTGTTTTTTTTTTTTTTGATATCAATATTGGGAAAATCTACATAACCTCATTCACAGTAGTTGATCGATTTAAGTCACCTGATCTTGCCACGAATTTACAACTAATTTATTTACTTTAAGTGGCGCTCTACTCAGGTTTAACCCGGGCCTCAAGCTCTCTCCACTAGGCGTTTTCTTGCACCAATCTACCCAAGACGATCCCTTCCGTTATTGCGGTGTCCTCAATTATATATACGAAGACACCCCGGGGCCGAAACTGTAAGTGTTCATTTGATCAACATGTCCTACATGACAAACCGATGGATTGTAGTCCTTCTGACATGGACAATGTCGCTACATAGCCAATAGAGTTCGTTGTTGTTTCTTTTTCGCCAAATTCAGTTTATGCAGATGCAAAACACTTCTCTCGGTATTTTCATGCTTCCGCTCCATTCAGTAGAACTGGGATGAACAGGGTCTCATGTTGTTCCTGGAACTTATTTTTCATTTGCCTTCTTGGTCCAAGGAAACAGCGACTGGCAAAAGTGACTCTTCGCTTGATCTCTAAAATGGTTTCCTGTTATACCGGACTGTTGGTGTCGGGTGTCATTTCTTGTCGACAGCAGTTACTTTACTTCTGGTTTAATGGCCACAAATTTTCCACAGTTACCCTGCTGATTTCTTCTCATAATTCCAATGCTACAAGTATGGTTTTGAGAAATCGCAAAATAGCACGTCACCTTGCAGACGGACGTCCTTATTTCATATCAAATGGTTCGGTAATAGCTATACCAACTTTAATGGAGTCAACGAACAATCTGACAATTTTGGCAGGGCGACCATAACTAGACTTTACTTAATATAGATTCTATAATTCGGCAAGTATTGGGTTCTACCACATGAAACGTCCGGAAACAAGAAGTTCTTGAGTGAACATTTGTGCCAGAACGTGAAATTTTCTTTTTTTATAAAATAAAGTGGTACGTGTGCTTGATGTATGAAAATTTTAGGGTTCTTTACAAGTACCTTTATTTTTTTTTTTCTAGGAATTGTTTACCAAGCTGTCGGTAGTTCAAATTCGAACCCTCTGCCTTTACTAATTTAAAATGGGACATAATGCGTCATTGGCAATGAGAAACATTAATGATGCGTTTGAGGATGTAGCAGTAAAGGAAGGTACTATACGACGTTGGTTTGGAAAGTTCCGTTCGAGAGATTTCAGTCTCGAAAATGAGCCACGTGGGAAGCCGGAAACGTTAGTTGACGACGATGTTTTAAGAGCAACGGTGGATGCGGACCCAACGAAATCGGTACGGAATATTGCACAATGCATAGGAGCATCTGCAATGACAATAAGTCGACACCTTCCCCTCATAGAAACTCGATAAGTGGGTACCCCATGAACTGCACGAATCCCAAAAACTACGCGCCTATAAATCTGCGCATGCATCGCTTACATTAAGATACCAAACTGGACGCTTTTTCGCACCGGTTGGTCACCTGTGATGAAATGTGGAAACTGTAAGATAATCATAAAAGATCTGGGCTGTGGTTGGATGCAGATGAAAAACCAAAACACACCCTCAAGCTCGATCTTCACCCAAAAAAGGTTATGGTGATAATTTGGTGGACATCGAAAGAACCAATCCACTTTTCATTTCTTCAATCAGGAGAAACGATAAACGCTATCATAAACGATATTGTGAAAAAATCGACAGATTGCATGCCAAATCGGCTGAAAAGCAACCCGCGTTGGTCAATAGGCACGGCCCGATCCTTTTGCATGACAATGCTAGACCCCATTCCTCACAAGTAGCTGTGCAAAAACTGCTGCAAATGGGAGTTGAAATTCCTCCGCATCCACCGTACTCTCCTGATATTTCCCCAACGGATTACCATCTTTTCGGCAATCTGGATTCATTTTGCCTGAGAAGGTCTTCCGGAACCGAGCAAAGGTCATAAAAGCCTTTGAAGAGGCCTTCATCGCCTCAAAAAGTTAATATCACGTTAGAAGAATGTCATAGATGCCATTGGATCCTATTTCGATTGAATAAAGATGTACGGAATATTGGCTTTTAAATTTTTACTATAAAATCGGACATTTCATGTGGTAGAACCCAATAGAAAGTTCTCAAATGGTCTTTAGTCCCCCATATTATATCGCTATCCAGAACTCAGACGAACTTGTTGACGATCATCGTCCACGTTGGGTAGTCCATTTCACCTGACATCGGAATGTTAGTCTTCTTCACCGTCAAACGGTCTGCAAAAGAACTCCTTCCAAATTGTCAATACTGGCTGTGATTCTAGTATTATGTTCCTTATCTTATCTCTGCAGGCTTCTGTTTAGCATTCACGTTTCTGATAATTTCTTTTCACATTTTAGTAGACCTACCAAACAACAATGCTCCTGAAGCCTAGGTCTGACGTTCCTCTCTTTCTTTCCCTCCTTTGCTGATAAAGTTCATGAGCAGCACTCGTCCTTCTTTGTATCACCGCCTTGTATGGTCCTTGTTTCACTGAATGCGGTTCTCGGCACTTTTTACCAAACCAGGAAACTTAATACACTATCAGATGAGGCTTGCTTATAATGGCGCCATTGGTTACATGCAACCTTCGAGCAGTTTTGGTCTACTCAGACGATTTTTGGAGACTAGATCAAGAAAGGCTCCAACAGTCTCTTGAGATTGTAGACGTTGGACGCCGAATTTCCTCACAGTGCTTCTTAGTTATTCTGTCATCTTCGATATTTGCATTTAGTCTTGGCTACAACAAGGTAGTGGTCCGAGTAGGTGGACTCTCTAGAAAACTAGAACTGTTTGATCAGGAGACGGGTCCTTTGGTGGATGTTGATGTATGGGACACGTGTGGTAGCTATGGCCATAATTCGCCCAGCTGTGGAATCGTTCAGCCAGAGGCGTCCATCAGAACTTATGCCGTATGGGCTGTATCTCCCAACTATACGATCTTAACATTGTACTTGGAATAATGTACTTTTTTGCCTTTATGGAGGCTTGCGCTATAACCCATGCTTCTATTAAGTCTTAATGCGGATTGTTATTATGAGTTCACTTAGACACCTGTAACTCAACGCTTCTTGCCCCAGCAAGCTGCTTATAATCAATCCATACCTAAACAGATGTTCCTTCTATTCCCTGGAGCACCCAATGTAGTACATGTCATCATATACTATTTTTAGATCTGACTACATCATATATGTAGTATTTCAGGTAATCGGGAAATTAACCCACAGATGAAACTCCTAACCTGAAAAGCCAGAGCGTCAGAAGATAGCGATAGTGACTCATTACGAGGGTATGAGCGCTGCCGGTTGGTTCGATGGAAACTCCTCCAATGCCAACTATATTTCGAAAACCCAGCTAGATGCTGCAAAAACCCCATAAGACCTGAGCCCCGACCATGTTCAAATAAGGTTCCCTGGATCTCCCTCTAGCATCACCGTTTTGGAACTCCTCCGGCATACGTAAGCACTGAATCTAAAGCCCCTTAATTGAATATTTAATGGATTTGACGAATAGAGCCAAGCGATGGGCTTACAAGGCAATTGAATAGCAAAGCACTATCTCGCCAACGAAAATAACGCTATACACTTAAACAGAAGACATCCTGCCTGTGACTAGCTTTGGCAGAGTGTGGGGAATCGATGCTCCCAACGCCTGTACTGTCTACATATATAATAGGTTGAATCTGCTCATAAGCCTCCGCTTACAGCAAATGAGATGATCATGTATAGCGCTTGGATACCAGTCAACTTAAATGAGAAGGAGCTCGCTCAATCCGCCGTGCGTAACTATAGGCAGCTAGCTAGCATGGAAGCCCAAAGTCTATAAGCTGTCATTAAAAGTATAGTTAAGTAATTAACTTGAAAGCTGACACTTCGGTTGTTAATGATTGGGAAGTCACTGACTTCAGGTTTGAACTGCACTGAACCAGCAGATTAATCTCAAGTGCTTTCGCTACCTCCTAGTAGTGGCTAACCTTTATGTGGGTGCAAAATTCAAGTGCGGTCTTCATCAAATTTTCTGCTCACCAAATTGCCAAATTTGAAGACTAAGCGGAGCAGCTGGTAAACCCCTTTGGAAAGAACTAAGTTATTTTCTTTTAAGCTCTTTTCAGAGATTGCATCTTAGATATCCATAGCAAGAAAGCCGCTTATACGTGTCGGTGTCATGAGCAAAGAAAAAAGAAGAAGTAGTACTTTGCCTACAGCGTCAAGCTAAAAAGAAATACCATCATTGATTCAACTTATGATAACACTGGCAGATTTGTTGGCGAAGTGTTAGGACACTTAATGGAACTTAATGGGAAAAAATAGCATGAAAGCCTGTGGTATCTCCCACGGTGATTGATAGGGCTTAGGGCTTTTTTTTCTGCATGCAAATTATGACAGATTAAAGGCTTACACACTTATTACCTTCATATACGTAAATACCTCTAGAGAAGAGGAGGATAACCCTTCCGAAGATTTCTTCTACAGGTCGGCAACTTCGGTGACATACTCGGAATTCAGCGCTAAAACAACACCGTGTATGCTAACGGATTTATGCAGATACATCTTTCTGTAGGTATAAATGTAACCACAGCTACCATGCAAGACATCGCGACCTCTAGATAGTCTATCCATCAATGGGATAGACCATATTGTAATCGACGTAAGACATGTCGCATATGTTCTAGATGTCTGAGCTAAAAACTAACTCAAATCGTACTACTTAAGTTGTAACCAAAATACGCACAAAGATATAACGAACAATGGTTAAGTACAAAGAGGAAATTCGACGTGTGGTATCTACAATCGCAAGGAGCTTTACTCCTATTAATCCCTCGAGAATCGATCAAATCTAGGAAACCAGTCTATCGATGAATATTAAGGATTTCCTTTATTTAACACAGAACCGTAAGCGGATGAAATTCTAACAAATACTCTCTCGTACATATTCGCATCTACGAGTACATTGTACAATATCAATTTAGACAATCAGCTTTCCATGTCCCCCTCCTATTAATGTGTGCCACATCTCAAATCTCAAATCCTCAACACAGATGAATGAAAAATTATGAATGCGAAGCGTTCATTCAATACCACCATCTAATCACTATCCCTTATCAACTGCAAAAGATATTACAATTCTACAAAGGGATATATATCTCCAGCACGGAGAACACCTTCCATTCGAAGAGAAGATATAGGAAAGCCTAAAATGAAAAAGGGAAAACCTGAAAGTAGCTCAAAATTGAAATCCCAAGTAACGCCAATGTAACAGGCTATACACCAGTATCTCTAAATCAATTTTAACTTTTACTGCAATAGTTATTACCATTATAATCATAACAAAGCCATTTCTCAGCCTTGCTTCATATATAGTTCTGTAGTCCTCTAGTCGTCTGCTCCTATTCTCCTTTACGTTTCTTCGCCTGATTCAACTTCTACAACTCCCATTCGTTCTAGTCCGTATCAGCCATCATGGTTTGGACACTCCCTAGTCAGTTTGAATATCCGTAACACAATCATTACCAGAGGCTTAGAGTATAAAGAAAATTTCATTTTAATGATGGTTCCACGTTTCTTGAAAGCAACTCCACTAAACTTTTCCAACTATCATGTCGGTGATTTTGCAAAGCAATGCACTGTGATTCTGTGACGCCATCCAGGGGTAATTGCTAGTACACAAGTGTTAAAGTTGTTGGCACACAAAAACGGGAGGATCTCACATTTGAATATGGACGAGCATATTGCTCTTCCTTGTAACAAAGTACCATACAAACTAAGAGGTCCAACTTTTAAATTACAAAACCTTGGTCCAGCACTACTGAGTTTGCGTCCATGCCTAACACCAAATTTCAACTCTCCGGCAGCGTAGCACAAAAAATATATGAAATGTGCCGCAGAAAGGATTAAAGTGTCCTTAACGTAAGTGATACCGCTATTTTTAAGAGTATCTAAGGCAAAAAGAGGATCCGTGGCAGAAAGATTCATTTTCAACAATGGCATCTAAGCATCTGAGCCCCTAAGCACTAACACCCCTGACCACAAGGAAGAATATAAGCAGTATCTACTGGCAAAACGTGGGTATCGGCTCCTCAGATTGGCATTCCGTATAATTCTGGAATTATAACTCCCAGATAGACATCTACAGAGCTACATCATGTAGTCCTTGTGGCTACAATGCATAGGCTTGGTTAGGTTAGAACGGCTCTCATACGAAATGATTTTAGACAAGTCGTAGATGCATTGGAATACTACAGGCGGCCGTAATATTCCAGAAATCATTTAGATCTCGGAAGTTGTACTCGCAATTGTCTAGGTTATGCATTCTTAAGCGAACTAAGGCAGGGTAGTTGCAAGGGAAATGCGTAACATATTCCCTTTCGTTTTCATCCTTGCAGCTCCTGCAGAAATAATTGTGAGGAATATTCAGTCATTGCGTAAGAAAGCAAATACATTGGTGAGTTTCTCAATTTTCAACGGTTGATCAGCTCCCTTAATCGTTTGGAAATATTGTAGGTTTGGCCCATAGAGGTAAGTATAGATGTCTCACAGCGAGGTGCTGGTGAGCCCATCTCTATTCATAAATATGATTGACCCTAGTGGTGGTTTGAAAATCTGTCATTTGTTTGGAGTAAGAAATACTACGTCTTTCTTGGAACCCTAGTCATGCCAGCTTCTTAGCGGCGCAGTTCCCTAAAAAGTACGAGAGCCTGAACCCAATGTAGTGTACTGTCCATTTAGCTTTCTCGTTAAAAGAGTCTTTAATCACCGATTTCTTTGTAATATCCGTCGAGGGTATTAGATTCAGATTGAATAGCCGAAACTTCGATTTGGAAGACGTTACGGTGCATGGATAGACTTGACGACTAGGGTATGAAGAGGTCCTTGAAGAAGAGCCTCGCACCAACGCTTTTTGCAATGATTGAAATTTAAATGATTTCTCCCTTCATTTCATTCTAGAATCATTAAATTTAAAGCCGGTTGATTGGGGAAGCCCGCTATGCAGGCTGAGTAGACTAGCATGGCCAACATGCTCTTCCATTGCTGAGTATATTTCAATCTAAGGACAAAGTTTGTGTCAGGCTTTATGCCTGATCTAAAACAAATTAAGCAGAATTTGACGAGCTGGCGTTGGAGAGGTTCTTAACGCGCCGGTGGTCCTTATAATGCGGAGTGTTGCACTTTTTTCAGTAATGTACAGGTAATGCATACATACCTTGAGGTCATAGACTCCACACTAAGTCTTCAGCCTCCTTCCACGAGTAGACGCCAACAGGAGGTATTTTGTTTACTTCTACTGCTTTTCCATCCACCCCAGTCTGCTTTCCTTTAAGATGATACTCTTCGCGGAACTAATAGACGGCATTTTCGTTAGGTATGATGACGCATAGTATCTCAAACTCAAGACGTTGACTCTTATGCTATGGCAATAAAGCAGCTAAATGATCACAATAATATCAGCATGGACACAAATTTAGGGATGTTACGTAGGTAACTCGCCGAATATCTTGTGACAGAAAGTGGGTGTATTGTGCGTTAGAGTACCTCCTGGGAACTTAAGAAGAGGGACTTCTAGTTTGAAACAATCCACATAATGACAAGAATATCAGGAGTTCCTTAGTTATTTAGTTCCATACAAAAGTAGCTTGTCAAATGTCTCATTCTTCTCTCAGCGAAGACATGACAAACAACGAATTCCGTTGGTGCACTAACCTGTAACCTGTGATTACAGCAGAAATGATTGACGTATGCGCCACAATGACTTAGCTTTACCAAAAAGTGCGACCTCTTCTTACTATTGTATTTATTGGTGAACAGATTCTAGGTATTCAGAACCGATGACCTAGTCCTTAATACTTCCACTGACCATGATTACTTGTACTTTCACTGAGAGAACAGCCTGTGAAGCATGGAGCGCCGACCACCTTCTAATCAACTCATCAGCTCTCTCGTTGTCTGGGAAATCCGTACCCCGCATGGGGTCACCGTATTGGCACTGGAAGACTTAATTTGAATTGAATCTCGTACCGATGTCCACTTTGGAACAATCGATGTTACTTGTCACTGTCATCACCGATGAGCCAATTGTTATATCCACAATTTAGGGCACAACCATGTTATAGGATTCAGTGAAATATGTTGCTGGCGTAGGTAAGAACTGCCTAAGTAACGAAGGTGGCGAAGAAACTGCAGTATGTGGTCTGCTGATTCTGTTCACCTTCACACGCTATTCCCTTTTTCAGGAGGCCTTTTTTGATACGGTAGTGACCTGATTAAAGGCCTGCCACAATACGAATCCGACTTTTACTGAGTTAGTGCTTCTCTTCCTTCTTGGCATAAAGAATTTGGCCACTTTCCATTTTCATCCAAAACAGCTCTAAACTGATTTTCGTATTGCTCCTAGCAAATCCATTTGCTACTGCGTTGACATCATAATACCTCGTATGTCCTGTCATCTCAATGAGATGTAATTAACAACTTTGTTGTCAGGGCTGTCTAGATCTATTTAAGCCTTCCTTGGTGCACAATTTGGATTTTTGATGGCTAAATTATAATAATTTCAGTTCTACTTTGCAACTAACTTCTCTTAACAATTTAGTTTAATTGAACTGAACCATTAACGATTAAATTTACGAGTATGAGGAAGAATTGTTTTGTTTGTAATTGATTATCAACAACTAAGAACTAATACATTTTCGAAGAATTTATTTACGACAGTTATTCACTCTAAATACGAGAGTGAACCTATTAAGTTGTAGATGAGATGAAAGCTCAATGAGCTTAGTTGTAATCGTTAGCTGTTAGTTGAAACTAATTTTCATTCACAACTGCTGGCCAAGGATATTTCAATCTCCTATTTTACCCAGCCAAGGATAAGACTTCAGGAAAATCGTATACCATACAATGGATAAATGTCCTAACTAAGTATACAGAATTCTAATTTGGAAATCCAAAGATGCACATGCAAGGATGTACGAGTAGTTCAATGTTAATTGCGGAAGCTCACTTAAGTCGAATAATGAATCAGTTTACCGAATACTACAAACTACATCAAAATTGTATCTTCTTAACGAGGTGTTAGTAGTTGAGGCATCTAAATACCAGGCATAAGGTCCAAATTTGCATATATAATACACAGGATAAGTGAAAATGCAAGTGAATAGAAGAGATTTATTTGAAACAGGTATTTACCAGAATAACCAAAGTGCAACCTTAATACGAGTAGCTACTCGTATGTCTCATTTAAACCAATTCAACATTCATGAATTCAGGTGAGATGTGAGAAGAGGTTTTTTAAATTATTAAAATTATGAATAGGACAACAATTTTACTATAACGATGATACATAAGATAATCGACAATGGCTAATCCATTAAGGCATTCAACCTTATTCCCAAAGCATTTTGAAGACCAGATGTTGATTCAGAATTCTTAAAAAGAATTAATTGTCACTAGGAAAAAGCTGTGCATGATTCCAAATTCGAAATTCTAGCACTACTTGAGCATATGACATTTTAGGCAGGAAAAGACTTTGTCGGAGTGAACTGAAACGATACAGCCTTGAAAGTAAAAGTTGTTCAGGTTCAACTAATTCAGTCTGATTCATAACAAGCTGTCCCTATTTACATAGAGCGTTCGCAAAAAATCTTACCTAAGTACAGGTGGAGCTACAGACCGGAGCCAAAATGACTCTCTGCCCAGTGCGGAGTGGACCTGGGCCCCAGCCAACATGACTCTCTGGCCAGCCCTGTTGCTTACAAGTTAACTTGTTCAAATTTCGCAAACCAACTTAAGATCTCTCTTCAATTATGCACCCCCCTGTAGTGGGTCTTATCCTTCTGCGTTTTGCTCGGTAATGGATTAACAGGCTTTCCCAACTGAAGCGCTGGTATTCATCTACTTTACATCCCACGGCCATTGAAGCCGATAAATTCATTTCAGCTAAGTCCACGTCGCTGTATAGGCTGAGCAGTTTTGGTTAAAAATCGTCCCCCACCCTCCTCTTTTGATAAAGTCCGTGCTTCTGGTCCAACAAAGAGGACTGAGACGATCAATATTTTATTGAGCTCTAGTCTGGCTACCACTGCAACATTTGCTGTTCAATTGTATTTTGAATCCAAAATGGTGTGATTGGCAAGGTTATTCTTCGAGTGATCTCGAAGATGTCGTTGTTTACATTAACTGCGAAGCCTAGATAGACAAAGTTCATGACTACCTCGAAGTAGTACCCGTCTATTCCCAATTGCTGCATGTAGTTCATTATTCCTTTATCTGCTCCGCTTCTGCTTTAATACTTGCAAATGCCTCACGAACGTCTTGCTATGTTCTGCATTCAAAGATTGTGTCTCTGGTGTTAACTTGCGATTTTCTGCTATACTCTCCAAGTATTGCCCTATTGAAAACCCTTGTTAATACCTAAAGTCGCACTTATACCATTACCGGCCGTCATGAAGTAGCGAGGTTACTCCATGTCTGGAAAAATTCAGTAAAGATGCCAAAACCGGGCATGGCTTCAGATAATTTTTCACGCTATATGCTGTCATAGGCGGTCGTGTTGATTTGGAATTCTACAGCCTATTCCAAGATTTGTCATCTGGTCGACTGTGGACTTTCCGGGCATAACACCACTCTTATAGGGACGAATCTGGTGGTTGACAGAAGGTTTCAAGCGATTACATAGTTCGCCAGAGAATATCTAATGGGAAATGTTATGGAGACTGCCTGTATAGCTGGCGCAAAGTAAGTAGTCTCCCTTCTTCAGGGTTGCGATACATTGCCGAGGTTCCATTCGTCTGGCATGCTTTGGTGCATACTCTTCACAAAGTCACCTCCTGCTACCTTGAACAGCTCGGCAGTAGCTGTAGTATCCGCAGCCTAGTTGAATTTAACTTAAGTCGAGTTTGTTCTGCCTGGCAGCGGAAATGGTTCCTCTATACCTTCAGCACTCACGACGTTCAGTCCATAACTTGTTGACTTGTCGTCTTCTGTTTACCTTATTGTAAAATTTCCGAACGTCTTTTCTGCTCACCTTTTTTCATTGTGGAGATTATGAGCCGCTTGGTCCTCCTTTATGCTTTCGAATTGTATTTCTCTGCATGTACCAGCTGGTATTCATTGTTAAACCACGGTCGACGCAGAGATGATCTGGCGAAACCTGACAAAAGCGGCATCTCTGATCTCTTCTTGGGGCAAAGCTACAAACCACTTGGTTGGCAAGGGCGCTGGATGTTTTTTCGAAGTCATACGATTTCACGGTATTTTCTCTTCTAAGGGGCGTGCTTGTCCCTCAGAACGTTCGAACATCCAGGATACTGGAGGTGCGTCTTCCTCGATCGTAATATGATCAGTAGATAGACGTGCCACTCTGAAGCCGATAAGCCTAAATCCGTTGTCGGATGTGGTGTCATGAAGGCTATATTTACGAACTACAATACACCTAGGACGATTTTAATATCATCCGATCTATTCCATTGCGCTTCTACGGTGACGGTTAAATCTAATTGGCAGCAATCTATGGCTTCCGTGAGTTGCTGAGGTGCCAAGTAGTTATCCCGACAAGTACGCCCCAACTTGGATGGTCAGGACTTTTGCGACACCTCTTGGACATACGAGTAAAGGGTCTACACAGATGTTAGTGATTATGAGTGCTGCCGTTTTCCCAATTTCAGCTATTTCACCATGCTCCTCTAGTTCAGAGGTCCGAAAATCTAGCTTTGAAGCAATTTTTAGACTCGGATTTCAATATATCAAAGAGGACCAAGAGGATGGGTGATGGCAACACTCTTGATTCGATCTTGGTAGTTCTTTCGCTGTTCCTTTATTTAACTTTACATGGTGGATCGAGTTTTTAATTTTAACCTGCAAATATAAACGTTTACATATGCGGTTTTCAGAGGCCACCGCGGGAATGTAAGACAAGCGTAATCTATCCTAATTCCGGTATAAATGCATATGGAACTGGATTAAGGGTGTCCTTAAATTCCTTTTGCCATTCGAGGTAGATCACAGGGCTTGGCTCACAATATTGTCCATTCCACTGCGGTCTTACATACGAGTATGAAAGTCCATACTTTTTCAAGTGAGAGCTTTGCTTTTCATTTGCCTTCTCAGCTCATGGAAACTGCGATTCGCCATAGAAATTATCTAATTGATCTTTGCTCTAAACCCATTATTAGAAGTTACAAGGTTCAATCCTCATTCACAGTCATCTCTGATATCCTACTGCGTCATTCCTATATTTCTGAGAATATTTTCATCAGAGTTTTTCAGAGTTTTAACTGACTTCCATCCTGCATATTCGAACAAATAACTTGGAATAGCATGACATTACTGTATGCGCTATCCCAGGCAAGTTAAAAAGTATCTAATGCATCTAAATATTATTTTTCATTTTCTTCTAAGGTAAGCTGCCAGTCTATCAGTGTTTAGACGCTGTTATTCTAATTTTGTCTACATCGTATGATTTATTCTGCAAAATGTCCTTTCCACATGTTTGGTGACAAACGGATATCTATTAGGACATAGAGCCTTCTACTCGTGCGTTATACCCTAGGAATGCTGTATGTACTTTCATTTAATCCACTGCAAACTCAGGTAGTCTGAGCATTTAAAACACTACTTCCCAACAATTGCACTGAAGATGCAAAAGCTGTATTGGAGCGGAAATTACACCACTCAGAAACACTGTGCAACGGATTTGCAAGTCTTTATCCTCCTGATAGATTCCACTGTCTTTTGCTCCATATCTCTTAAGCCAATAGACATGGAACAGGCTGTCATGCTCTTGCCAGACAAGTCGAAGCTGTCACTATGAATAGATCAAAAGTCCTCTTCATCAACGCCCACCGAAAATTGCCACAAGAACCCCAGAACTACCGGAATAAGCATTCTACGAACTGTTTTCCTTCAATCAGCCTACCAGATATATTCATCCCCGACAACCAAATGGCAAGCATCGCATCCTCTGTCAATCAGATGGCGGCTTATTAAAGGGATTCAGTCTAGCAAGGCAGAAAAAGTAAAAAAAAAAATAAATAAAAATCAGATACAATGTTACCACCACCATCACCGTTATCACTGCCACCCCAAACTACCGTTAACAAAGTTTTAGCGAGATTTTAATCATTTCTTGATTGTTGTTCGAAAATTTCATTTCATTTCAATCTGCGCGCCAAAAATGATGGTGACGGCAACAACAACAACGACAGCAACAGCCACGGCAAAGGCAACGGTAATGGCAATGGAACTTTACCCTTTAATTTGCGATACGTGCGCTGAATGCTGAATTTGGGAAATGCCTTCCCTGCCATGGGAACTGTACGGAGAACCTATGTGCCACCGCCCAAAGGTAACTTTACACAACCTTCAAAGGCGAAACTTTACTCTAGCTTCAATGATTCTTGTTTTTTTTGTTTTTTTTTTTTTTGTTTCGATGAGATGGGATTAATGGGGGCTGGAGCTGGCAGCAGAAGGTTGAAAGCCCGGCAATTTTACAAAATTTGTTTGTTGACGGAATTCGAAGGGTAACGTCTATCAATGTCACCCCTGTAGTCTCAGTCAGAAACAACTCACAATGAGTTGCATGCAAATATTAGCTCAACGCTTTATAACGACTATGAGTAGGAGTACGAGTACGAATACGAGACTGTAACGATGAAGATGAAGTTTTACCATGTTACGAATACCATGAGCATGTGCCATGTTTTTCTATGAATCTACCCATGTACTTCCCTTTTAAATGTTAGCCAGGCATTTACTAAATTTTAGGCAGCCTTCAATTTAACGGAGAATTCAGTGTAACTTTTTTTTACAAAAGAAGACTACTACTCTACTCATACCGCGTTGTGAAGCCAGTTGACATGTCTGATGCTATCGATATTGTTGCGTGACAATAATTTTCACGGATACCTTCCGAAAAATAAAGAACAAACCACCTATCTTAGTGGGAGGGAAAGAATAACGCCAACCTGATATAGAATGTAATTAATTTGGCTTAGAAGCGAACTTGTCGTGTTCGCCTGTCCTTGAATCTTGTAAGCAAGGATGAGTTGTCTCCACCTTTCAATCGGCAGGGGTGGGTACACGTAATAATTTTCTGGTGAAAATTTCAAACTTAAAAGGTATCAAGTTGTAAGGAAACTTTATTACCAAGATACACTCGATACACGTGGGTTTAAATGGGCGTCGGCTTTGAGAACCGACGCCGCTTTTCACCTTCGGAATGGTAAGAGGATAATGTTTTCCGGTTTAGTATTTTAATTGGTCGCTTGTACCTCAGACGAAAACAGGTTCCTTTTCATATGAATCTACCACCACTGATGCTTGGTGCGATAGAGCGAGCCAAACTTTCAGCACTTTCGAGTACCTTGTATTCTACCCTTTCTTAGGAATTGATGATGATGAGGAAAATTGGTTTCTCCCTGTTCTCTCGGGCATGAGAATATTGAACAAAAAAGAACTTAAAATCTTCGTCTTCTTCAGACATAAGACCGAGGTTTTCTTGAGTGTATTAGAAGGGCTTTCAAATATCAACTAGACTAGTCCTCGCATCCACGAACAAGAGTAAAGTTATTTATACTCCCGGGCGGTCAACGATAATGGCAATCGGCTTTAAGACCTAGTTTTGCTACCAGTCAGACCAGTCAGACATCAAAACGGAAGAGCTTAGTTAACTGGGATTTACCACTTTACATACATATGATAAAAGTCATTCTTTTCTCCCCGAAAGAAGCAGGTCGCTTAAGCCCATCTTGTGAAGTTCCTTTGCAAGAGCGCCTCTCCTTGTAAGGATACCTATAATTTACCTGCAGTCAGTTCTTCTAAGAGATAGAAAAAAATCGAAAGATTTCTTACATGGTCCATGCTTTCAATTCATATGAGTGCATAGTGTTCAATGTACTCAAGACAATAACAGCATGCAAGCCCTAAGGTAATTCGGTTTCTTAAATGGCTTCCTGTAGTCCTTTTTTTCGTTCCTTCTATCAAAATTGCTCAATCTTTTGAAGAAAGATATTATGCGCCTACGGTAGGGCTGAGCACCTGCAGCTTGATGCGGGAGTAGGCCTAACGTTCACAGAAGTAGTGCTTGCTTTCTCGACAAGCGTCACAAGATGTTGAGTAGCTTTTGCCCAGCACATTTAGGTGCTTAGTAAAAGCGTAGTCCCTCGATACAACGCCAGTAAGAAGTCTGCATCTTTTTCTACAGAGAGACAGCAAACAGAAGCCGATGACCTCTAAGACACGTCAGGAAGCATTCGCTGATACTTCTGCCGGCAACCTGGAGAGTCATGCCATCTGTAGTCAAGCTCAAATAAAACCCAACTCTCAATGGAAACCACAGCCGGGGTCCAAGGAAGTCTAAACCCCTCTAAGCCTCACCTGGCAAGTTCGTCATCGATGTCATTCGTGTGATCCCATTGTGACCTGGGACCCAGTCAAGACTCTAATGAATTCAGCCTTCCGACTGCGTTAAGTGAAGTTCTGCGTTCTCGAACTAGCTTGGAAGTCGCGAGAGGTATACCGAAGCTCTAAGCGCAGTTTGACTATGGCCACAGGCGCAGATGATTAACCCACCTGCGTATATCTCCACTTAGAAGACAGATGCAAGCTTTCCTAACGAGGAATGAAATTTAATCTTGCCAGCCTCCAGAAAGACACCAGCGACACATCTTAAAAATGTTTTGGAGCATTCTGTGAATACCTGACTTCATTCTTTTCTTAACACAGATGCTTGCCGAAACTATTCCTTGACAAAAAGAAAGTCGATGTCGTATTTTTTCCGCAGCAGGAGTTCTGGTGTCAATGCATCAGACCGGCGTCAACTGATAGTTGGCTCGTGAGGTCATTGAAGCTCCAGTGCGTGTTATAGCGAAGACCAATTCTCTTCAAACGAATATCAAGTGGAGGGAAATTCATCAGTACGACTAGAGCAGATCCTAGTTAGGGAAAGCCTCCATACAGTCGTGACAGATCGTTCTTTGGAGTCTGGTAAAAGCAGCAGTGACGTATTTTAATGAAAGCTTGTTCGATCTGACTAGCAACGCATACGATGTCATAGCCGTGTACAAGTAGATCATAGGCACCCTTCTTGGTGATAGGCCCCATATCTTGCTGACAGCTCACTTGCACTACTAGAAGGCCGACGGCGCCTTAAAGACTCTCGATGCAACATATTTAGTCCAGAAAAGTTTATTATACAGGATAATACACAAATACTTAGCTTCCCTGGAAAATCGGATAGTTGTGCCTTTAAACACTACATGGGTTAGACCAGTCAGCTTCCTTTTTCTCGTAAAGGGAACTTTCTGTCAGTCAGCCAATTCCTGGTGCACCAGTCATCAATCACATCTACGACTGCATGCGCTTTAGAGCAGACAGTTACTAGGCATGATAAGCCAGATATAGTAGATCTATATCGTCTGCATTAACCTGAACATAGACGTCAGAAGTATCGAAGCGTTAAGCAGTGTGCCGGCCAACCTGCGTCATAGCAGCGAAGACAGGAAATCGTCTTGCGGGCAACCCATGTTTATCCCCGCCACCGTATATTTGCCGCATCGGCAATCAGGGTACTATTTACAAGTATCGCTTGTATACAGGAAACTACATAGTTGTTCATCTACATCTACGATACGTATTTCTTAAAAAGTTACGCTGTTTCACGCACCCGTAATGTCAATGAAAGTGCCTGTGGCGTACTCCTGTTGAACCTCAGTCTCGCAGGATCTCCCGCAAAGCACAAGCAGCTCAACCATTCTCTCCATTCTTTTCAAAATGAAGGAAGTCAGATCAATAGGTCTGAAGCTCTTGACGAGCGTGTAGCACTGTTTTCCGATTTTCGGTATAAAGGCTACTCCTACTATTCAATAGAGTTTCGATATGTATGCCTATGCCAAGCTAACAGTGAAGATTCTCTTCAGAGTTGCCAACAGCTGGTCTATACCTTTTTTTAGCATAACTGGTTATATGCCAGAGGACTTTAAGTCATCAAAGGAATCAACACCTTGTTTGATGGCCTTATGCGTCACCAATACCGATTACAGATACCAACCACGGCAAGCTGCATTGCTCAGCTCACTTGGACGAGTAGTTTGGTTAGTAGGAGATGGTTATCTGCTGGTTTTGATTAAGCTATATGGGAAGTAGTCTTAGAGAGTTTTCTCTATTTCTACTCAGTGTACGAGGGTTGTCTGAAAATGATACAAGACATTTTTTCCCAAAATTTCTTTTTTATTTTTCTACATAGTCTCCTTGTAACTCCACACACTTCTTCCAGCGATGCTCCCATCTCTCTAACCCATCCAAATAGTACTTGGCGTTTTTCTCTGCAAAATGATTGTTCACGAAGGTGATTGCCTCCTCATTTGACGAAAATCTCTGTCCTCTGAGCGCAGTTTTTAGATAAGGGAACAAAAAGAAGTCGCTTGGGGCTAGATCTGGTGAATAACTCGGATGGTCCAGCAGTTCAAACCGTAATTCACGGATTTTCGCCATGGTAACCGCTGAGGTGTGAGACGGCGCGTTGTCTTGGTGAAACAGGATTTTCTTTTTCTGCAAATGTGGCCGTTTTTCCGCAATTTCTGCCTTCAGCTTGGCAAGTAATGATACGTAGTATGCTCCTGTAATGGTTCTTCCTCTTTGAAGGTAATCGATTAAGATAACACCTTTACTATCCCAAAAAAAGTAGCCATCACTTTCCCAGCCGAAAAAACAGTTTTTGCTTTTTTTTGGAGCCGACTCGCCCTCTGCAGACCTTTGTTTTGACTGAATTTTTGTTTCGGGCGTATAATGGTGTATCCAAGTTTCATCTACAGTAATTAATCGGCACCAAAACTCGGATTTATTGCGCCTAAACTGCACCAACAGAGCCTTGGAAATGTTCATTCGAACACGTTTTTGGTCTAACGTAATCAAACGCGGCACCCAACGCGCGGACAGCTTTCTCATGCCTAAATCTTGATTTAACATGTAAAAAACACGTTCTTTGGACATTTTCATAACCTCTACCATCTCTCTCACTTTAATTCGGCGGTCGTCTAAGACCATTTGGTGAACTTTAGCAATGTTATCAGTCAAATACGCAATTTTTTCCATTTTCACAAAAAACACTCAAATCGACTCACTCAAACGACTGTCAACTAAAAACTGCGCTTCCAAAATGACTGAAACTTCGGTTAATAATTGTCAGAAGATGTACAACTAGCATTCACTAGCTTTTATTGACGAAGGCCGCTATCTTTACGTTGCGGAAACTTTTCAGATTGATTCCAGTCTCGTTGATTTTCTTCTTTTAAGCGACTGCTCCGGTCTTTTGGCAAAAGTCTTTATAAGCGGTATTCTTCGAAATTAGACTTGATCTTGTAAAGATTCCAGTCTTCCTCCAAATTAGTCCCTGCGTTCCACCAAGGGATGGGCGATCCGCAGAACTGCTTTCTAGCTTAACATGCCAGTTCAAAACACTTATATGGGCATCCTGCAGATTCTGATTTTATTCTGAATTTATTGCTGCCCATTGACAGACTTGCTGATCTGCTCCTCAGAGAGTGCCCAGTAGATTTTCGTCAAATTCCTCCTCGTCAATTCGAATTCTGAACTCCATGTACATAAGATCTGATATGAAGACCTCTTATAGTACTATCTAACAGGTAATTTCCTAGCGTGAAAAAAACTATTCACTGCACACGAAACCCCTAAATAGTGTCACCTCTCTGATCTTTCAATAGAAACCACCGAAGCTTCACAGACGTTGCAATCAGGTCATGTTAACTGCAAAGTTTGACAGTAGACGTACAATAGAATCTTTTAGATTCATGTTCGTTGACAAATTTTGTATAAATACTTTCGCTCGCATCTCCATAAACTTGAAAATGATCCAAAAGCTCGTAGCTCTTCCCATTTATTTGGTCTTGAGTGTTATCATGGATGAACAGGTCAAGGGTCGAAAATACTTAGCTCCTTTAAAAGACCAGAGATGAGACATTAAGTTGTGAACTAAGTGTGGTGGGTATGCTGACTCTTAACAGTGGCAATTCAGTCATTCGGTCGGCTATGACTGGGTGAAGGACTCTGAAGGATCTCACAATTATTTTCGCTTTATATGATTCCTCTGGCTGCTTTTACAATAAGCTGAAATATGTAGTGACATTCCTAAGGCTCAATCTTTACGTAATAGAGGAGAAAGTTGTTCAGAATACTGTTACTAATGGAATGAATTAGAGATCGGAAATAGTCGAACGAGCTACAGAAGGGGTAGGCCGTAAAAGGCTAACATTTAAACGGCAACTGGGAAGGAAAGGGCAGGGAGCAAAAACACTTTACGTGCAGGCAAACGTTAAGAGTCACACTCCATTGATATCTACAGAAAAAGGAAATAAATCGAAAGACATACTTAAAGCCAAATAGACCTGCCTTGTATTGTGCCGAATAGACTCAAGGGAAAGAATATTGCTGACAATTATTTCGTCTACAATTTTGCCAACGCACGGTTCTGACATTAAACTACGAGCAATGCTACAACCAACGAATTGTAAATGTTCAAAGAGAAAGAAGTATTAAACCGTAAAGGTTTTATTGTCCTTAATGTCCCGGTACCATGGGAGTCAGGAACCCCCTGGATTTCGGTTCGGGCCTGACTTGTTGTATTTTACTTTGAATGGCACTATAGTCCGGAGCTTAATGCACAACCAACATTCCTTTTTATTCCGAACGATCACTAGCTGACATGCTACAGTTACGTTTGAGGTGTTGGTTAAGGTCCTTTTCCGTTTGCTCACCGAAGTCCTCGTATACAGCCCCATATCGGTCAGGTGTATGTCATAACTCACATCTGTCGTGGTCGTGTACTGACTTCCTTTGAAATCTTTACTTCCTTTGAAAACTTCGAAGTTATATCTTTCTAAAATAGCGGGCTATACAACATGTCTTTGCAAAAATTTCTAAAAATTCTTCGAGAACGATGGAGGCCGTGCTGAACAAACTTATGCCTCTATAGTTGGGACGATTGTGACATGGTCTCTGTCAAGTCTATAGTTAAAACGATTGAGGTGGTGGTAACCAAAAGTCTTGAACCGACAAGACTGAGTAGAAAATCGATGTACAGGGTGAATGGCTCGAACTCCAACTTTTTAAAATGCTATAATTTTTTTATTTTCTGATAAATTTTATTGTGCCATAGCAAAAAATGTTGGAAAATACATCAATTTTCAAATTGTATCAGTAGTTTTCAATATGTCCACCTTTGGCGCGAATAATGGCCTTGAGACGGCCGAAGAAAGCATCGCACGCTGCACGCAAGTGTCTCTCGGTATTTTGGCCCATTCCTCGCGAAGTGCTTGTTTGAGGTGGTCCCAACTTTGGTATTTTTTAGTGCCAACCTTCGCCTTCAAAATACCCCAGACAGAGAAATCCAACGGATTTGCATCCGGAGAATTTGCAATCCATTGTGTCGAAGAAATGAAGTGTGGAACATTGTTTTTTAACCAATCTTGGTTGACGCGAGCTTTGTGAGACGGTGCCGAGTCTTGTTGAAATGTCCACTGTCTCCGACCGAAATGATTGTTTTCTCAATACTGCCTCTAAGACAGTTTCACGGTATATGATCGCATTAATTTTGATGCCACGGTCCAAAAATACGATCGGAGATCGACCATCAGCGGTTATTGCGGCCCAAACCATCACCATCGGTGCTGTCTGCTTTCTGGTGGCCGTCCGAAAGTGTAAATTTTCGAAGGACCTCTCTGGCAAGTAAACTCCGTCATTTTGTTTGTTGCACACATATTGCTCGATAACAAATGACGACTCATCGGAAAAAATAAATTCGGCAACTCACCACTTTCGTACAAGCGTAGCAACTCCTTCGCTCTTTGGACTCTAACTTTTTTCGGTTGCGGTGTAACATCGTGTGCTTTTTGGAACTTCAATGGCTTGAGCCCAAGCTCATTTTTCAGTATGTGTTGCATCCGCTCCAACGATATGTTGAGCTCACGAGCCACTTTTCTTCCACTTCGAAGCGGATTTCGCTCAATTCGAGCCTTCACTTTCCGAAACATTTCTGCCGATGTTGCTGTTTTGTTATGACCACCTCCATGGCGTTTTGCAACGTTGCCAGTATCACGATAACGAGCTATGGTTCGAGACACAAATGATTTATTCACTTTGAGGTGCTGGAGGGCTCTAACGATAGCTACTTGTGGTTTTCCAGCCAAATATAAAGCAATCACACAATCACGTTTGAATTCCAAAACACAACTGAGACGCAAATCGTTTAAAAGTCTTGTAAATAATAAAATTATCTGTCATGTGTCAAAATTTGAGCTCACTGTCATGAACGGTTTGGAAATTATAGCAGTCTGAAGTTGGATGCAGTTTTAGTCATTCAGGGTGTATATTGGCGAGGTATTTAAGAAACCCTCAAGGCTTTTTAAAGTGAGTGTACATAAGAGACGAAACCGCCCGTATATTATACATACATGTGGTAGGTAAAAACCCTGAAGGCTGCCGGTTTGATTGTGGAACAGCTACCATTTTACGAAACCAATTTTTTAAGTAATAGACTTCTCGTAGACTAAAATTGTTCGGATTAAGACGAAAACGATAAAATAGATAGGCTTATTTGAGCCTCGAAATGACCTTCCTATAAAGACTTATGCAAAAAGATTCGAACCATTCGGTGAAACCAGCTGAATTCTCAATAGGAAAGTAACGAGACACTACACGAAGCAGAAACATTCTATCTCATACTCGAAGCTCACTCCGCAAATAATCCAGTCGAAGCTCTCTCACAAACAACTCTTATCAATGGGATTGCAGCGAGCTGAGTGACAGGTGCTCTCAGCTATGATATTATCTGTCGCCGGTTGAGGCCATTAAGCAGCATACATCATTTGATGGGTTCAAGTTTAAGAACCGACACCACGTATCCAGCTAACTCTTCGTATCATTCAAATCATCGCCCTCCTCCTATAAAAGAAAAAATTGCTGGGTGCAATTCGCACTAAAGTTTGGATGATGGACTCAGGGATATGCTGTAGCCTGAACAAAATTCGTTAGGTAAGCTTGTCTGTATCATGGGAGGGATACAGTATCAGCCAAGTTGCATTTAAGGTGTTGCTAAATATGTATATAAGAAATAGTAATAGGGTCATGAGGAATTGTCAATGAATTTCATAGGCAAAACTCAGAAGACGTCTTCTTATGACCTGAGCCAGCATTCAAATTTCCTGCGTTCACGGTTATGTCATTTAAGTCCTTCAGCATACAAGAAAGCTGTCCCTCAGATTAAAAGATTTTTTTCATCACCAATGTCCTTATATAGATAACTCACTTCATCACTGGGCCAAGCTTCCTGTGACGATGATGATGACACCGCAGAAGACTTTTTTTTTTTTCCTAAAATTACAGATTAACAACTTGTGGTTCTTTGTGTCGCCCTGCTGCTAGTTATCACCACAAACTATGCTAAAGTATCTACAAAAATTCGCTAATAACTCCTAGAGTATACGGACGTTCCATTCAAAGGATTTAGTTTGATATAGTTGAGGTAAATTTGTCTTTAGACAGCTTGCTCCGGAATCCCCACCACGAACACTGATTCTTATTTCTTAATTTGGCTACAACGTATTTTCGACAATCTTCCGATCATATTTCGTTAAATGGAACTCTGCGTGACATAACCACAAACCTCACCCACTCCACACGTCAATTCAATGAGTTTCGGCCTGTCATAATCGATGGCCATAACATTTTCCGTTACCAGATCGAAAAATTACCGTAAAACATCGTAACATTAATTGGTAATAAAATTGTTGATTAACTTCTGACCAAATTTGATGGATATCCATGGGTGGCATTGGCTTGGTTTTATCCATTCCTCAGAGCCTGTCATCCAACAAGCGCAAGGTAATAAAACAGGAAAAAGCATCACCCTGTGATCGATTTATTTTCTCTTTTTTTGAATTCTCTTTTGCTCTTCGCTTTTTGAGTGCTATTCGCTGTTCGAACAATGTGTAGTTCGTGGGAAGATGTCAGGTCAGTGGGTTGATGGATAATGTCCTTTTACAGGACACTCGTTTACACTATCACCATGCACCAAAGGAGACAACGATGTGTAAGGGGGTTTTACTGGCAGCGCAACTTTGTTCGCCAAAGAAAACAAAAAAAAACCACAGCGGCGCAGAGGAAAAGGAAACAAAGGCAAGCCTGCAAGGAACAGGAGGCAGACAGGTGACACTTTCGTTGACGATGCTTCTGACTATCGTGTGGTAACTTGCTTGTAAGCCTTAACGCCACAGGTGCCATTGCAAACGAGGGGATTTCGAAAAATGATATATACGAAGGTATCTACTCTTTACCAACCCATTTTAATTTTTTTTTTTTTTTCTCATAAGCTTTTCCTTCGTTATTGGTGTGAGGAAAGCCTGTAATTCGGTCCAACAAATAAATGGGCGGAGGAAATTTTCGTATTTGCGAATACGTGCACTTTTCGTGACACAAAATTAAATGACATTTTAGCTGATTTTTCTTTTGGAAGGCTGCAAGGACACCACGTAGATCACGGATACACTGTGAAAGATGTTCGGCGGACGTGAGGAATTAAGTGCATCATTGAACGTGTTGTACGACTTTGCATTCTTTTTAAATATTTGCTATCCCATTAAGAATGGAGAAGAGGCAGGTGGAAATGAGAAGAGTTGAGTGTTTAACAATTGAACCATTTGCGCTACTTGCGGACGATAAATATGTCAGCAGTTTAAGTGATCCTAATTGGAGATGAGTCTGTAAGTGCATCCCTCAATGGAAGATAGCCTACATCATGAGATTGGAATTTATTACCATTCTTTTGTAGAAACTATCAAACTATGTTACTGCTGCAACCACAAAGCTCTCCTTGAAGGGGTCGTCCAAACTCATTCCTTCATTCCAAATTAAACGCATACTTTCATATTATATCGTAATAGAAGTGGAATCATTAGACGAATCTCCATTCCTTTCGAATCTCTGTCACTGTCTCCATCATCAACAGAAAATTCCACACAGTTCAATGATAAATTTCGTACCTGGTCTAGCCTGGTCCTTACCAACCAGAAGTTTGTGTTTCCTGAAAACACATTGTAATCGTTCATTTTGTCAGCAAGATTCAGTGCCTGTATACAATACAACTTAATATATACCCCAACGATTTGAGATCCATTAATCTGTCATCATTCCTTCAAAAAAAACTCTGAGAAGACTGATCATCTAACATCTTAACATGTTATCGTATATGTAGAAAGAAAAAATCAGTAGAAGAAACCCACCCACTTATGTGGCTAATTTAAAATACCATGGTATCCAGAAATATGCTATGGTAGCCGTCCTCAACATTGATGATACCTTCATCAATGTCAAAGCAGAGGGATTAACAGCCAGCACGGCTGCCCCACAACCAGAATTAAAATCCACAGTAGACAAATCATTAATCAACTTCTGACAAGAAGATTCATCATCATAGAGCAAGGAGGATTCTTATTTTGAATGCATTTCAGATGCGGCACAGAAAATGTTCCCTTCTGGAAGTGAATATACTGATGACGTCACTAGCATTCACCCGAACACTTCAAAAAACTTAATGCAAAGAGCTATGTTTGAACCGCTCAACTGGACCCATCCCTAGGATGCTGACTTAAGTCTAAGTCTAACTAACTAACTAAACTAAGTCGCTTTTAGGAATTATTGTAGGAATTATGATTCTACTTTGAATAAGGCCTCTATGACACTATTCAAACACAAAAAAATCGCAACTAAAGCCTCATATAACTCATTGACCTTACACTTTGATCATAAGACCTTTAAATGTGTGATGTAAAAATTAAGAGGACAGCTCTAGATCGACTTGAATGTGCATCATCTGTGAATCATCTGTCACGTCGCTATGCCGCAGTGGAACAGTCTCCAAATAGGCTACAAGTCAATCCTCAAATCCTAGGATGTAATGAAAATATTATCTACAGTCCCTTTTCTATATTTTGAGAACGACAGCAGTACCATCGTCGTGCATGGCAGACTAAATGCATGCTGTCATGTCGAAGAGAGAATACATTTATTCCCGTGGGGATAACTCGAAAGTTAATCGAAAAGAATCACTGCGAGGTTAAGTGGTTTTGACAACATCAACGATAATTATAATACTGTCTCTCAACGAGGTGATCAGACAGTTCAACATCCACATCTGCTAGATACCTGATCAACAAAGTACTTCGAGAAACTCCAGAGCTTATGAATCTGCCGGATTTCCAGGCAGGGATACCAGGGAATGCATGAAACCAATGGCACAACTTGTAGCCTAACTAAGCAAATTCGGCTTAAGTTGAACCTAAGGCACACAAAGATTTCTTCAAATGTGAAAAGGTTGAATGCCAACATACTTGGTATGGTATCATGGATATAATGACTTCGGTAGGAGCTCGAAGACAACACCGACATCTGATAAGCTCGTGAAACTGCCCTGCTTTTTCACAAAACAAAAAAAAAGGTGGATCATCCAAAATAGGCTCCTTCAATTTCTTACAGCTATCTAGTGATCCGATGATATGACGTAGAATTAAATCTGCTTCAAAGCAGCTCCTAAAGGTCCCACCTAAGATGTAAGTAAGTGGGGATTCTGTGACATCGAAAATATCGCTCTATGGCTTGCTCGATTCAAGCTTTATATGTTCCTCATTCTGAGTAAAAGACTAAGGTCCAGAGACGTTTTCTTAGTTGTTTAAAGTTCTAGTATTCAATATGCAAAGAGCCATCGAAGTACTCGTACATGTGCAACTACTTAATCTCTTGTGGGTTAATATCACGTTGTATGGGTTAGTCATGTCAAAATAACAATAAGTGGGTAGACATCTTCTCAAGTAAAAGCACGAAGACTGTTTGTACAAGTCGGCCTGTCAGTACCCAGTCATACTACCTACCCTTGTGCTTAAGTCAATGGAAGTCCTTGTCGAGAAAGTAGACGTTAGTCTTCATTTTGCAGAGATTTGCATGTCTACTTAACGAGGTTTGAAGTCTAAAGTGATAGCTATCCATAAAAATATGAACTTGAAACTCTTCATGTTCATCAACATTCCCTTCCTGTTGCACTAACTGGGTGAAAGCCAACTGGACTTATGGCCAAAACTGTTTAAAGAAAACCCTATAAAATCCCACCCCAAAACACCATGTGGAACACCACCCTGCCACTGGGTTTTCGCCCGAGGTAAGAGCACCAAATTGCAACAGAACTTAATCTCTCTTTCTTCCATCAATAAATCACAGATGACCTCACTGTAAAACATCTAGTCACCTGCTCTATGATGACCATAAACCTGCACCAAGAAGAAGTTTTTCGAATATTTAATACACATATTGTAGGTCAGAACGTGAGTGTGAAACCTATTAGTCATCCCTAAGGATTTCTAAACGAGAAATGAAGAAAGCCCAATGTAGGTTTTGGCGTAGTTTCTGCGAAGGATCAACGTCACGGACAACACCACAAATTTCGAACGTACTCGTACTGCTGTTCCTGGTTTGACTCCGATGAAGAATTCTTAGATCTGCTTACGAAAATTCAGATCTTAGCAGCAATCCACCATCCACCCACTGGAAGGTCAATCCGGGCATGAGCTGTGTGTAAAAGCTGTTTGCGCTTCAAATCCTACAAAGCACCAAGACCCTATGGTTACTTTACTGCACAACTACAGAATGCTTTTCAGGTTTTCGATACACTAAAAATCGCCTTTAGGTAACTGTAGTTCTTACAACCAAAGCAGTCAACTAAGCATATGGGATGTATATGTTCGCGAAAGATCGCATACTCATCAGCCCTCTTGTCACGGTATCTCAAGAGAATCTCATGAAATGCAGTCGGGAAACTCCCGAACTACCACCAAAAAGGTAAATCTGTTGAGACTGAACTAACTTTCTCTTATGAGTCTCTTACGTGACTGGTCCTGTGAGTAAGAAAAATCATGATACCCTGTATCGGAAAAGCGAATGAAGATGAAGCAGGGAGCTGCTTGGTAAAAAAATCACTAGCGGGTCAAGAATCTCTCCAGCGGTTTTCCAAACTCCATTTACTATTATCTCAACATTCATCCTGAAATACACTCAACAGAAAGAAGTAGGACAATCCAGGCTATTCACGCTGCATCCCTCAGTCAGCTAACCTTCAATTATCTGATAGTGGTTTCAGCGTCTACTTCAACCACCTGACTCTAGAAAGGAACGAACTGACGTAAAGGCTTCCTCAGTAACTCTATTTACGTCTTCATAGAGAGATCTGATACAGTCGCAGCCCTTGAGGCATAGGCCTTCTCTAAGTCTTCGAAGCTTAAATCTCAGCTTTTTATCAGACCACGGCTAGGCTCAACCTGGATATTGCAACACACGTAGACAGTCAAACAGCGATCAGATTCACTACTTCGAGACTGCCGCGCATATCTCAACAAGGTGGTTAAGCAGCACAAAATCTCAGCACACTCAGATTTCTATGACAAAATAGTAGGTAGCTTGACATATTCAAATCGCCAATGTGATACACCAAAAAAATTACACACTCTCATGCAGTCTCTAAGTCCATTCATAGGTGGACTCATTGAAAACTCCATGAGAAAACTAAACGATCAAGAGTACTAATCTACGATTTCTACATAATAAATCTGCATCATAATGCCGTTCGTATGCAGTTACCTGGACTATCTCCTTGGTTCCAGGATTAGCTAGACTTAGTGCACCTCAACGAGGACCATTCTAAACTAACCTAACCTAATCCTTTACAGAAAGATGGAAAATGTTCACCAATATCAGCAAAAAACTGTAACCGTTCGTCAGTAGGTGTCTACAATACATAACAAGCCCAATTATATATTTACGCATAGCTTTACGAGAGGACAGGGTTTTTAGATATCTACGCAACCAACCAGCAGCATAAGTGTCACTGAATTGCCCACATATAATGCAATCAAATCTACTAACCCAACATTCATCGAGAGGAACTCGGACAATGTATTGCACTTTGAAAAAGGACATCCAAAATAACAAATATTATACATCTCAAGCAAAGATCTTTTCAGCAAATACCAGGTCATCGTAACTCAATGAACACCAACCCACCACACAACATTTCAAAAATACCGTCACGTTGAAAACCCAACCACTCCTCCACACAGTCTTCAGAATGTCAAGACATTTTTCTAAATTTATTTAAATTTGACAATTTCCCACACAAACAGCTAACGGCAATGTAACTTACTTCATAAATTTTCAAAAAAATATCTCAAAAAAATTGTATGCATCTCTACAGATAGTATTTTTAGCCAGAGGGCTAGTTAGAGAGAAGTTTTTCAACTTCGACGAACATCGAATTACGAAAAGTTGCCATTGGGGGAGAAGGATATATGCTCACTTGTAAAAACCTTTAAATTGACAATTTTTACCCATTAAATGGTATCTTGAATGAGAGAGAGACATTGTCAAGGAGTAATGTCTATTTGTGGAGACTACCTACTCTCATTCTTTTCCAGGACGAAAAGGTGGCTGATTTGTGCATCTAAATTTAGTTCGTCGCTTGAAAAACAATAGAAGAATAAACGGATAAGAGATCTATGGAGATTACAGTGTTTGGAACTACGGTAAAGGGTCAATATATCCCTAAATTTTAGTAGCGATGTGTACAAATGACAAATTTGGCAGACTTGAAGCAGGCTTTTTAAAGCTGAAAGAGATGATTGTTGAAACAGGAAATCCGTTGAACTTCTTTTGGAAAGTGACTTTGTCATTTTCAATGCATTTACACGCGAAATCTCAATTCACCAACTCTTGCAAGTTTCCAAAAAAAAAATTGTCATAATGACGTGGATGATAAGCAGCACCGCTAATACCCTGAATCAGCCCTCATATTAAGCTAGCTAGAGTCAACTGCGGCCGAAACTACAATATATGACAAGGAAATTCAGGGTCGGGAGAGCGTTTTTTGAGGATACTTCTGCTACAATGAAAATCGAACACGTATTTCATTTACGTTTTTTGCATTCGAGTGTCCTTTAACCTGTCGAGGAATAATCCTAAGAGAGCAATCAGAGAGGTCGCCTCTGATGAATTGAGTTTCAACCCGCCCCAGTAAAGAAATCCCTGATTCGATGACGAACGCAGACAGGTAAATCTAGAAAAATATCGGATGTACAAATACAGAGTGGCGCTGGAGCAGAAAAAATAAAGGCGCTACAACAAAAAAATGAAAAAGAGTGAAATCTTTAACTCCCGAACAGATACATGCAAGGATGGAGAAGGATACATCATAATAGAACCACAGTCGGTGCTGAGAATCTGGAAAACTTATTCCTGGAGACTGTGAAACGTTGATGACGACAACATCCCACCATTAGGCAGAATGAACCATTCAACCTGGATGAACCCATTCGTCGCCAACTAAGATGAGATCAAGACCGCAATTTCCAATCTAAGTTGGTTCGCTTTACATCCCATCTTAGTTTGCTACCTAGAACGAGGAATGAGATCTATGAGATTTGTAACTCAGAGATGCGCCATATACCATAGATTGATGGGATGATGCATTGTGCTTTGATGGTTTTTGTGAAAAAAACTAGCTCATTAGGGTGGTGAGTCCCTGTCGGTTTTGCGCGACATAGGCTATTAGCCCATACTCCGCATTCGTTCATTTAGAAAGCAGTCTATTCAGAACTAAATTCTTTGAAATTGGGTGACACACTTCCTTGAAGTGTTCGTCGGAGAACAGTCATCAAAGGTTGCATTTGTGACCTTTCTGTTGAGGGTCATTTGTATCTAATTTTGTAAAAGATCGAAGAAGTGTCAACGTTGTTGAAAGCATCGTTGGTATTAAATAATGCCGCCATTGTCGACCCAGAAGGCCATATTTTCATAGCAAAATGTTCAACAAATTTCCCCTTACTGGATCCAGAAATTTGGCTGTATGTCTTCAAAAGAGGCGGCAACACTTAAGCAAAGCATAGCACTCCAGAATTGGATTCCTCGATTCCTAGAATGTGAATTTTTTTTGACAACTACCCTCAGACCGTCCACGATAGATAGCCCTACGTACGAAAATGATCACGCATGAAAAATTCGTAATTGGGGCTGACATTTTTCGGAAATAAATCGAAAAACCGGAAAACTGAATTTTGCAGGGTTATCCACGGAAAAATACTGACATTCACGTAATTATATTTCAACGCCTGTATTAATGTGATTTCGCACTTTACAAGTTTTGCCCAATTCGTCGGATTTAATTTGAAAGCCAAAAACTTGTGGATTCGTATTTTTTTTTTTTTGGAAGGATGCAACTTTATTGGCTGTCAGAGGATTCATTTGGAAACGAATGTGGATAAAGTTTTAATTGTAGGGGTGTACACTCTACACAGATTCCCCATACAAAGTTAAATTGAATAACTACAGATTGCAAAACACAAATTGGTAGATAAATCAGAAAACAAATTTCAATCGAAGACCAGTAATGAACTTGGAGATAGATTACATGTTTACTAGAAGAGTGGTTCTTATGGGAGGCATGGAGTATGACCACGAAAACAAATATCACATGAACCTAGAAGAGCCATTTGTTAACTGAGAATCTTTCCGTTGTAATCTAAGGAAGAGATGTACAGCAAAGTATCTGTGACAAGTGGCAATGAAGTGAATTGATATACGAGTACATAGTATTGCGTTGGAAGATAAATTAGCGTTTGATCACGATTATTCACTCAACTTTGTTCTAGACATTCTTATTATGAGGACCAGAAGCTTAACTTAGTGAGACAAATCATAATTTTCCGAAATGACTAGCAGGCTTCACTACTTTTGGATCCTCACATGCTGCAGAAATGCCAACGCTGAAGCGAAAATCTTAAAAAAACAATTTTTGATTTTGTCGGGAAAGAGTACTCAGACAAAGGACTTCACAACGTGCCGTCACCACTTTTAGAGCAAGCGTCGCAGCAAGCTGTATCATTTACCTCCTGCACACGTAGGTGCTTTGCAACAGCTTATTTCGCTGTAAAGAGCCAGGTAAGAAGTATGGGACAGTAGAAAGGGGGCAGTACTTTTAGAAATGTGGGGAAGCCTTCGTTTTGTTTCCCGGCATTCTGAGAAGTAATGCTATTTGCATTTAGGGATCATATGCAACACAATTGTCAATGAGAGCCCTTGCCTCCCCTTTGAGCGTTGTCTTGGCAATGTTCATCGCCGATCTCATATTCCACTATTCCATTGTACGAGTAACATATTGCCCTAACAAGAATTAAGCCTTCCGACTGTGTTGGGGGAAAAGTTGCATCTTCGAATTAGCTTGCAAATGGTGGGATTTGGATTTGGTTTTAGGTGGAACTTGGATGTCGTAAAGACACAGAGACTTCTCCATTCTAGCAATTCACAATGAAGCTAAGCTGGAAGATAGACGCAAGTATTCCTAACGAGGAAATCTAACGTTGCCGACCTATCAAAGACACTAGGGCATCATCCTGGATCGACCTTGGAGCCATCCGTGAGAATCAAATAAAAAGTATTTCGTTCATAGAATGACTAATCTGCACATAACATTTTTCATCTGCCTGGAATCACTGTACTCAATGAGTTTGGTTACTGCCTTTAGTAATGCTGTAGTGTTGAATCCTTGGGAATATAAGCTGACGCAAAGACAAATTCGCACCATTCACCCTTTGTATCTGCAGCAAATAAATCTTGGTTGCAGCTTAGATGGTGCACAAAAGACAAGTTATTTCCCATCCCTCGTCATATATTTGTAGGAAACTCTGCAATAGCAGAAGCACTTTTTACACACCCGTGGTCCCATGTGTGGTTTTGCTTTCAACACAGCACCAAAGTTGTAATGTTGAGCGTTAATCCTTTTAGGTGCAGATAGGGACGTGAGTCATACCCAGAAGGTTTGTCTATGTCCACAACATTTGCATGGTTCTTGGTCTGTCTGTAAGAATAGATTTTCCACTTTCCAGGGTTCTGTATATGAAGACGGGTCAACACATCCTCAGCTTCCCTGAGTTACCCCGCAATCCAGTAGGTGACGCACAGTAGCTTTGATGGACTGAAAACTTCGAAAGTATAGAATTTCTTAGTCAATCAAGAGTTTGTATAGTTAAGCATTTCATCCTTAGGGTTTTGTTTTTCATAGTTTACTCCAAAAACTGGTAAACATAGTCCTTACGATCAGCTGTCTGTTAGACTATTGTCAGTGCCAGTCTTTCTTATTCGAAGCGCCAGAGAGCAGCTCTCTTATAGGTAAACAAGTCTCATCGCTTTTGGCGTTTTGGGGTTTACTTGGTGGTGCATTTCCTCTTGACATCGAATTCGGTCCACCCGACTCTCATGCAGCAGAGATTTCAGCCGGTACGTGGTACAATAAGGGTACCATTTCAAGAACTATGACCTTTGATGTGCGAGTAAAGTCACTTCTAGCTTTGCTTAGAGAGATGGTTTCTCAATGGTTAGAACACGGCATTCGATTTCCGTCCACTAAGAGCTGCAGCGTTTGCTGATTACAGCACCAGTTTCATCCAAGCGTCGTGCACAAAACAAACCACCGACAAAAGGAGTGCTAGAAGCTTTTTTTTGTTGACCCTATTTGAGACAAAAGTAAAGAATTCAATTTCAATTCAGTGAGTGTCACTTCCAACGATTCGTGTTATCTGGAGGCCGGCAAATCTATAATTGATTCAACACGTTTTTTTGATGGAGTTATGCCTTTTTCAGTAATTGTATGACTCAAGAAATCCACCTAAGATTGTACGCCTAAAATACATATCAAAGGTTGGTGTACTCTTCCTCATTCTTACTGGGCAAAAACTAACTCGAAGTCTTGCACCACTGCATTGATGAAACTTTGAAATGTTGGCATTCCTCGGAAGAGTCCGAGTCCGTGCAGTCTTGTACACATCTTTGGGGACGACAGGTATTTGATGGTATCCCGTGACAAGATCAATTCCCGAGACGTTATGAAGTTTTCACATTGTCTGTGGTGATGATACAGGGGAGGAGGAAGGCATACAAATCCCAAAATCAATCATATGTTGAAACTCAAGACTTGCAGCTTTATGTTTCTGTAAAGTGGTAAAGTGGTAATTGTCCTTTTGTAAGAATGTGGTGTTGAACAGGATTATTGAAATTTGGTTTGCCTGTGAGAACGGTAAAGTCGTTTAAGATTTTCTGAAAAGTATTACCATTTTACCGTTGCGTACAAAGTATTTATGAACAATTTTATTGTTGCATTGATTTTTTATGACTGCCATTAAAGAAAATTTGTTAAGGAAGTCGCTGCACAAAAAGAAATGTCGGAGCGGGATTAACTTGTAAGAACATACTAGTGAAAGGTCTGAGAAGGTGATGAGAAGTTCTTATTAAAACTACAGGTTTCAGCTCATTTTCGAACATCTACCCCAAATTCTTTAAGGTAAGCGCCACCGTCTTATCTTCTTACCTGATTTACTTCGCATGCGCTACCGGCTTGAACCAAAATCATGACGAGAACGGCCGACGACGAGACAGAAATTTACAATCCAAGTCTAACAGAGCTGCTGGACACAATGGCTTAACTACCCAGCTCTATAAAGCAGCACGTGACGAGGTCTACTTAATATTGCACATAAAATCCTATCTGCTGTTTTATATGAACGCCTAAGACCCTTTCACCCTAGATCAAATTTTTACATCACGGCAAATCTTGGCCAGAACCATGAGATCTAAATCGATACACACCAACTCTTCGTCGATTTCAAAGCCACATATGACAGCACCTATAGAAATGCACTACACAGAGTCATGTCAAGTTTTAGTATCCCTGCCAAGTTCATTCGGCAATGCACGATGACTCACGCTACTCCGTCAAAATCGGTAATGTCAAAACCATGACCTTTTCAGTTGCTATATGTTCCGGTATCAGCTCCGACTACGGCAACAGCGCGGAAAGCTGGTGCAGATTCTCTCTTGCTAGTCACTGCTTCTTTGGGCTTAGAAGGCAATTGAATAGTAAAGCCTTATACCGGACAACTAAGGAGACTCTATACAGCGTGAGTTTTTTTAACTTGAGACATCCAAATTACTCGAAAAATACGCGATATCGCGAAAAATGTTTCAGACAAAAGTCACAAGGTTCTGAAGGGGACATAAGATGGTGACCACGAGTTTGACCTTGCGCCCCAAACGAAGGTCACTTTTGATTTTTCAGATGATAATTCCTGATTTTCATTGCTCAGTCGTATTCCTCAATGGGGCACACGACTTTATCTCAACGGTCTTATTCATTCAGTGCTAGATACCACTGCACTGGCACGCCTAAATCATTAATCGGTTTCCAACGTTGTTAGGGTGTTAGAAGGTCGAGATTTGTTTTGAGGAAGTCATTAACGTTTTCCAGATTAATAATGCAGGCTATTTCAATTCAAGAGAAAATTGAAATGATATTGATTTATGGAGAAAGTGGAAGGAATATCGATGGTGCTGTTGCTCTCTACGCCCAACGTTTCCCAGACCAGATACGATCGCGCGCTTCCTTTTATCGGGTCATCCAGCAATTCACTGGTGAAGGAAGTGTGCAACCAAAGAAAAGGAATCGGTCAGATGTGGTGGCTGTGGAGGACAATAGCAGTGTTAGCTGCCGTTGCACACGATCCTCACATTAGCACTCGCCAAATAAGTCGTAAATCAATAATTTCTCAAACGACTGTCTGTAAGATATTACATCGGCATAAATACCATCCTTATCATGTTTCAATGCATCAAGAACTTTCTAGTGAGGATTTTCGCAACCGGGTTTCTTTTTATCAATGGGCACTTCAGCAAATTGAACGAGACCCCCTTTTCTTAGCCAAGGTGTTATTCTCTGATGAGTCGACTTTCACCAATCACGGTACGGTCAATCGACATAATATGCATTACTGGGCTACCGAAAACCCTTTTTGGTTGCGACAAGTTGAACGCCAGCACCCTTGGAATGTTAATGTTTGGGCGGTAATTATTGGGGATAAATTAATAGGTCTATATTTTATTGAAGGCAACCTGAATGGCGAAAAGTATGCATCTGCGGGACCATCTTCCAGTATTACTAGAAGAACTGCCATTGGAGTTGCGACAAACAATGTGGTTTCAACATGATGGTTGCCCAGCCCATTATTCCCAAGTAGCCCGGGGCGTATTAAACAATGTTTACCATCAACGATGGATCGGACGAGGGGGTCCGAGGCAATGGCCTGCTAGATCACATGATCTTACGTCATTTGATTTCTTCTTGTGGGGCTACTTAAAAAGTGAGGTTTACAGAAAAAAGCCAACAATACATGAGGTCATGAAAAGACGATTAACTGAAGCTTGCCGGAAGATTATGTCAGAAATATTTCTCAGTTCTGTTGGTTCATTTAGAGCGCGGATACACAAATGTATTGAAGTGAATGGTCACGTTTTCGAGCATTTGTTGAAATAGTCGCGGGAAAGAAACGTCGAAATGGGAAGAATTCATTGATTCAACAGTGAGAGGCAAGGGGACCCACTCTAATTAATCACCCCGAAGGAAACAAAATACTGCTACGTCCACGTCGTTGTTTCTGGGTTATGCTAAACGCAGTATGTAAAAACAAATGACAAGCCTACGAGCAATACGACTGAGCAATGAAAATCAGGAATTATCATTTGAAAAATCAAAAGTGACCTTCGTTTGACCTTGAAAATGGGTCTCAAGGTCAAACTCGTGGTCACCATCTTATGTCCCCTTCAGAACCTTGTGACTTTTGTCTGAAACATTTTTCGCGATATCGCGATGTCTCAGGTTAAAAAACTCACCCTGTATATAGTACACGATCCTTATCATCTCAATTCTATTTCATGACGCTGAGGTATGGACTCTATCGAAAGCAGATAAAGATATCCTCTGTCATTTCGAGAGGAAAATTCTTCGGAAAACATTTGGTCACGTTTGCGTTGACGGGCTCTGGAGGAGGAGATTCAACGACGAACTATATAAACTGTAACGAGACCAACGTCTAGTCAAAAAACATCGCCTCAAATGGCTAAGACATGTAGAGCGAAAGGGAATCAATCCACCGGTCTGAAGAGTCTTCGAATCTAACCCGCAGGAACAATGTCAGAGAGGAAGACTTGGAGTGCGGTACTGAATATTTTTTTTAAAAGAAAGTACAACAGTGGTTTACTTATGCCCAGCACGTTGAGCTTCTAGAAGAGTCTCACGCTGGCCGTACGTGTCAAAGACCTTCACCAGGCCAATCTAGAAGGCACCCACATACTGCTGAGATGCGGCATGTGAGATATTATGCACCGCCTTGAAACCTTATATAGGGCGACGGGATAAGAACGATAGGAAAAAAAATTAAATAAACCAATAAAGGTGTGTGATATAAAATTGATTCTTACTTTATTTTGAAGCGATGTTCATACCATTACGTGTGGAATAGTACATCATTCAAATGGCCGCCTAGGCTTCGTTGGCAGTGCTTCAAGCGGTCGGTCCAATTTTTGATGACTCGGTCCAATATCTGCGGCGTTCTTCCGGCAATAGCGTGTCGAATGCTGGCCTCGAGCTCGTCCAAAGTGGACTTTACTAAGGGCTTGACATAACTTCAGAGAAAATAATCGGGTGGTGTCAAGTCGCCCTGAGATGAGTCAGTCGCCAAATTTCTTATTTACAACTTTGAGCCTTGCGTCGGTTCTATGATATGTAGCGCCGTGTTGTTGGAACTACAGCTCTAATATATTGATGTTGTCGAGTTCCGACCACAGGAAGTCGGTTAACATCGCTCTGAGACCATTGACGGTAGCGGTGTCTACTTCCTCATTTCGAAACAAATAAGGTCCGATAATGCCGCCATGCCATACACAGCACCAAACAGTCAATTTTTGTGGATGCATTGATACTTGGCCGAATACATTATGATAAATAATAATCGCACCAGCTCTTATCCAGGCAGGTTCAGACCTGAGTGATCCAAAAGGCATAGGAGAGGATTTACCTATATTTTACTATGTGCCACTACAGATGGTACAGAAGTGATAATTTCTAAGTTTCTGAGTGACACTGACCTGCAAACATAGAAAAAATAAACACAGCGATGCCAATCTGAGGTGTATTCGGTTTAGCGAATCAAATTCTTGTCAATATTACGACCTTGCAACAGTGCTAAACAGTTCACTATCAAAATTTCTATGCACAACCAGAATATTACACCTTCTCAGCTGCTGATGTAGCCACCAGATAAAAGTCCATACTACCAGCAATGACTGAGGACAAACAGCAGCAAAGAAGGAGTAAACATGGCACTGTGTGTTTTTGTCAATCCTTTTGTAGCATGCCCCGCAAGGATTTTTTTTTTTCTTGCTAACGGGCGAGTAACTCCAAACAATGTGCGAGCGTCTATTTACTTCAGCGAGTAGATCAATACTCGATTGGATGGCAAACGACAAATTCTTCACGGAAGCAACATCTTTCAGCACAAGTCAATTCATTAAAAACTAGTAAAGGGCTACTGCCGCCGAACATCTTATGCTCGAATCGACCGAATTCCATAAAGCATCTTGGAATTTCTCCAAATATTACATAAAGGAGTTATCAAATTGTAAGCGTGATGTACCGTTAAATGGAGTTAGTTCCGACTGGGCTGAATCTTGGGAATGGCTCTACCCAGGAATATACCTGTCGGTTCTGTATGTGAGTCTCACATCACGGATGACCTTCAACGAAGCAGTATTGACAACCGGATTCCAGAGTACTGTGAAAAACAAATTGACAATCTTCTGTATAAGGTCTCGGAGAGTGGGATGACGTGTGCAACATCAATCATCCTGTTAGTGCAGGCATCATGTTTGAGCCCAAGACCTACCAAAAGAGTAGATGGGTTTGACGTATAACAAACCAAATTGGCTTCTAGACATTTGCAACAAACGTGGCGTGAAGCTGGGAATAGAATGGATTTGCCATCTTTTGGCAGCCCTTGACTTCTTCGTACAGAATCCATTCGAAGCACTGCACCAACATCTTCAGATTGCCAGGTATAACTCCAGCTTAGGGATCCTATAGTACGCCAACATTCCAGAGATCACCTCAAAGGAGGAACCGAGACGATCAGCAGCCTAAAGCCAGTGAACCCAAAGGAGTTTTGGAAAGCCGTGAAAATGGTTTTTCAGACTGCCACACCTAAAAACAACGAAGACCAGTTTGCAAACTGGTTTGCTTATTATGCTTACTGTCCAAATATTTACGACTAAAGGATTTGATTTTGTAAGACGTATACTAAAAAAAATATGCACGCCAACGGCAGCGTTGAAGACTTTCTTATACTTCCTACCGCTTGACATATGGGCGAGACTTGAAGCGAAAATAGTATTCTGGTGCATGACTCTTTAGAAGCGGTACCATAGGGCACTGTTTTATTTTGACAGAAACAATCGCTTCGACGTTTCTTTTTGGAATTGACTGCTCAACTGTATTCAAAGGGAAGGAATTCCTCAATTAGGCAGTATCGCATGATAGCCCCATTACTGTTCATACAGATAGAAATAACATATACAGTGATTTCTGGCTGAAGTCCTTCCTGCTTTCAATAGAGCAGAATGTCTGTTAATGATGAAAAAATATCAAACTATTATGCTATTATCTAGATAGTCAGGCCTCATTTAAGGTCCTAGAAGCAGCCATTATTTAATCACAACGGATATATAGGTACCAGATAGTACTTCAGAGTATGCATGGAGAATCGCATCAGGCTTTCTTGCACACTACATATGTATAGATTTGGAAAAGATAAACTTCTCGACAAGCTTGCTAGAGCCAGAGCCAGAGCCAGGCCCATGGCCAAAAATTAACCACAGAAAAGCTAAAAAGTTACTAATTCTCAGTGGATGCAATCTTAGCATGACAACTGATTTTTACATTTACCATCGTCGGGAAAAGTTTGCTAACTGGTTAGCCCTTACATGCTCAGAGGGCCGCAGATATTGTGATGAGATCCACATGTCATGTATATGTCAGCGAATAGCAAAAACACGTAGGACCTTGTTAGGTAGTTATTCCTACAATAGCGTCGAAGAAATTGGAGAAAAAACCTTAGGAAATCAGGATGCCTTTCACAGAAAAAGGCTGACTTAGGGATGGGTTTGAGGGATGCTCATTTTCAACGAAAATTCGGCACCACAGAGATTACTTTCATTTACTGCCAAGTACATATTGAAAATGAAGTGCTGTCCCATACAAGAAGACCGAAAATCTCAGAAGTACAGCCATATTGATCTTCTTTATGGCTAAAGCGTATAAGGCCAATGAATAGCTCTGATTCGACACAAAGACTCATTAAGTCAATTCCGATAATAAAACTCATTAAAGGGAAATTTCGGTTTAAAAAAGAAAACGGTACTCAAACGATATGTGTTCCAAATCAACATGATGTGAACAACTACGTATGGTAGCATTAAAATCACGAAGATTGGGGAGCATTGTGGTTTAGGTATAAGCCCACTCTGGATTCTATTGCCACCAACAAGGGTACTTAAGAAACCATTTGTTTCGGGTAAAATGATCCAACTTAAGCAATTCAACTTTCCCCCAAACTTGTAGGATAAAGCCGAATACCTAAAACGTATTCAAACTGAGCGAAAGCATTGCAGAACGTGCTATGGAATTACTGTCTATCGATTGACAAACACTTATGTAGCTACAGCTCCGCGCTGCTATGACGCTGCTGCACTTCAACCTCCACAACTCCTGAAGTCTTCTGAATAGATGGAGCCCAATGTCAAAGATGGACAACACAAAAAGTTGCTCTAAAGCAGTTATTTACTCAATGTTGAACCTACTCGTATCTATACCCAAAGAGTCAAAGAATATCACAAGTCTTCCAGCGAGATTGGCAAACAGCATCCTGCCAGACTCAGTTACTATCTACATCGTACTGTAGTATCTTATTACAACGGTGCAACTAGACTTGCACTACCTGCATCATAAAGCACAATTTCTACTAAAACAGCATGTGAGCATCTATCCCAATATATGGTATGATCTCCACCTTGTGAAATTCCCACCATGTATGCGCATAATTTTGAGAATTTCTGCTCAGTGGATACCTGTCTTCAATTTCAATATTGGCCTCCTCAAGTTATGTATGTATGTCCCAAAAATAGACATATCCCCTGAAGCGATGCCCCTATCTACCCTGCTTCTGTTCAATTATTCAAATTTTAATCAAATCTCAGGCGAAATTTAAGTACCCAGCATACGAGTGCACTAACGCCTGAAGTCATCAAGCCAATATATTCTCATCTTAATATTTGAAATTCTCCATCCTCATAAGATGCTGCACTACTGCTGATATTATGTGATATAATAGTTCTGGTGCTGTATTTTCGTCAGTCCCGGTAACAGTGCCTTTGACTATTCCTTGACAAATTCAGACTTTCATCTAGTACAGGTGCATGTCCCAATTAAAGTGCATTCCTTCAAGTTATATTATCGGCACGGCACAGCCCACAAGTTAAGGTATCCACACATCGGTAACGTAAGACGCATAGTGCTTTTTCACATATGAACTGAGCATAGATGCTCCATATCGCCTATCCATATATTTCGGATGCCAAAAATACTCACACTCGCACTCACACTTGTACCACCAGTTTCCTTGATGAATTATGAAAATTTATAACGCGTCCCCTCAAAATGCCTACGCTTTGCTAGAGTGGCAACCCCTATATCACCACCACCTCAGACCACCCAAAACCACCCCGCCGACCAACGTTCACTCCCTGAACTAGAAATTCTATTCAGCATCGAAGCCGGTTTCGTCGGTGTGATGGGCCAAAGAAAACGGAATATGTAAGAGATTTTCCCCGTTTTCCTCATTCTCCCCATCGTCCTCGTTGTCATAGGTTTTCCTCGTTTTCCTCATCTTATGCAATGAAATCACAATTTGTTGGCAGCAGGCGTCAGCCATCAGTTTTCTTTGCAGCATCAATTTAAAAGAACACACACATACCATACACGTGGGGGGTTGGAAAAATGCGAGTAAAGACGGGACTTTGGGGAGCATATACTCGTAGATACGTCCTTCATGCATGTGAAATGGCTCTGTGTTCCGTATTCTATGAGCCATTATGTCCTCTCCGCTTTTATTTAAATTTATTGTGCTGTCGTCTACATCAAGAGACAAATGAAAAGGAAAAAACTAAAAAAAAAAAAAAATTGAAACAGGAAGAGAGAGAACCGAATTGACTTGTTGACAGCAAGTACAACCGGCACTTGCACAAATATTCGATATAAAAACGAGGCTAAACTATTTCGTTTGCCCCCACACCGCATGTCAACCGACTCTAGGATGATATGTTGGATATTGGAGAAAGACTGGCTAGACAAATGTGAATACACATTCGAACCAGTTGAACTGTGATTTTGTGAAAACTGAAAAGCTTGGTGATGATGGAGGAGATTGTAATGGAGATTGCTGATGATGATGGAATTATGGGGATGTGACGATATGGTATCACGATTACATGGTCCTGAAGTGGATACCTGGTTTTCAAACGGCATTTACTTAAGTGTCCAGTGAGCGAGTTATAGCCACCGATCAATTTCAGTCCTAATTGCATAGAGAAAGCCATACAGATACGCCAAAGGTATCGCTTTGCAAACGAATGTGCAGTCCGATACCCATCTGACATGATTCAGTTTTCATATCAATTCTGTGAACTTTACCTCAAAGTGGTTGATATCGGATTTGCTGTGTCAAAGCGGATACGAAAATAATCCAGCATGTGGCAAAATTGCGATTTAATTGGAGCCCTAACTAAATTTCGACACTTACACACCAAATATGAAGCCGGACGGACCTTTGATGGTTGTCTGTGTTTGTGAAATAAAACCAAAGAAACCCCTTCGTTGGCATGCTTATACTCGTAGCATTTTCCGTGATAACTTAGACAACATACCAACTGTAGACTTGGCTTGGCAATATATTTTTTTTATTTAAATTCCGCTTTTGTTTGCAATTGTAGTTCCACAAAAAAAAAAACAAATTCTCCCTTGAGACTGATGAAGTTTCCAAATTGTTGCTGTCTTGTATGCGTTTGACTTTTTGAAATCAAGGAACAGCAGAGGAAGTACTGACCGATACTTAAGGCCCCTGCATAGAATGATGCGTAAAGTGTCCACATCGGGAGATCCAAGACAATTGTAGATACAATACAAATTGCAGAGGTTCCCTTCAAGTGCTGAACAATTTTTTATTTTAATTCAAGATGAACACCGGAACATCGTCGGTGTTTGCACATTATGAGAGAACGTTGTCGGTCGGAAAGAAAGAAATCTGGCATGATTTCGAGGCAAAATACTAGATGGAGTGAAAAGTGACATCCTTGACCGCCAGAATGCGTTGCTACTGCAAAAACGGTTATGGTGCCTTGAAGTCCGTTCATATTTAGTCAGACATGCCAAATTTCAGTGCGATACTGTCTTTAGTTTTGTTTTGACAGCTGATTGTTGTTGACGTGCTTGGCATCATGTTGAGTACGGACAAAAACGATTTTCGTTCTCTCATAAAACATTATTTTTTGAGAGGCAAAACGGCGAAGGAAACAAAAGAAAAGTTGGATAAATATTATGGGGCTAATGCTTCGTCAGATTACACCGTCAAATATTGGTTTCGAGAGTTTCGTGGTGGCCGCAACTCCACTACCGATCAAGTCTGCAACGACAGGCCCTCCGATGCGGTTACAGAGGACAATGTCAACAAAATACATGAAATGATGTTGACTGACCGAAAAGTGAAGGTGCGCCAGCTAGCAGATACCACAAAGATTAGTACTGAGCGCACACGCCATATTTTGGGCAATATTCTGCATATGAAAAAGTATCCTGCCGCTTGGTGCCGCGAATGACCAAAAACACGAACCCGAGAGCACTTCGAAAGAGTGTTTGGACTTGCTGATGCGGAATCGGGCGGACTTTTGGCGTCGATTGGTAACTGGATTTGAATCCCTCGGACTATTATCTCTTCCCAAACCTGAAAAGATGGCTCATCAATAAAAAATTCAGCTCACGCGAGGAAATCATCGACTCCAAGGAGAAGTATTTAGTAGACTTTCCTCAAAATTACTTTTCGGACGGGATCAAGAAGTTGGAAAATCGCTGGAATAAGTGTATCAAACTAAAAGAGGACTATATTGAATAATTCCCAAGGAGGTCACTTTTCACTCCATCTAGTAATGGTAAATAATCAGACAATTCGGTTAGTAATTTAGGTGGACCTATTTTTTTATGTTTTTTTTTTTATAAAGTACTCAGACGAAAAACTAGTCTATTATTGTACTCCTTGTAAGTTTCTTTTAATCAAAGTTCTCAGTCTTTCGAGGAAAGATGAGTAAGCAATTCTGCTGTAAAACAGATATCATGGTCATCCAGTAAGTGCGATATGACTTCCATAAGGAACTGAAATCGCGTCTCGTTGGGTGTGGATTTGTTGATAGTGACAGATTTAGAAAGCAGACCCAATCGCAATGAACCCCTAGAAGCTTGGCCGATCGAGTATTTCTCCCGGCAAATCCTATATCTCTTTTGAAAAATTCTATTAATCACAAAGAAATTTTTATTGAGTTATCAATGTTCTTTTTTTGAAACTCAACCTGTAATATCTAAATTATTCAAAGGCAAACTACAGTGAATTTAATAACTTTTTCAATAATGTAAACTGGATTGATGAAATTTCCAATCTAAATTTAGTGCAGATGTATGAACGCTTCGTTGAAATACTGACTGACGGCTTCTTAAGATTTGTACCGCTCTCATCCTACCGAAATTCGAATAAACCTTGTTGGCATAATAGACATTTAGGGAATCTAAAAAATCTAAAAAAAATAAAGCTTTTAAAACATTTAAAATAACCAATTCGCAGTCAGATTACGAAACATATAGTAAACTTCGTAAAGATTTTAATGTTCTTAATAAATTTCTCTTCAAAAATTATATCATGTCTGTTGAACATAATATTAAATCTGATAGTAAAACGTTTTGGCTTTTTATCAATTCTAAATTCTTTAGAAACCGTGAATCGGAAAATATTGAATCTACTCTTGAACTGTTTGCAAATTTCTTTCAGTCCGTATACACCTGCCATGATAAAATTAGCACCATTCCCATTAGTTCCTCTAGTTGCGTCGAAATCGGATCTTTGCCTCTAAGCCATGACGATGTTTCCATCGCTCTTCAAGCATTAAAACCTACTTTATGCAGTGGTGCAGACGGTATTCCTGCCATCCTACTCAATAAATGCATCGGTTCGCTTTCCGTCCCCCTGCTTCAAATTTTCAACCGTTCTCTCTCGGAAGGTGTATTTCTTGAAGTTTGGAAGAAATCCTTTTTAGTTCCCATCCATAAGTCTGAGACCAAAGGCAATGTTGAGAACTACAGAGGAATTTGTAAGCTTTCGGCAATCCCTAAATTATTTGAAATCATTATTAAAACTAAAATTGAATTCCTTATAAAAGAGTATCTGCCGGATGAACAGCATGGTTTTGTCGCTGTTAGATCCACTATCACAAACCTTGCATTATTTTCATCTGTTCTGTTCTGAAACAAATTGAGAAAGGGAACCAAGTTGACACCATATATACAGATTTCAGCAAAGCTTTTGACTCTGTCAATCATGATAGGCTAATCTACAAACTTGAATCTTTCGGATTTCATTCGCAATTGCTTCGTTGGTTGTCTTCCTTTCTTCTCGGTCGAACCCAACAGGTTAAAATCGGTAACCTTGTATCAAAAGAAATTAAATGTAACTCTGGTGTTCCACAAGGGAGCCATTTGGGCCCGCTTCTCTTCATCATCTTCATTCGTGATATCGTTATAAATATTAAATATGGACAGTGTTTATTGTTTGCCGACGATCTAAAATTATTTAGAGCTGTTAAAAATATTGAGGATTGCTCTTTACTTCTACTAGATTTAAACAGCATCACGTAATGGTGCAAAATCAATGCCCTAACGTTAAACACAAGCAAGTGTAATTTCAAAGTCAAAGATCTGGGAGTCATGTTGGATACTACTTTTTCTTTTAAAGCACATTTGAATCGTACTTTATCCAAAGCTTATTCGGCAATAGGTTTCATTAAGAGAAATTGCAAAAGCTTTTCTGATCCGTTTTCTTTCCTGTGATTGTACTCCGCCCTTGTTAGACTGACTGTGATTTGGAATCCCAATCTCTCTTCTGACTCCGACCGAATTGAACGTGTTCAAAAACGTTTCACAAGATTCATTTTCCATAGAATGCATTGGAACTTTTGCCCCAATTATAAAGCTACATGTTTACTCCTTGGCTTAAAATCACTAAAGTCTAGACGCACTATGCATGATATAATGTTTGTTAGAGACCTTCTCAGTTATCATATAAGCTGCCCCATTCTATTATCAAAAATAGGACTTCATGTCCCTAAACGGTCATTGAGAACACGGCATCTTCTTTTTGTTGAATACCACAGAACGAATTATGGTACTAACGAACCGCTTACTCGAACTGTAAAAGCCTTCAACGAAGTCAGTAATCTCTTAGACGTTTGTTTAAATAGAGCTCAATTTAAAAATGTAGTCAAAACCTTAGATATTTTTTAAATTTAATTTATGTACAATATATATTATTATATTTTGTTTTCTAGTATCTGTTAGCACTTAAGTGACTAGTGCAAACTAGTATAAATAAATAAATAAATAAATAAATCTTGTTCAACCTGCATTATTTACTGAAATCGCCAGGAATTACGTTCCTGAAGTGAAGGCGCTGTACTGATGTTTGCCCAACAGCATGAAGCACCAGATTTGATAGAGATTGCTGTCGAAAATATGTAGCAAAACAGCGATACCGGATAGAAGAATAAAAGCGGCTCATTTGCTTTACGAGCAAGAAAAGTAGAAAACAACATCGACTTCTTCGAAAGAAATATTAAGAGCATGGGAGCGATCCAGGAACAAAGTATAAAAATTGTACAGTAAGTTAAATTTATTTTTTTTTCAAGCCAAGACCCGAACGTAGACCGGTAGAGCTTATTTGGTGGAGAACATACACCAACTCACTTGTAAGACTTAGTTGAAAAGTAATATGGCCGGTTAGTGGAATCTAAGCATCTGATCCATTGTGCCAACTACCGGGAGCATCAGCCTTAGTTTTAGTTTTAAATGCATTTTATTTTCTAAATCATTAATTCTTACATACTAACAAAAAATGCTTAAATGCTAGCTTAAAATTACTTAACAATCTTACACTAACTTACTGGCCCCACACAGGCACTCTAAGCTACTCTAAATTCTTACATCTATGTCTTTCGACTTTATTTACATTTTATTTAGGTACTTATTTTCTATGCTTAATGCTAAGAAAAGAATTTAAAAAAAAACTTAGCGTACGGACATCATTTTTTATTTTTTATAAAAACTTAATATCTAACTTAAAATAAACCTTAGTCTAGCTAACCTATCTACACAATACACACATACATACACATAAACATTATACACAATGACATACATATACTAGTATATACCTGTGTATATACTAATATATATATGTATTTCTTAATTGCTAACCTAAACCTATGCAAACTGGCCATCGCTATTCACAGAGCAAATAAATTGGTCAGCTCTGCCTCATTAGTGAGGCTGGTCCGTAATTGACGGAAACGACGACGACGAAACATCTTCTCCATCATTCAACCACCAGAAATGCTGGTGCTGCCGAACGACATCCCTCTTATCGCGATTCCCCACCGCCCTACTGAACCTGAGAAGATCCACACTGCCGTGTGCGACGTCTCTGTTGTAGTTGAGTCGCCTGTCCCCAGCTTTCCGAGCGACATGGAAGATTAACGGGACCGCTGATCTATCCTGGATCAACCCTATCTGATCTAGGTAGAGGAATGCTTCCGGTGGAACGAAGCCGTCAGAGCGCACACTCTCGAGGTAAAGGTAATTGGGGTAGTAAGCCCCAGATATCAGGTTATTCGTCGAGGTCATTGCTCTTGCAATGTGCCTTCGAGTCAGCTTAATTACGAAGTTGTCCACTCGTATTAGGTTCGCCCTGTTGTAAAGGACCTCATTACGATAAAATTTTCTGTACTCCGACTCTGGTGTTCTGTACAAGCGAAGGCAAGCCCTAAGGCAAGCCCTCTCAAACACCCGAATCTTTTCCGTTAAACTTGCTCTTACATTGAACCACACGGGACACCCGAATACCAGCATGGACCTGATAAGGGCCATGTAGCAGATTACCTTTACCCTCTCATCGAGTTGGCTGCTATAAAACAGTCTCTTTGTAAGGGCAAAAGCGCCTTTGGCTCTGGTCAGAGCAGCATCTACATTTTTGTCAAAATACAGAAACTGATCTAGCCAGATCCCAAGGTATCTGACTACATTTCGACAGGCAAGAGGCTGTCCGTGTTGTCCAATGATCGAGAACATTCGCCAATTTTTTCTGGTATCCCTAGAGGCTCCAGACAACGGCGTCCTAAAGAGAATGGTTTCCGACTTCTGAAAGTTGATTTTCAACTTCCAGTCATCGCAAAATCGTCTTATCTTATCGAAGTCACGCTGCAAGAGAGTATTAATGACCTCGATTTTTGGACCTGTCCTGTACGCTATCAAATCGTCTGCGTACGCAATAGTATGGGGATCAGATCGCTTGTATAAATGTTGAATAGGATCGGCGAATTGACCGCGCCTTGCTGAAGACCATTTTTAATTTGAAATATTCCAACAGAAGTCACATCGCCATTTTTCACGATGAACTGTCTGTTGGTTAGCATATTATAAAGAATGTACAAGAGTGCTTTACTAATCCTCAGCCTAAGCTGTCAGCACCTTGCCCTAAACTTCCAAAAGCCTGTGCATGCGCCGGTACTAATTCTCCCAATAACGTCTCAATAGAAAAGGAGGCCCTCAGCCAACTTTGTGTCTGCAATTGCTGTCGATTAGATCAAGACCGGGCTTACACCGGACTGAAGCTCCACTCAAAGAATCAAATCAATAAATTAATCGAGTTAAAGAATCAGAAGTAAAATGTGGGTGCCGAAACACGACATTAATGAAAATGGACTCCAGCAGATTTTACCAAAAGTTTAAGTTCGGACTAGATTAAGTTAAGTTACAAAGGCTGTCCAAATAGAACGATACTGTCTGGTAACACTTGGATGCATTTGGATCTACTGCTACTGTGTTTGAGGTTTGAAAGTATTTCGTAAAGATAACCACGGAAGATGAAAACACACAGCATTCTTGATCTTATTGTTGCAATTCGGAACAGTATCAGAGAAAATGGGTTAAGTTCTTATTGCCATTTTCGTCCGTCCTTACACAGATCATTCTTCAAAATAAGCAGCCGCATTTCGTTGGGTCGAAAAGTAAGCGGTCCAGCGAGGATACCAACTAATGTGGAGACAAAACTTCAGGTAGCCTTGTGGGGTTTTTCTCCTTTGTAGTGTGATCATATCTTGCTTATTGTGCAGGATGCATGCAATGAATGAATTACTCGTACCTTAGATGTTTCAGCACCCAGAATGGTCTTACGCAACGTCTGTGTGCCAAGAATGCTCAACTGTTCGAGAAAAAAAGAAGAAAGCACCTCTTTACAATTTCAAAGGCGGAACTTGCTTTCATTGCAGCTAGACTATCGATGGAAATGGTGATATGCCAATAGCGACCTTCTGTAGAAAACCTGAGTCTGAATGACTTTACTGTTTTTCGTGTAGAACTTTTAGATGAAATAAAATGGGTAGCTTTGTTGAAAAGATAATCTTATTCCAATAGTCCTTAATCGTCATATGACTGCGGGCATGTAGTCTGGCTCGGATAAAGCGTGATCTTCTACCAGCTGGGGTCGTGTATCGATAATAGTGCGACGTATGTTGGTCTCCAAGTGGTTGATCGCATCAACGTAGATTAGCGACTCCACATATCCCCACAAAAAATAATCCAAATGTCTTAAGTCACAGTGTCTTGGAGGCCAATTTAAAGGATCATTACGCGAAATAATACGCTCATAGAAGGTTTTCTTCAATTAATGGATTGAAACGCGCGCTGTGTGGCATGTTGGGCCGTCTTCTTGAAACCACAGCTCTTCTATCATACATTAATGTCCTTTAATGGAGCAACAGAAAAGCCAATAATAATGTCAATTGACTGTAATGTTCTAATCGGCATGAGGTTTGAAGAAATATGGACCAATTATCAGCCTAAAAAGGCCAACAAATAGTCACTTTTTCTGCCTCATCGGTGAACAAAATTTTGTGGTGAAAAGGGCGATTACGAAGAATTTCTTTTTCAGCATATTTACCGAACGTACATACAATGGTCAGGAAGCTTCAATTCTTATACGATTTGGAACTTGATAGCTCTTACACCAATACCTTTGCCCAAAATCTTCTAAAAGGAGGATGGACACAACTTCAATTGCTGCACTGTGAACTGTGCATATCATGATACAAAGACGATGCATAGTTTTTGAAGTAAATTTGAAGAATGTGCAAGAAGTCTGCCGGCTACAAACCCCTGAAAAATCCATCCATTGTATGATTACGTACGCATTCCCCGGCTTCCTACTTCTCTCTACTGCAGCGAGAATGTGAGGGTATTTGGAAAAATCATATATAACCGAGGTTTAAGATTTACCCTATAACTCCGGTTTTGTCATTCTTATAGCCCGAATCGTACGAACCCAAATCGACATCTGCTTGACTTGGTTACCTCTTTGAGATTTGTTTTATTCCGCTTCATGCCACCGTATGTTACAAGTGGTCTGATGAAAAGTTTTCCCTTAAATTTTTACCAAGTCTTGAGCTTTCGACATGTAAGCGAGCGTCCTATAACAACACCCATTAAGTCTCTGTTCGCCATCATAAGCCAAATATGATGTGGACGACTGCCTCGTCGAGACTGATGTACGTCTACGGATATCTCAGATACCAAAGCAGCCCTCAACATCTTGGCATACCCTATGCAATCAACATCAAGTGCTGGAGAACAGTGCCATCGATACCAAATTTCGTCGAGTGATTTTTAGTCCCGTTTGCGTTAACAGGGTTTAGAGGGGAGGATTTTACGGCGAAGTGTACAAACTGTACAGTGACGTTAATCTGGTCAGAAAAGTGTCTATTAGTCGCCCAAGATGGCAAGAACATGTAGAGCGTAGGAACACTAAAGCGCCAGCCCAAATAGTCTTCGGTACAAACCCAGAGGGATAACGCTGTAAGACCTATCCTATTCTTATGTGACCTCTAGAATTGGAATATAGGCCTCAACTAGAGGCAGTTAATCAGAGACCACGCTAACTGGACAAGCTGAAGCCGAGGTCCGCCGGATGCTGTAGCGTAATCTAAGTAAGTAAGATACGCTTCAGCCGCTTTCTTTATTTATCCATCACTATCTCGTCTTCTGTTTTAGTTTGTATCTTAAACCAGTTGTAGGTATATGCCGCTATCCTAAACATGTAGGGTTCAACTGATTGTGTTCTAAATTGTGGTATCTTTTTTTCCCCTCTCAAGGGATTTAAGTACCCATAAAATGCTTCCACACAGCACGGGCGAAGGAAATCAGAGATGGAAAGAGAGGTACCGGTGTACGTTGGTTTTAAATGTTTGAAGGCTATAATGACTAGGAAATATAGAGCTAGGCAGAGCATTCCATAAACGAGTTTTACGGCTTAGGGACGAATCATGATATTTTAGAGTGCGTTCGAAAATGGGCTTGAGGGTATACTGATGAGCATTCATAGCGAGACGTGTGTTACGGTTAAAGGTTTGAAGGGTCGGAATGCTACTGGCGATTTCTATGGACATAGCGATAAAACAAAGTGAGACACGAGACTTTTCGTCGGTGTTCGAGGGTGTCTATTACCTGAGTGATATTGGTATCAGCTATGAGTTTTATCGCACGGTTTTGAATCCTATCTAGCAGGTGCAGAGATGTTTTAGGAGCACCTGATCAGATGTGAGCATTGTACTTCAATTTTGGGCATATGAATGCCTTATATATTGTGGCCAAATCAGAGAGGGTGAAATGTTTTTTACATCGCTTGAGGAAACCTAGACATTTTGCAGCATTTTTGACGACATCGAATATGTTGTCATTCCAACGTAAGTTGCCACTGACACATATACGAAGAATGGAAAGTTTTTCGGTTTCGACGATGTAAGTGCCATTCATAGATAATGGCTGGAAGTTTAAATTTCGCTTTAATGACAGGGAACAGCATTGAGTTTTGGGAACATTAAATTCCACTCGGTTGATGGTTCTCCAATTGGTTATGCTGTTAATATCGGAATTTAATGACTACCATTGAGCCATTGTAGTATTTTTTGCCTCAGTTTTTGGTCGTATTGGAATTTTATACGTTTAGGAAAGGCGTTGCAGTCATTCCTGGCTCGTTTAAACTTTTTTCGATTTTCCTCTGTTGGGTTGGTCTTGAAAGGCCGAAAAAACATTTCGTGACAGCAATTCTACTCTCTGCAAACTCCCAAGGCCACATTCTTTGGTCTATTTACCAAATAGGCCTGTTACTACATATAACAACCACCTCATCGGCTTAAGCAGTGATTGCAACGTTTCCTCGTTCCAGTTCGATCAGAAGTCACATCAATAGCAAGTTATTTAGCAGGGGCATCAGCAAGGCTCCTTGCGTCAAACCATGATTTACGTATACCATAGAACGAATTCTGATTCGATCAGATGTTTCTGTTGTTAAGTATGACGATGATCAAGTTGTTGGTACCCCGATTTGCTATATGAGGTTCAGGGATTCTTTACAAATGAGTCTCAACTATTGGGCAAAGGTTGTTTTCCATTTTCTCGGAAAGAATTCAGAAATTCAGATTCAGGTTCAACAGAGCATATGCAATGTTTTACTAACGTGGAAGACTACCTCCATAGAAAAAGGCAACATCTTTATGGAAAGTTACGATATTTTTATTTATTTTGGTCTGAAGTAAAAACTCTGATAGTAATAATGAAGTGCAATATCTGCCAAATATCGGCATAGACTCTGCTTACAAATGGTCACCCTTTTGATGAAAATGCTCATCATGTTTTCGCATAATTGCGGTGTATTTCGCAAATATTTTTTCTGATATTTTCTTTTCGCTTTAACAAAGTGCCAAAGAAAAAAGTCAAACTGTGTTAAATCGCACGATCTCGGCGGCCAGCTGATGTGTCCATTTTGAGAAGTCACATGTCGAGGAAATTTGTCACGCAATAGAACCATTGTTTCACTAGCTGTGTGGAATGTGGCGCCGTTCTACTGAAAATAAACATCGTCCCTGCCCCTGGCATTAATTTCAAGCAAAATTCAGGCAACATCGTTCGCCAGCCCAAAAATGGATGGAGAAGTTGTTTCAATATTTCTCTTGAGTTTTCGAAGCCCCAGATGCGACAGTTTTGTTTGTTTCCGTACCCAGACAAGTGGAAATCAGCCTCAGCAGTCAGAATAATTTTGTGTAAAAAAATCTGAAACTCATTTCCAGCACCCAATCAGCAAAAATACGGCATTGTGCATGGTGTGCCGCCTTCAATTCTTATCTCAACTGGACCTTATAAGCATGCTAGCCAAGATCTGTGTACTTTGATGAGATCTCAGCTACGATGGCGATATTTTCAGCTGACATGGCGCACGAACACAAGTTAAATGCTTCACATCACTAACCTGTCCAAGCTGTGCGTGAAGGCGCTTGATAATGATCAAAAGCAGTACAATCTTTGCGAAACATTTCCGCAATGTTTTCACGGTTTTTTTTGTGAATTTTCACTGTTTCCGTATTTCCAAACGTTGACAGTTGAACAATGGGGCGAAATTTAAAATGGCACGTCTTGTTGGATGTTACAAAGGAGTGTGATGGTCTTTACCAGTGAAAAATCTATGCACCGGAGTAATCATATGCGTAATGGTAAACTGCGGTTGTTAAATGTTGAGCTGATTGTGAATTGCAAGTTTCACGGCCAATTGTCGAGACTGCTCATTACCGAACTTCACAAGAGCAAAGAATAGGTTTCTTTATTTAGTTGTCGAATAGGTTCAGCCAAGCACTCAACATTTCCAGGAATAGAATGGTGTTCACAGCTCATACCACTAGTCACATATCCCTCATCCTTAACTAACATCTTGAACAACGTTTGAAGTCTGACTTGCCTCCAAGAGTCAACTAGATCGCTTCATATGATAATCACATAATTCCTCTTCTAAGGACTCTTTGAAATCATAAATTTTTAACATGCCTCTGACTCCAAAGGAGCCACCGTTGATTCATTTCGTACACTTTCCACATGCCAGATCCATGGTCATGATACTGATGTACTCTTGTGAGCACAATAAAACGTCTACAGCAGCGTTTTTGGTGATGCGTTAGAAATTCTTTATGGCGTGGGCGCTGTTATTTATCCACAAAAAAAAACATCATCACATCAGCAAACAAGCCAGGCGTTCTTCTAATGTATCTGGAGCGCAGCCAATTTCGCCATCGCAAAGGCAGACTAAGCACCAAAAAAATCTTACACATTGTCAAAGTTTAGAAATAAAAATTACATTGTCCGCACTTCTTCTCCAATCTCTCAGCTAATCTTCTTATCTGGAGGACACCAGTTAATCGCGCTTTGAAAGCAAAAACTATTAGCCGTCCCCCAGTTATGTTAAGTTGCCATTGCTTAATAAATCAGCTTTTCCGCCGATTTATAAATAAATACCATCCACGCTGCCATACTACATCATTTTCGAAAATTTTACGACAGTCATTAAATCGAAACCGAAACAACGAAAACCAACAAAAATTGGAAGAAAACCTTGTTGAAGCAACAGCTTCACACCCCGTCGGTGCGGATATGTCCACCCACTAGTTAACATCTGCTTTCACCAGAACACCCTCTTGAATGAATTATCTGTTTCAGAAATGTGAAGTTGGCTGTTTCGATTATTTTTTTTTTTTTGTTTTTTATTTCGACAACCGAAAACTGTTAACGTACGAGTATTTGGGTCCTGCGTCAGACATTACTCGTATTTTTTTTCTTTTTTTTCTTTTAACTGCTCTTCGAAAACACCTCTGCACGAGTATTCACACTTTTGTAGATAGCCCATTTGCTCGTCCCACTAAACTGATTGCAAAATACGAACACAATAATTGCTATGTCTCGTCCATACAGCACGTATCGAGGACACAGATTGACGCAGCTTTTCAGGTCAACGTTATCGAATTGGAAAGTATTTCAGAATTTCAAAAATCACCCAAAAAAACAGCACACTCAAATGTTTACCGTGCTCAATACGAACTCATACATATCTACAATAATATATTCATTGGTGTATTTATTTTATTTTACTATTTATTATTTTTCTCAATTTTTTTAAAATAGAATTTTTTGTTTGTTATTTATCGTCAGATGACAATTGAATGGATAACAAGCCTCTGCGGCTGATTGAAGAATGCCTATGACATGCGGAATGACGTTCTGAACAAGTTGATTGTGGGTTTTGTTAAACAATTTTCGAATGGCTATAGTCAATATGTATTTGTGGAGGTATTGTACATGATTTTGTGAAATATACTTGAAGTCATGAATTGTTGAATGGCTGATCAACAATCACTAACACATGATATGACCGGAAGGAATAAAGTGGTGACCCGTTTTGTTGGTTTGAATTGAACAATTTTTTTTTTTTAATTTTTTAAATAATGTACGCATTTGGAACAAGTTAAGCGGGACAAGCTAAAAAACACATTCACCCCAACCCAAATTATTTTTAAATTGTGAGAAAAATGGACTAAAAACTCACTTAATTGAGTCATAAGAAATGTAAAAATATGTCTTTCTGACGTTCTTGAAATGTAGGTAACTACTTACGATCTTGGGCTGCTTTTCTGGTACAAGTGACCTAGCAAAAGCGCTTAGTATGATTAAACTTACCTAAAAAGAAAAAGAAATCAACATTAAATAACATATAGTAAATTAATAAATATTTAGGGAACTAAAAATAATAAAAAAATATATTTAAGTAGGCAGACCTATGCAAAGGTGGCTGGGGGTTAAACGACAATGGTAGGCACCTGGCGACACTCGATGCTGCCACAATGACTACACATAAGTTGTGCTTCTTGTGTTAGCCACCGGATACAAGTTCCATCCAACCGGACTTGTGCTGAGCAAGAGAAACTAGCAACGCTAAAACGACCTGCCAGAAATGACTGGCCCTCAAAAGTGGCACGTACAACAAAATTTGCTTGCCTGAATCAACGGTCGCCTCATCTATCAGCATGGCGGCTTAATTTTATGTGGGTGGCCGTGGCTCAGATGGTAGCGTATTGGCTTCCCAATCGGACGGTTCGGGGTTCAATACCAGCCGTGACCGAAAGACTTTATTTTAGGCAACTAAAATCTTGTATGGTTGCCTAAATACAACATCAAATCCAATTTACTGGAACCTGGGGATTCTCCGGAAACAGAAACCTCAAACAATGAACTAGTCTAGTCCATTGTAGTCGTTGTATTTTCCTTTTACTGTAATTTGTCAGGCTTTTGTTGAAAGATGTGTAAGCGCTTCATTTATAAAGCTCTTACGGTACCAGCACCTAGCAGCCTGATTCGAGCGTAAGTCAGACATTTACAGAGGTAATGCTACGCGATGTCATCATTACTTTCAGAGCAAGCGTCGCAATATGTTTGTTCGCTAGTGCGCAGTACACCAAAAGAGTAGTGTCCTATCACGAAGTCATTAAGCGGCCTGCAGTCTTCGTACAGAGGGACAGTAGCAAAAACACCGGAAAGCATTCAATTGGTCTGCCGGCAACCAAGGGCATCATCCCACCTGCATTTACGTTCATATGAGGCCCAACTGCCAATAAAAAGCCCTAACCGAGGCAGTCCTAACACAGGTTCAGGTTCTCAAACTCTTCTTTGAGCCTAGCCTTGCAAGTTTATCGGCGATTTTATTCACCCGTGATCATATTGAGACTTGAGACCCCAATAGGACGCGGTGAATTCAGTTTTCCTACTGCGTTTAGCGAACTAACTCGAACTAACTTGGAAGTCGCAAGAGGCTCCGGCAGCTTTACTGTCGCCGCTGATGTAGATTCTTTTGCAGTATCCACTGTTTCTCCATAATATAAGAGCAAGACAGACGCAAGTTTTCCGACCTGCGAGTGAAGTCTAACTCTTGTTGTCCTCTAAAAAGACGGTAGCCCAGCATGTTAAATAAATTTGTAACCAGTTACATGTCTTTCCTAGCTCAGTTTCTGGCAAAGGGAAAATGAGTTTTTTCGTTTTTTCGTTTTTTCGGCAACGACCAGTTTTGTCCTACTAGCCATTCACAACAGCCTGGACTTCTCTCTTGTTGCAACTTCATCTTCTCCTAAGCTCGGCTTTGTGACAGTTAAAATAACACTTACTCGTAGATGCTTGTTACATTCTTCTGGCGCAACCTATCGAATCCTACCAACTGGCTATTGCAGCAATCGACAATTTGATCGACTTAGCAGACCCCCTTGATGATATCATTATCTTCGGCGACTTTAATCTGCCACAGCTGAAGTGGACTCCATCTGAAGACCTATCATTTTTCATCGCCTCCCATCCCATTTCTATTAAGGAATGCCTCATGCCTCTTCTTAGATCGGTTAACTGGCTCTAGTCTATGCCAAGTGAGTGGCGTTTCCAACTACATGGAAAGGCCATTAGAACTTATCTTCACAACTGATCCCATCAACTCCTCAGTATCGTGTTGTCCTCTATCTCTTTCAACTATTGATAACTTTCATCCTCCACTTCTTGTTTCATTTTTCCACAACTATCCCCTCCAGTTGCAAGGCAGTTCTACTCTCTTACAATTCTCACAAAAGTAATTCCCATAAAATCAATACCTATCTAAGCAGGGCTTCTTTCGAGTTCACCAACCTGTCCTAATTGGTCCTAAATTTTATGTTTGATTAAGCTTGTATCAAGCCAATAATTGAGGGTCTCAGCACCTACCAAAATTAAGAATTTCTGTAGCATAACTGGATATATGGCATCGGTGGCATGAGGCTTGAAATCATAAAAGTGGGCCACAGCACATTTGATGGCCTTATCCGCCACCATAACCAGATACCGGCTGTGGAGTGGTTCTGAATTGACTCTCATTAGATTGCGTGGAAAGTAAATCTCCAGCATGAGACGTAGGGTCTCTACTTTCGACTCAGAGTACAATGCTATTAGGCTTTCCAGAATGGCTGCCTGGTGGTTTCGATCTTTTGGCAAAGGCCTTTTTAAGAGACACTCAACGAAGTCCGAATTAGCTTCTTATATTTTTTTTTTGGTCCGATCTGTAAGGGTTTCAATATTCCGCAAAAATTAGTCTTAAGTGAATTGTGAAGATATTTTCTGGTTGCCTGAATCCACTATGGAAATGGCAATCTCAACGATTGTTTCCTGTTATGAACGGGTACATCTAGCTTTTCTTTTGTTCTGAGTTTAAATGGATGATTGGCGGATCTCCTTCTTAAAGCGTGCACAGCTGATATTCCGAGGATTCCGCCTCACTAAAGACAAGACCTCGCATCCAATTTTAAATTCGATTCACATACGGTCAGACCTGGAGAGTACTTTCCAGCCGGTAATTACCTCAGCACACTTGTTGCATAGCGTTAACCCGATAGAATCACAATATTCGGAAAGGCTACACTCTTAACTGCACCAGTTTAAAGTCATCATGGCTTACAAGATCTTGTCTGCCGGAATGTGTAAATGTTTTAAACTCTTTTTCAAATATTTGATTAACCTCTTTCAGTGCGTTTTTAGGCCTGATACGTTAACAATCGACCAAATATTCACACTACGGCAGATCCTCAAAATCTCTAGATCTCTAGATCTCTAGATTGATACTCGCGATTTCTAAGTTTGGAATCAATCAGACTATGAGAGTTAGTTTAAGTTGTGGAAAGATCGAGGTTACGAACTGCCTCTTCTTCCACCTTCCCGTGTCTGACATAATCCTTGACTTAAAGCTGTAGCAAGCGTGCATAGTTTTCTACTCCTGTAATAAAGCCCTATAATGTGCACAACCGTATCAATGGACAGCTTCTGTAGGTACTACCGGAGTAATTAGGACATGTCCGCCTGATGCTGTAATAGATACCTTACACCTGATGTCTATCGACCGATTTATAAAATATACCACATCATGCAGTGCAATACGGCTCAGAAAATCCGACTGCTTTGCCAGCCGTCTTTACGGATACAATATACTCTGGATACCAAGCGAATTAGTGGCTTCACTCACTGACTACACCCCACCATTCCCAACTAGAGAGGAATGGAAAAATGGAACAACCAGACTGTGCCAGCATCTTCCAGCAAAGCTTTTCGCGATAAGAAGGCTTTGAGTTTCACTGAGAAACTCGCGTCCAGTATCCCCACCCTATCCCCACCGATAACCAAGCTGCAGTTAAAACTATTAATTCAGGTACTACATACTTAAATCTAGTCAATGCCAATCTTTATTCAATCTCCTTGGCTCCAAGTCAGGCGTTACCATCGTCTGGGATACAAGATACAGCGACATGAAAGCAACAAAATTGCAGATGAATTTGCGAGGCTGGGGAAAGCCCAAGGGCAAAATATACCAGCGCTTCCTCAAGATGGCCAATAAAGGCTGATATAACGAAGTGATAACAACAGAACTACCTACTAAGTAAATCCAGGCAATATGTTGCTAGACCATAACCACGGGCCACTGGTCTTAGGGAGATCATTTAGCCCAGCATGGTATATAAAACACATTTTGTTTTGACAGTTGATAGCAGTCATATTGTTGAAGCTACATCTATCAAATTGGGTGTCATTTATTCAGTTTGTTTTGCCAAATCATCATTGACGGACATAGCGCTCAACAACAGTGGTGGATAAATTTGAGTCCACTGGTTCAGTAAACCAACACCCGTATGTTGATGAAACGCAAGATCTGCCGAAAACATCACCATTTCGCGTCGCTCACAAGAACTCGGCCTTTCGCTGACCACAACTTGGCGAATTTTGTATTGTGACTTGGGCCTGCACCCGTACAGAATTCAACTGACCCAGGAGCTGAAGGCAAATGACCATAGACAAAGACGTGCGTCCTTGGAAACTGACCCTACTTTTCATCGAAAAATCTTCGTCAGCGATGAGGCCCATTTCTGTATGAATGGGTACATCACCAAACAAAATTGTCAAATTTGGGACGGTACCAATCCACATGAGAAACAAGAGCGTCCAATGCATCCCGAAAAAGTCACTGTTTGGTGTGGATTTTAGGCTGGCGGCGTCATTGGTCCATATTTCTTTGAGAACTACGTTGACCAAGCCATCACCGTCAACCGCGAGCGATATGGGTCGATGATTACCTGAATTGGATGATATGGGCACCAACGACATGTGGTTTCAACAGGACGGCGCTACGTGGAACACAGCTCACGCCACATTCGAAATTCTGCACGAGCGATTCAAGGGCATGGTCATCTCACGTGGAGGTGATGTGAACTAACCACCGAAATCGTGCGATTTGACCCCGTTAGACTTTTCTTGTAGGGTTTTCTGAAGTCGCAGGTCTATGCGAATAAGCCATAAATTACAGCGGAGCTCAAAACCCACATAACCCATGTCATCGGTCAAATTCAGCCTGATTTATGCGCCAGGACATTTCGGATGCGCGCCACCCAGAGAAGCTGCGATGGACATTTGAACGATGTTATATTCCATACATAATGGCATCGATAGGCCTTTCAAACGAATAAGAAAAGTCGATGATATCTCACACGCACTTTGGTTTATTTAAATTTAAAGACAGGAAGCGCTTTACATGTACTGTACTAAAGCCCAGCTGAAAAATTAACTGCCGAATCCCGGAAGACAGGATTGGCCTTATTCGACGTAGAAAATTGAGAAAGAAAGTGAGGTAGGTAGCACTATGCTCCTCTCAGTGCCAAAGGTATAGAAAATGTTTTATTTTTTTTGGCGAATGGTGTATTGAAGCAATTTCAAAAGCCCTTAAGAAAACATTTATAAGCCAGGTCTGGTCTGGTAATGTTCAATTAAAATTGTGTTCAACTTTTCCCGACAAAATATGGCCAAATCTATCCCAGCTGCACGGTGCACGATTTTCACTATTATTTTAAAACTAAACAATTCGAAAATTACGTGCAACAGTTTCTGCGCTCCCACAAGTCACCATTGTAACTAGCATCCACTGCCTCCAAAGTAATAAAACAAAATAGTTGTTTCTGTTAATAGTTTTCTGCACCCACAAAATGTTCTGAAAGCTACCTTTTATTCAACGAAAACCAAAACGATACTCCTCACCGATTTTCAAAACAAATTTTCTACTTTATCCTTTCGGTTTCTGTTTCCTTTTAGGAAGCATGTCCCTGGAAAATAATTTTCAAATCTCCCATTGTTCACTGACGTACGACTAACTCCCGCTGCTCTGCTCTTGTATACATATATTAATTTTCTTTATATTTTTTTCTTACTTTATAAATTTGAACAATTCGCTGCGCAACGACCTCTATTTTCCACTAACTGCTTTCCATTTTCTTCATCTTCTCAGAATACAACAAGAAAAGCTGAAAATTTCGAAAACGCACACGGCATTATCCGCAGCTGAACAAAGAACCATTGTCAGGTATAGTAGCTTTGAGTAAATACAATTTTCGTAAGACGAAACAGGAAACAGTTAAAAACAGTCAAACCGTAAAGCACTCACCCTTCTTTGTTTGATTTTCGAAGAGTCTTCTCAAATAAAACGCAAAAGTTCGCAAGTGGAATCAGGATTCGAATGTTTCCTCAACTTTTATCTTCTCGCTAAAGACTTTACTTTAATTTCTTCTCTGCTTTCTCGATTTTCTGATACGAAATCCTTATTGTATATTTTCTTAAATTAATTTTCTAAATTATTTTCAAAACTTTAAAATACTTTTCGCACTAAATTTCTTCTTGGGAAAGACTTTATTTCGAAAACTGTTTCACATAAAATCGCTACAAATTCCAGAGACATTTTTAATGCTACTTTTTTACACAAAAATATTTCATACACTTTTATTAGTTTTTTTTTCTTTTTTTTTATGGGGAAAACATTGTAAAAACCGCTATATACTCGTACAGAGTTTTTCCGAATTTTCAATAATACAATTACAGAAAAAAATTACAAGTTTAACCGAGGGAATGGAACTTTTTCGATTTTATTTTAAAAATTACGGTTTTTGCGAGAGCAATTAGCACAGCACTAGCAAAAGTAACACACTAATTTTACGAGAACAATTTTTGCCGGACAGCCGAGCAGAACAGTAAAGGAAATAATAATTTCCTCACTTCGCGTCTGTTCCATACGTTCCGCCTGTCATGCCCCCTTCTTGGCCAACACGAAAGCAGAAAAATCTGAATCTGTGGCGAAAAAGATATTCTTGGCCAAGGAAAAACGAGTCGAGGAAAACGACCTATACACAGCCACTGAAGTCATGTGTATTTTTCAAGTGAAGAGGGGACACACAAATACGATTAAAACGATCGTATGAAATAAAAATACCGAAACACAAGAAACACGTGAGAGAGAGATGAATAAAGATTGAACCAAAGAGAAAGGAATACCGAATTTGTATATTCAGAAAGCGAGTGAGAAAATGAGCAAAGTGCGTTGGAACATATGTACATAGATACGAATTATTTTCCCCCCTAACACAAGTTCAATGCACAGATACTAATGCGAAAAGTGTTTCAAGGAATTCCATTTCGTTCCTACAATAATAGACCGCATCCGAAAATCGCTTTGATCTTGAGGAATAGAACGATCGTTTGGCGAACGGCTACAAAACGAAAACGATTTTTAGCGATTTTGTGCTTCGGAAAGGAAGTGGCTAAATTTTAAAGCAAACAATCGGCCAAAATAAACGCAATGATGTTTTTCAAAGGCAGATTGTGACGTACGTAAATTAAGCTTGGAAATGAACGGAACTGTTTCTTTATAGAACAAATAGATCTCAACGATGGAAATATTTAAAATAAACGTCCACAGTTCGTCACAGAGAAATTAGCTTCGTTCGATTTTGAGAACAGAATATATGGTGTAAATGCATTGTGACTTACTCGAATTATAACTTTTTAAAATGCTGTATTTTTTGATAAATTTTATTGTGCCAAAGCAAAAAATGTTAGAAAATACATCAATTTCTAAATTGTATCAGTAGTTTTCAATATGTCCACCTTTGGCGAGAATAATGGCCTTGAGACGGCCGAAGAAAGCATCGCACTCTGCACGCTGCACGCAAGTGGCTCTGCGGTATTTTGGCCCATTCCCGGCGAAGTGCTTGTTTGAGGTGGTCCAAACTTTGGTATTTTTTAGTACCAACCTTCGCCTTCCGGATTTGCATCCGGACAATTTGCAATCCATTGTGTCGAAGAAATGAAGTGTTTTTAACCAATCTTGGTTGGCGCGCGCTTTATGAGACGGTGCCGAGTCTTGTTGAAATGTCCACGGTCTCCGACCGAAATGATTGCTTGCCGAAGGCTTCAATACTGCCTCTAAGACAGTTTAACGGTATACGATCGCATTAATTTTGATGCCACGAATTAAAGCGAGCCAAACCATCACCATCGGTGCTGCCTGCTTTCTGCTGGCCATCCGAAGGTGTACATTTTCGAAGGACCTCTCTGGCAAGTAAACTCGCTCATTTTGTTTGTTGACATATTGCTCGATAACAAATGGCGACTCATTGGAAAAAATCGAAGTCGGCAAATCACCACTTTCGTGCAAGCGTAGCAACTCCTTCGCTCTTTCGACTCTAATTTTTTTCTGTTGCAGTGTAAGATCGTGTGCTTTTTGGAACTTCAATGGCTTGAGCTCAAGCTCATTCTTCAGTATGTGTTGCATCCGTTCCAACGGTATGTTGAGCCCACGAGCCATTTTTCTTCCACTTCCACGCGGATTTCGCTCAATTCGAGCCTTCACTTTCCGAACCAATTCTGTCGATGTTGCTGTTTTTTTATGACCACCTCCATGGCCTTTTGCAATGCTGCTAGTATCACGGTAACGAGCTATGGTTCGAAACACAAATGATTTATTCACGTTGAGGTGCTGGAGGGCTCTAACGATAGCTACTTCTGGTTTTCCTGCCAAATATATAGCAATCACACTATCACGTTTGAATTCCACCGCGGATAAAAATTTTTCAACACAACTGAGACGCAAATCATTACAAAGGCTTGTAAATAATAAAATTATCTGTCATGTGTCAAAATTTGAGCTCACTGTCATGAACGGTTTGGAAATTATAGCAGTCGTAAGTTGGTTGCAGTTCAAGTCATTCAAGGTGTAGTAAGCTTAGCAGGGAATATTGCATAAGAATACTTTGAGTAAGATTTGGAAAAACATTATTCTCCACTAAAGATCTATACACTGGCGAGAGCCCGGAAGTATGTGAACCCTGTCAGACTGAATCATCTATTTGGTATATATTTGTCGAATGCCCTCTATCACGTCAGACAGACCCGTCACTGGAAAGTACGCGTATATCACATCAATTAGCAAATATACTCAACCCCTCAGATTACACCCCAATCGAACGAATAAAACTAGCCTTAGATTTTCATAACAAATTCCACGAAATATAATTACTTATGCCTGTTACTTTTTAACTTTTTGAAACCTTGTTTGTAAAAATTAATTTTATTTTTTCCCCCTTTACAACTTTAATTTAACTAATATATCAGTAATAAAATTTGATTTTTATTAAAAACGGCATCACTTATGGTTTTATTACCCAGATGCCTTATTAAAATAATTCGTAAATTGATTTATAAATTTTATTTAATTAAATAAATAAATCGCCTTATTCACTGCTTCTTAAAATCAAAGTACTCGTACATAACTAAAATACAATTTTGGTCCTGCAGTTCTATTTATATTGTAATATTCTAGTGTGAAAAAGTACAAACTTTCACAATAGCACAAAGTCAGCATTAATACATGAATTACAACAATAAAATACCACCTTGATCAAAGAATTTATTCAGAAAATTAAAAATACAAGTTTATTCATCTAAATCCACATTGTCCCCTTCAAAATAATCCCCATGGACTGCAACACACTCATGCCAGCGCTTGATCCAATCCTCGAAACATTTTTTATGAAAACGAAGTGGTTTTTTTGGTCTCGGCTCATTTGGTGAACACCATTCACTTGTCTGATGTCTGGATTGTGTCGTACTCATAAACGCACGTCTCGTCTCCAGTAATGATCCTTTTGATGAATGTGGGATCGGACTCAGCCTCACAAATCATCTCTTTTGCAATGTCAACACGGTCTCTTTTTTGCATGAAGTTCAGGTCTTTTGGCACCAACTTTGCTGCTATACGACGGAAACCCAAATCATTAACCAAAATGTCTTGGACGGATCCATAGGCAATGTTCAAGTCCTCCGCTATCTCTTTGATGGTTAATTTGCGGTTATTGACCAACATTTCTTTTACTTCATCAATCTTTTCGTTTGTTTTCGATGCCACTGCTTTCATCATCTTAGATTGACTCACGACCACTTTTGAACCGCTTGTGCCACTGTTAAATGACTGTTTTCTTTAGAGAACCGTTGCCGAAACACTTTTCCAACATTAAATCCGTTTTTTGCGAAAAATTTAATACACAACTTCGTTGTTGCAAATCCAAATCCATTTCTGAAATTGTAAAAAACCGCCAACCCACACATAGGTGTGAGATGTACTCTTGGCTACGTAACTTTTGCAAATGTCAAGCTATGATGCTAAGATTTAGATGGAATGTCAACAACTGATTTACCAACTTAAAAAAAAAACAGAACTCAATTCGGATCAATGGGAGCTCCACATTGTTGGCTCCCCCAGGGAACTTTTTGATCAAGGTGGTATGTGTAAAAAAGTTGTACGAGGGGCGTTCAAGATATTCTCGGTATCGGGGTGAAGCTGTGGTTGCATATATAAATTGACTTATTTATCAAGTAATACTATTATTTTAGTGCATTCATGTAAAATTTCATATAAATGTGATTATTAATTCGCGTTTTATCTCTAGTTAAACAGAATCATAATGGCAACTGAGGCGATGATGGTGAAAATTGAGCATCGCGCTGTTATTAAATTTCTCACTAAGCAAGGAAAAAGTCAAAAAACTATTCATGAAGAGATGGTGGCTGTTTACCAGGGTTCCGCACCTTCATTATCAACTGTGCAAAAGTGGTCAAGTGAGTTCAAGAGAGGCAGAGAGAGCATTGAGGACGACCCCCGCTCCGGCGCCCCGGCTACTGCTTGTACGGGAGAAAGCATCAAAGAAGTCGAAAAACTTGTTCTTGAGGATGCCCGAATAAAGGTGAAAATGATGGCAGAGATCACCAAGCTTTCAATTGGTACCATTCACACCATTCTTCATGACCATCTTAACTTTTCAAAGGTCAGTGCAAGGGGGGTGCCACGAATGCTCACAGCGCCTCAGATAAAAAGTGAGAATCGCATGCTGTAGAGAGCTTTTGGAGATGTGTAGTGAGAACGCGGACGGTGTTATGGATCGAATTGTTACTGGGGACGAAACATGGGTCCACTATGACCCTGAAAGCAAACAAGAGTCCATGCAGTGGCATAAAAAAGGAACAGACCCCCCGAAGAAGTTCAAAGTCACTCCGTCTGCCGGGAAGGGAAGCTCATGGCCACAGTTTTTTGGGACTCAAAGGGAATCTTGCTCATTGAGTACAAAAAAAAAGGTGAAACCATCAACGCCACATCCTACGCTTCCACTTTGCATAATTTGCGGGAGGAAATTAAAAAGAAAAGACGGGGTAAACTCGCAGCTGGTGTGTTGCTTCTTCATGACAACGCTCCTGTTCACACGGCGCGAGTTTCCAAGGCTGCTGCGCGAGATTGTGGTTTCGAAGAAATCCAACACCCACCCTCTAGTCCAGACCTTGCCCCTAGTGATTATTTCCTGTTTCCGGATTTGAAAAAATGTCTTCGTGGAAAAAGATTTTCGGATGATGAAGAACTCAAGTCGGTATTTTGCAGAGAAAGAGGAAATTTATTATTTTGAGGGTTTAAAAACAAATGCATTGATGTTAGGGGAGATCATAGTGAAAAATAAAAACAATTTAAATTGAATTCGCATTTTCCTTCATATCGATACCGAGAATATATTGAACGCCCCTCGTACATGTACGTTTTGATCTCGTCTTCGGAATTAAATTGTTTTGGAGAGAGCACAACAGATGGTAATCAGAAGGCGCAAGGCCTGCAGAGTACGGTGGATGCTGCATAACTTCCCAGCCAAATACTCGTAAATTCAGCTTTTGTTTTGACACTAAGGCTGTGTGTTGTCTGGCGTTGCCATGATGGAAAACAGCGTCCTTCCTATTCGCCAACTCTTGCCGTTTTTCTTTCACTGCCTACTTCAAAGTATCGAGCTAAGAGCAATATTTAATGGCATTTATTGTCTAATTGCGTGGAAGTAACTCGAACGAAAGGACACTTCGCCAGTCCAACCAAATGCTCAACATGACCTTTTTGGGATGGAAATCTTTTTTACCGACCAATTGCGCTGTTTCAGCAGGAGCGCACCATAACCCAAATATCCACCTTTTTCGACATTCCAAGCCTTTTCTGTCTCTGCGAAAGGGTTGTATGTGCAATGTTAAAGTGCTGAGCGATTACCCAAATTCCTGTCAACGTTAACTGCAGCCAAGATTTGATTGTCATCTGTGATGGGTGGATCCAGAGCGAACAGCATCAACAAGGTCTGTATTTCCTGAACGAAAGCATGTAAACCGTATTAGATGACAAGTATCAGCGCTTATAGCCGAATCTCCATACACACTGTGCAAATCTCCTGTTGCGCCTCCATCGCGTTGAAACCTTTTTTTAAAAGAAAACAAGCGAAATATGCCGAAAATGCACGAAAAGAAAATGAGCACTTAAAAGACATCCGATCAAAACAAATGGTCGTCAATGTAAAGGATAACCCCCTGTACTGGAATAAACAACAAAAATTTCATAATGATGTTCAGAAAATCTGAAAGTATAAACACTATTGTCAAGAAAAAGAAACCGTAGAACTTATTGAACAACCTATTATTTATAGTTTTCTAGTGTGGGAAAGTACAAGTTTTCACAATTACACAAAGTCAGCATTAATACTAAAATATGTCAGACAGATATTCAATCCATATCCGCTGGATACTTATGCATACAAGTAGTTGGCGCGTATGCTGATGATGTAGGTTTCTGTGCGATAAGTCTTCCCTCCTTAGATCCATGTCTCATGTATGAAAAATTAAGTTTGATGGGCTGTAGCGACAGATCATTAACTGGCGGATCAGCTGTTGATAGTTTATTCTGAAACGGAGTTTATGTTTTTTCGTATCTGCATCTAATAATAGGTATGGTTATAATGATCAACAGAACAAGAAAGATAATGACATCTGAAACGACTGAGAAATGGTTGAGTGGTGAAAATTTTTGTAGCTTTTCAATATTACTCATATCTACATATGCGTAAACTATCTAGATATTCAAGATCTAGTCTTCTTTCTTTTACCATTTAGAGGGTCTGAAGAAACGGTGGTAAGATATTATACATAGTGACTTCTCTGTTCATACACTGGCGATCACTACGATGATGCCATACATTTTGCAATCGATTTTTACTATTTATACTTGTTTGAAATTTTATAACCGCAAACTTTTACTACCTTGTGAACAGGTACATATTTTCTCAGCAGTAAGTCAAGAAATTAAAGGGTAAATAAGAAACGACCGTTGGAATTTCCCAGGATCAAACAATGACCTTCTTCAAGAGCGTATAAAAAGATGCGCCACTAGGATGAGGCTACATGCAAAATTACATTTTATTGTTTTATCGGTTTAAAACATTTATTTATTATGTTTTTCTACATTTATAATGAGTATGTCCGCCATTTTTCGAGATGACCTCTATAAGACGGTTTGGGATAGAATCATACAGCTTTTTTTAAATAATCTGGAGAATTTGGGCCCAGTCATCACGAATAGCTTCGATTAAAGTGCCCTTGTCTTCAAATTGTCATCCGCCTTCATACACTTTACGAGATACCCATGCCCAAACATTTTCGATTATATTTAAGTCCGGTGAATATGAAGGCCATGGCAAAAGTTACACGTCTTCTGATTGAATCCAACTTCTAATAACTCTCTAAGTGTAGATGGGGGCATTGCCTTGTTGAAATATCCAAGACAAGGGCCCGAAAATGTTTTTCACTTTTGGAAATGACCGTTCCAGCAAACATTTGTAGTTGTTTCCGTTCATTGTTGTGGACAAAAACTCCAACTGGATTGTGCCATAGTATGTAATAGCTCCCCTTACCATTACACCTGATGTACGGCTGTGGTGTCTTGCCAAAATAAGCTCTTCCTTTCTTAGATCATGGAAATAAAAGTTGTACCCATCGGGGCCGTCAAGGTTAAACTTTTTTTCATCCGAAAAGACAACGCGTTTCCATTCATTGCTCCTAGCGACATGTTCTTCTGCATAAGTTATTCGATGCTCCTTGTGTTCTTGCCTCAAAACAGTTTTCCTTTTAAGTTTTTTTCTCTGTATAGTACCACTTTTTCGTATTATCCTTCGGAACGGTGCTATGCTGGCTGATACTCCGCTGTTGGCCCTTATTTTAGTCGTTGGTAGAGTAGAATTTGAGGCACGTCGTAGAATTAATCGCTTTTCTAACAATGTTGTTGCTTCTGCCGTGCGTCATTTTTTATTTTTTGTAGATCCGCAAGATAACTGTTTACAAGATTCTTACTTCTTTTAAGCCTCCTTGCAATTTCTCGGTCTGAGAATCCTAACTCATTGAAAGCATCTATTTTTCCTCTTTGTGTCGCTGTCAAAGTCTTTCCGGAACCCTTTTTTTTTTTACACAAAATAAAAACAGTTCCCTTCTCTTTTAATATTCTTAACAAAACTTTGAAAAAAAATCACTGATGTGAACTCCTGCAACGAAATATTCGCAATAGCCTCATCCTAGTGGCGCATCTTTTTATACGCTTTTCAAGTAGTTCATTGTTTGATATTGGAAAATTCCAACGGTCGTTTCTTATTTACCCTTTAATTTCTTGACTTACTGCTGAGAAAATATGTACCTGTTCACAAGGTAGTAAAAGTTTGCGGGTACAAAATTTTCAAGAGTGAAAATCGACTGCAAAATGTATGGCCTCATCCTAGTGATCGCCAGTGTATATTCTTGGTCGTTGATAAATATAGAGTCGATATTTAGAATCTTGGCCTCCTCTTGATGTTTAATCCTTCCGTTGAAATTGTTTTGGAATATGATGTTTTGGTTGATAAGTTCTCATATCAGATTTTTCGGAAAGTATTTTTTTTTTTTATAAAAATGGAAATAAATATTTTATTGAATTATATATTGTCCATTCTGGTCCAATAACCTTTGGCATCTTTCTGGCAATAGCATGATTCCACGCTCATAAAATTGTTGTTCTTTGCTGGAAAAAAACTGACCCAGGTGATTTTTGACCTCCTCATTGGAACTAAAGGTTTTAGTTTCTAAAAAATGTTGTAGGGACTGGAACAAATAATAAGCAGAAGGTGGCTGATCTGGAGAATATGGTGGGTGTGACAATAGATCCCATCCAAGCTGTAAAAGCTTTTGGCGAATTACCAAACTTGTATAAAGCCTCGCATTATCTTGGTGGTACACTACATTTTTTCTATTGATCAATTCTGGACTCTTCTGTTCAAGTGAATCATTCAATTTGTCAAGCAGATGAGAGTACACTTTAGAATTGATCGGTAGAAGCTCAAAAACAAACGATTCTTTTGAAATCCCATCAAACAGATAGCATCGCCTTTTTAAATGAATATCGGCTTTTGTCTTTTTTTACTCAATGACAACCCAATTCTCGTTCCCAGTGATGCGCTTCAAAAATGGATCATATTCTTGACGCTTGTGAAGCAAATCACAGACACAACGCGGCGGCACAAATTCCTTTCCGTATGAACATGAGGCACCCATATGTCGAGTGTTGAGATTTAACCTAGCCAATCTCACCGGAACTTTTTGTTAATAATGAAATTACCGACCGCACTACGCATTCTGAATGGTTTGTTTAGACAATGTATTCCTCTGTTTTATCGATGGACTGATGAAGTTCTTGTATATTGTATCAGCAAGAAACTTTAAGACCATTTTCTATATATGGTACGCTAGATGTCCTTCTGTCATAAAATTTGCCTCATCAACAGCCTCTTCAGTATTAATTTCACATTCTTCGGGGCTCTGGTTAGTTGCTTTGACATGTGAACATATGTTCACAGTTTAAAGTATATGGCATACTCATATGTAGTTTGTTTTCGAGAGATAGAAAGGTTAGACGTGTTTTGGTGTGAACGGCGATTTTCAATTATTATAAGGAATTTACATAAAATTTTGTGTAAAAAGTGGAATCAAGTACTCTAAAACACTTTTAATGTTGACAGTGGCACAGAACGTACCTGTATTTTTATCTTAAACCTCCTGCCGTAAGACTTAATGTTTACGAGGTGCCCATACACCCATAGAGAGCAAGGATACGCCTTGCCATCGCTTTCCGTCAATCCATTGATACCAATTCGGAACTGTGTTGGAGGCACAGTTCCACCCTTGGTATGAGTCGAGGCCGACCTAAAACCTCTTGCTGCTCTTAGGGTCGCAGCACTCAGTACTTTTTTGCAACTCTACAATGGGTTAGACCCGTTCCCGCGATTTGGGTTTAAACCACAGCCACCATGACGCTCCCACAAGGGGGCCTACCTCTAACAAGTCAGGCCCGGACCGAAATCCGGGGGGCTTCTGACTCCCATGGTACCGTGATTTAAGTCCTGGTATGGACTACCGGTGGTCAAGCCGCCAACAAGACCTATGACCGGCAACTTGTAACTGGTCAAATCGTAGCATCCAATTCATGCTGTAATCTTGGATGTTTACGATAAGACCAGTTTAGAATAATCTGCCCCCGCTTTTTATTAGACAACGTCATTGATGGGCGAAGCCTTGATAATTGGGCGGGGGCCCTGACAGTGGCACACGGTGAGTCTGCTCTAAGTTAGAAAATGTTTACAAGTGGTTCAAGATCTTCCAAGATGGCCGAGAGGATGCAAATGGCGAACCTCGTTGTGGACGCCTCAGCACATCAACAAAAGTTGATAACGTAAGTCGGTTTACCATAAGAGTGTTTGCTGAGGATGTTGGCATATCGATCGGCTCATGTCACGCAATTTTTTCGGATGTTTTCGGCATGAGACGTGTGTCAGCGAAAGAAGAACCGTCTCAAGGACGGAGATTTGCAACGATTGAGGAAATAAAAACGGCATCGCTGTAAGAGCTTAAGGCTATACCAAAAAGTGCTTACGAGAAGTGCTTCGAGGATTGGTAAAAGCGTTGGCACAAGTTATTTTGAAGAGGACAATATTAATATTGATGAATAAATATTTTTTATAAAAATATAAAGTCACCTTACTTTTTGAACACACCTAAAGAAACCTAAAGAAGTAAAATATGCAAAAAATTCTGTTTTTTACCTTCCATATTTGAAAGGGCGCCAACCAAAAACTACTGCCTTTCTATAGCAGCTGTCAAAATAATAATGATTATGCGGCTTAAGTGTGAAGTTGGGTATGAAAAAATACAATACAATTAAGTCCTCTGTTAGGAAAAAAAAAATTACTTTCCGCACAACCCAATAGAATTGGTGTTCCCATTTAGCACTGATTCCTTTTAGCGGCTGATGGACAATGGTCTGCAGATAGTTTTTGAAGTTTTTTGCTGTTACATACCATACATGTCGCTAATTTGCCGGCACTGCTGTTTGGTCCCATATTGTTCGTCTTGACTTATAAAAAGTTCGTTTGTTTCTAAGTATACTCGTCTATTGTCTTTATTTGAAGATCTATGAGAAATCGTATATTTTTGCAGTACTATTGGTTTTCCATACTCGATAGCGTCGGCTTCATGACTTCATTATTATATGGTAGAGCCTCCATCAGCCGGATCTCGATAGGGAGGTAAATTGAAGGCTCATCCCAGGGTAGTCCAGGAAGAGATTGATGAAGACACTAAGCTCTGAGCAATTTTATGGACACCAAGTGGAAACCCTATCAAGGTCTTCTTGAAGGATAATAGAGTCTTGGGGTGAAGAAATAATTTTGGAGGACTTAGTGTCGTCGGAGTTGAAGTGAAAAGAAGGGGGCCTAGATGACTACCTTGTGGGACATCTGAAGTGGCTAAAAATATTAATAATACGAGGTCAAAACCGAGAAAAGACAATTTGAAAAAGAACGGTTGATGAGATACTTTATCGAAGACCTTAGCGAAATCTGTAGCAATAACACCGATTTCGTTGCCATTTTCTAGGGCTGAAAGCGCAAAAGATGCAAATTCAAATTCAAATTTGTAGTAGTTGGTCTACCCTTCAGAAATCCATGCTGACTGTGTGATATAAGTGACTTGCACTGAAAGCTTAGAAATTTATATAAAAAATTTAAGTATGTGAGAAAGCTTAGCAAAGGGACGGTAGTTGGTTACTTCCTTCTTTGATCCCTTTTTTGTGAACTGGGGTTATGAGAGAGGTATTCCAAATATGGGAGAATTCCCCTTGTGTGAGGGATAGATGAAATAGGAAGGAAAGTGGGTGCGAAAGATTGGACGCACACTTTTTGAGAAATATTGGGGAGGCACGTGTGGTCAGGGTAAAAATTCAGGATTGTAACTTTTCTTCGAAAAATGTAAGATCAAAAGATGGATAGAGAGAAGGGTCAATGGAGAAATTTGGAAGGTACTTAAGATACTCGTATATGGGGTCAGGTACTAAGAAGTTATCTGCAAATGATTGTTTAAAAAAGATTGCAAAGTAGTTGGCAATGGTATATGGATCTGTAGATGATATACAAGGTGGCGCAAAATTAATCACCCTATCGGAAGATGGTATAATTTTTGCAAATGGTGTCGTACGTCAGTCATATTTGACATTTATAAACTAGACAGCTGCAGTATATAAACAGGTAAGCAATAGAGCGCTATACTCTCCAAGAACGTGGAATTATTGTGTCGATGTTTTTGACCAATAATCAGATGGTGGTGTTAACGCGGCGTGAATTTCAACGTCGATTTCCTAATCGTGTCGCCCTAACTGGGCAAACATTCCGGCGCTTAGCTACTCGATTCGAACAGAGTGGAACAACAGGAGGCTATGCAGGGCGCGGCCGCCACCAGACTGGTCGTTCGGGCGAGAATATCGCAGCTGAGGCTACCGATGTCGCTGAGAATGAAGAAACATCAACCAGACGACGGCCCACTCAATTGAGTACCACCAGACGGATCCTACAGCGAATTTTAGTAAAAGACTTACACATGTTCCCGTACAAAGTGTAAACAGTGCATCAGTTAATGCCTCCTGACCGTTAGTCGCGTGTGAATTACTGTACAGCCATCCTCAATCTCAACAACGAAGAGGATGATTTTGTGTCGGAAATCGTCATGAGCGACGAGGCGCATTTACACTCAAGCGGTTACGTCAATAAGCAAAATCTTCGTTTCTGGTGCACTGAATATCTGCGTGTGATGCATGAAGGGCCACTGTCTGGTGCGTCGTTAACGCGGGAGGAGTGATTGGGCCGTATTTTTTTGGGAACGCCATCGACAATACGGTCACTGTTACTGGCGAACGCTACTGGGCTATGGTAAACGACTTCTTACTGCCGGAATTGGATGAGCGGGGCTTGGTGAACATGTGGTTTCTACAAGACGGTGCAACCGCACACACAGCACGAGCTATCTCCGGAAATCTTGCGGAAAGTCATGGAAAATGCCAACACTGGCGGCAACCACTTGGAGGATATCATCTTTTCCACTTAACAGAAACAATTGTAAAGGTCCAAATAAAGTTTCCCATCACTCAAAATTATTTTGCTTTTATTTAGTAAAAAAATTTTGCACCACCTTGTATTATCGAGCGAGAGAGAATTAATAAAACGAGTTAGGATCGTTGATAAGGTGTGTCTGCGCAGTGACGATAGAGGCAGCTATGGAGCTGCGGGAATTGGAGATAACTCCCAAGATAGTTAGAGTAGTCAGAATAAGAATTGGTGCGAAGAAATGCCCGCCATAATTTGTTTCTCTTGTTTCGTAAAGAGCAAAGTCTTCTGTTATACCAGGGAGGGGAAGTAGGTGATATTTCACTGTAAAAAATTAAGATGGGTTGGTAACATCAAAAAGAAATTTGCTGAGATAGATATTAATTAGCGAAAATTAGCTTTATGGAAGTTGTAAAAAGAGAGAGGTGGCAAGGAAGTTGACTGTGGTGAAGAATTATGGAAAAATGAGTGAAGAAGAGGGGGGTGAAAGTTATCGATAGTTGTCGGCATTAAAGGACAAAACTTCACTGTGGAATTAATGGGATCGCAAGTGAAAATAAGGTCGGTTGCCTACCGATAAAGTTAGGGACGCCACTTACTTGGCATAGGTTTGAGTCTGTAATACGATCAATGATTAGACATTCCTTGGTTGTGCTAACGTTTGAAGCGTAAAACCGAATTGATTATCTAATGGAATTCACTTCAGCAGAGGCAGATTAGAGTCACAAAAGATAAGGGTATCATCTGTGGAATCACATAGGTCAATAAGGATGTAGGATTCGATGTGTTGAGCAGGGAGTGTTACCTGTAATAAAGAAGATATAGCGGTGAGAGAAGAGTAAAGGCTATTGTGAATGGCTAGTAGTACGCCTCGGCATGGGGAATCATCTATAGGGACTAAAGAATTAGTAACCATAGGGAGAGAATGATCGACATCTCGGAAAACATTATAAGAACATGGGAAAAACTCCTGTCTATTTATGTCGGGGATCAGATTGGTTTCTGTAAGAAACCAAAAAAAAGGGAGACCATGAGATTAGATTTAAACAAAACAGCGCGGTAGTGGAGGGAGGAATAGTTGAGAGTGGTTGAGATACAGACAAAGAAGATCATGGTCATCTCGGCAACGATGAAGGTAAAAGACTCTTTTAGAGTGTACAGAGTTCCGGAAACTAGCGAAGTCATCCTAAACCTTTTACAGAGGTGTGTTGAAAATTTCGTGGTACCTGTTGTAAAGAGTCCTGAGACTAGTTATATCAGTACGGAGTCCTTCCTATTAGATGAAGACCATGACACTTGTTTTGGTTTCTTCCTCAAGGCAATATCTAAGCTGAAATTTAATGAAACAGCTGGGCCTGATGGCTTGCCTGCCGAGGTATTCAAAGCTGTTGGAAATGATTTTGTGGAGAGCATGCACCAACTCATTTCTCAGATCTGTACCTGATTAAGGGAATCTCAGCAGCCTTTGCCCGATCTTATACAGAGGTATAAGTCTCCTCAACATCGGATACACGATCTTATCTGAAACGTCGAATATCCTTCGCCAACAACCTGGGTGGCAGTGGCTCAAGTAGTAGTGGACTGGCCTCCAAATCGGAAGCTTCGGTGTTCGAATCCCAGCCTCGCCCGAAAGACATATACATTGTTTCAGTTAACAAAAATCGAGGAAAGATGAGTAGTTAACTAGAAGTCCAACATCAAGCCAGCTTCCGCTAAGAATTGCGGATGCCACCCATGGAGCGAAATAACCATTGAGCCCAATCATCTTTCTTTCTCTCTCTATCCCATTTTCCAAAAAACTTAACACATGCTGAGGCATTATAAGTATATTCATACCCACTTGAGTGTTAAGTTTTTTAAAAAAAAATAAAAATCAGGTTTGATACGAGGGCGGGTCAATAAGTTCGTGACTTTTGGATTAAAACAGATTTTTTTGATAAAAAAATAATTTTATTTTTCAACGTAGTCTCCCTTGAGCTCTATACACTTTGTCCAACGCTTCTCCAATTTTTTTATCCCTTCCAAAAAAAATGATATGTCGAGGTCCTCAAAATGACGAGATGACTTCATCATTGGAGTCAAATCTTTTTCCACCAAGCCATTTCTTCAGGTTTGGGAACAAGAAGTAGTCGCTCGGAGCCAAATCTGGAGAATAGGGTGGATGAGGGAGCAATTCATAGCCCAATTCATGGATTTTTGCCATGGCAACTGCACATGTGTGCACCCTTGCATTGTCTTGGTGGAAAAGAACTTTTTTCTTGGCCAAATGAGGTCGTTTTTTTTTCAAATCGTCATTGAATCGGTCCAATAAGTTGGCATAATATTCCCCATTGATTGTTCTTCCCTTTTGAAGGTAGTCAATGTGGATTATCCCGCGTGCATCCCAAAAAAACAGTCGCCATAACTTTATTGGCTGACAAACCCACCTTGGCCTTCTTTGGCGCCGATTCACCCTTAAAAACCCACTGTTTTGACTGTTGTTTGTTCTCTGGTGTGTTGTGATGGATCCATGTTTCGTCCACGGTTACAAAACGGCGCAAAAACTCCTCCATATTGCGATTAAACAACGCCAAACCTTCCTGTGAAGTTGTTACACGATTGCGTTTGTGGTCGACTGTGAGCAAACGCGGCACCCATCTTGCGGAAAGCTTTCTCATGCCCAAGTGATCATTCAAAATTGAAACCACTGAGCCATGCGAGATCCCAACGGCTTCCACAATCTCTCGCACTTTCAATCTTCGGTCGGCCAACACCATATCGTGAATTTTTTCGTCCTGGAGCTCAACTGGGCGTCCAGGACGTTCGGCATCTTCAGTGCTTGTACGGCCACAACGAAATTCAGTAAACCACTTTTTTACCATTGAAATCGATGGTGCAGAGTCCCCATAGTATTTATCAAGCTTAGCCTTGGTCTCGGTAATGGTTTTTTTTCGCAAGAAATAATGCTTAATAAGCACACGAAATTCACTTTTTTCCATTTTCTCCTCAAATTAGTGAGTAGTCTGATAAAAATAGCTGTCAAACACAAACTAACTGACGCAGCAAGTTTAAATTTTGACAGGAGTCAACTGACAGATGCTTGTTGACAGGAGCAGTGTTGCTGTTTCAGTAAAGAGGTCAGAAATTCAAAAGTCACATACTTATTGACCCGCCCTCGTACCAGGAAAGTCCACAATCGACCGAATCTTCAATCTCCGACAGATCCTGGAAAAAACTCAAAACTCAATGAATACCCATCTCAATTTATAGAGACGTGTCTAGCTTTGGCATCCCTGTCAAACTCGTCTCTTTTTCCGTCTGAATGACCATTAAGAACGCTCACTGCTCCGTCAAAGTCGGTTACGACCTAATAAAGACCTTTCATGTCAAAAAAAAGTGACGCATTGTGATGTGACTTTTTTAACATCAACAGAACATCACATCGACAGCTGTAATTTAGCGGTAGTAAAGGACTTTGTCTACATTGGCTCTGCTATAAATTCTGCCAACAACAACTCATCAGAAGTAAAACGAAGGATCACTCTTGCCAATCGTTGTTTCTTTGGGCTAAGAAGGCAATTGAGTAGTAAAGCCCTATCCTAAAAAACTAAGGAGACTCTATACAAGACCTTGATCATCCAAGTCCTACTTTATGGCGCAGAAGCATGGACCATATTGAAAACTGACTAAGATGTCCACAGTAATCCATTGAAAAATTTTCTCTCCTGTTTGTGTTGAGTATACGAACTGAATAGCGACGTCGACCTAGTCAGAAAACTGCACATCAGTCGCCTGAGATGGCTAGGACATGTAGATCGAATGGATACTAATGTTTCGGTCCGCAGTGTCCTCGAAGGGACAAAGCAATAGAGTAGAGTAGTAGACAGTACAATAGAAGGGGACCTCAACTGACTTGGTGTGCGCAACTGGAGGCAGTTAGCTAAATACCGGACTAACTGAAGAAGCTTGTTAGTTGAAGGCCAAGTTCAGCCCGCACAGTAGCGGGGTTATCTAAGTAACTAAGTAAGAAGGACACTTAATTTACAACCAACTGGTTTGTCCACTTAATCATCTTCCATCGGAAGACTATCGACAGTATCAACATATAGCAAAAATAGATCGGACGGCCTACCTACTGAGCAGAAATGACTGGGTAGCGAGCATACACTTATTCATTTCCAATATTTGGTCGAAGGAAAGTAAGCATGATGAATGGAACCTCATTGGATTAAAAGTAAGAAGGCCCTACAAGCTGCGGCACCTCTAGTGTTGCCCTTTTATCGCGTACAACTTGTAATTTAAAAAGCGCGGACGTCATTAAAGCTTGTTGCAATATTCATAATGAACTCTTTAATTTTATCTGTGTATACAGATTGCATTCTTCTTTTCCGAATTTGTTTTTGGATGAATTTTCAAATTTGTTAGCCAATGAACGATCGGAAAATCTCGTTATCCTAGGTGATTTTAATCTAGATATCTTATGTTCGAACTCCGTTTCTGATTCCTAACAAGCGCTTATGGCTGAACATGGTTTTTTATCTTTTATTGCTGAGCTTACTAGACCAATTGCAGGCACCTGCCTCGACCATGTTTTTGCTCGTTTTGAGAATATTGCTGTGGATTCCCTTGCTGGCATTAACTTGGATCTACATATTGATAAAATTAACTTTCCTGAATTGAACAATAGGTTACGTTATGAATATTGGGAAAGTATTTATGTTGAAAGAAATGCTTCTTCAGCTTATAGTGTATTTCTTAGTATTCTGAAAAATTACATAAGCGCATCTACTTGCACTATAACATACAAAAAATCGGAGTGTCGCCTTAAGCCTTGGATAACTCGTACCCTTATCAAAAAAATAAGTATCAAAAACAAACTAAGAAAAAAATGTTGGAAACATCCTTTGAACACCAATTTAAAAAATCGTTTTGATAAATTCTGCACAAAAGTGACAAAGGAAGTTAAAAAAGCTCGGGATGACTATTTTCGTTCGAAAATACAAGCGGCAAGTGGAAATCTTAAGAAGGAGTGGCAAGTAGTTAATAATATTGTTAGTCGGAAAGTGTGTACTAACGCAGATCCCATTGTACTTAAAAATGAAATTATTAACATTTCAAATCCTTTGGAAATAGCTAATGAGTTCAGCAATTACTTTGCTTCCATTGGGCAAACTTCTTTTCCAAGTAACTCGCAAATTTCATGTAACTGTTGCCCTAAGGCTGGCTCTCAAAACAACTGTTCTAGAAACAGCTTCATGTTTAAGTTCATTACGGGATTTGAATTACTAAAAACTATTAATTCCCTTCCGAATTCCAATTCACATGGTGATGATAAAATGAATTTTGTACTCAAGTACATTGGACTCAACTTAGTAGATATTGTAACTTACCTTTTTAATTTTAGTATTATGTCCGCTACCTTTCCATTTGAACTTAAATGCGCTGTAGTGATTCCGTTATTTAAGAAGGGCAGCAGGACCGATAAATCAAACTACAGACCAATATCTTTACTGCCATCAATTTCAAAAGTTTTTGAGAAAATAATTAAAACGAGAATATCAACTTATCTCAATCATTCAAATTTTTTCTCTCCTATGCAGTTTGGTTTCAGAACTGGCCTCTCCACTGAGGTTGCTCTATTGGACTTTTGCTCCTTCTTATACAGGGTGAGTTTTTTAACTTGAGACATTCAAATTACTCGAAAAATACGAGATATCGCGAAAAATGTTTCAGACAAAAGTCACAAGGTTCTGAAGGGGACATAAGATGGTGACCACGAGTTTGACCTTGAGCCCCATTTTCAAGGTCAAACGAAGGTCAGTTTTGATTTTTCAAATGATAACTCCTGATTTTCATTGCACACACGACACAACACGACTTTGTCTCAAAGGTCTTATTCATACAGTGCTAGATACCACTGCACCGGCACGCCTAAATCATTAATCGGTTTCCAACGTTGTTAGGGTGTTAGAAGGTCGAGATTTGTTTTGAGGAAGTCATTATTGCCTCGAGTGAAGTTAAAACTCAAGGAAATTTCAGATAGAGACAAATTATCCTAAACTTATTTGAGAGCGTATGATGTGCACTCTGCCCTTTTTTTCTACTTGAACGGAACTGTACTTCATTTAGAAGTTCGATATTTGTTTTGAGGAACTGATTATTACGAGTATTAGTAACGTTTTCCGGATTAATAATGCAGGCTATTTCAATTCAAGAGACAATTGAAATGATATTGATTTATGGAGAAATTGGAAGGAACATCGATGGTGCTGTTGCTCTTTACGCCCAACGTTTCCCAGACCAGATACGATCGCGCGCTTCCTTTTATCGGGTCATCCAACAATTCACTGGTGAAGGAAGTGTGCAACCAAGGAAAAGGAATCGGTCAGATAGGGTGGCTGTTGAGGACAATAGCAGTGTTAGCTGCCGTTGCACACGATCCTCACATTAGCCCTGGCCAAATAAGTCGTGAATCAGGAATTTCTCAAACGACTGTCTGTAAGATATTACATCGGCATAAATACCATCCTTATCATGTTTCAATGCATCAAGAACTTTCTAGTGAGGATTTTCGCAACCGGGTTTCCTTTTGTCAATGGGCACTTCAGCAAATTGAACGAAACCCCCTTTTTTTCGCAAAGGTGTTATTCTCTGATGAGTCGACTTTCACCAATCACGGTACGGTCAATCGACATAATATGCATTACTGGGCTACCGAAAACTCTTTTCGGTTGCGACAAGTTGAACGCCAGAACCCTTGGAATGTTAATGTTTGGGCGGTAATTATTGGGGATAAATTAATAGGTCTATATTTTACTGAAGGCAACTTGAATGGCGAAAAGTATGCAAACTTCTTGCGGGACCATCTTCAAGTATTACTAGAAGAACTGCCATTGGAGTTGCGACAAACAATGTGGTTTCAACATGGTGGTTGCCCAGCCCATTATTCCCAAGTAGCCAGGGGCGTATTAAACAATGTTTACCATCAACGATGGATCGGACGAGGGTGTCCGAGGCCATGGCCTGCTAGATCACCTGATCTTACGTCACTTGATTTCTTCTTGTGGGGCTACTTAAAAAGTGAGGTTTACAGAAAAAAGCCAACAATACATGAGGTCATGAAAAGACGATTAACTGAAGCTTGCCGGAAGATTACGCTAGAAATATTTCTCAGTTCTGTTGGTTCATTTAGAGCGCGGATAGACAAGTGTATTGAAGTGAATGGTCAGGTTTTCGAGCATTTGTTGAAATAGTCGCGCGAAATAAACGTCGAAATGGGAAGAATTAAATGATTCAACAGTGAGAGGCAAGGGGACCCACTCTAATTAATCACCCCGAAGGAAACAAAATACTGCTACGTCCACGTCGTTGTTTCTGGGTTATGCTAAACGCAGTATGTAAAAACAAATGACAAGCCTACGAGCAATACGACTGAGCAATGAAAATCAGGAATTATCATTTGAAAAATCAAAAGTGACCTTCGTTTGACCTTGAAAATGGGGCTCAAGGTCAAACTCGTGGTCACCATCTTATGTCTCCTTCAGAACCTTGTGACTTTTGTCTGAAACATTTTTCGCGATATCGCGTATTTTTCGAGTAATTTGAATGTCTCAAGTTAAAAAACTCACTCTGTATAGAGGACCAGATAAAAAACAGTTTTGTACAGGCCTTTTTGTGGATATAACTAAGGCGTTTGACATGATTGACCACGTCATACTATTAGATAAACTATATAAGGTCGGATTCAGAGGATTCATATACAATTGGTCTGAGTCTTATCTTAAAGATAGAATGCAATATGTAAAAATTGGAAGCAATATAAGCAGTTCAAAATCCAATAACCTGGGGGTACCTCAAGGTTCTGTACTTGGCCCAATTTTATTCCTAATTTACATAAATTCCTTATTTTCTCTCGCATTCATAGGTAAAGTTACAGCTTTTGCCGCCAACCTTGGAGTTGCATATTGTTCAGCCAGTCCGCTAGATCTAATCGCTGATATAAACCATGATGTTTTCCTACTTAGATGCTGGTTTGCTAATCACAAACTTATTGTTAGTAATAAAACTAAGTTGATGTTTATCAGTCTTACTGAGCAAGAGTACCCCGACTTAGACATAGTATTTCATTCTAATATCTGCCCGTGTCACGACTTGCTATACAGCCAATGCAGAATTCAAAATGGTAAAACCTTCAACAGGAATACTAACTGCAGTATTGATTGTTTCAAAATTGAAGGTGTAGATAATTTCAAGTACCTTGGTGTTACAATAGATCAAAACTTGAACTGGTCCAAGCACATTTCTGCCTTAAAAAAATATCTTCTTTCTGCTACTCGTTGCCTTTACCGCCTTAGAAAGTATTGCTCTCTTAACACGTTGAAAAGGGTTTAATATGGTGTATTCCAATGCAGATTGCAATATGGGATTTGTTGTTGGGGTGGTGCTTATATTAGTAAACTGCAGCAATTAACTGTCCTTCAAAAATCTGCAATTCGTAGTGTTTGTGGTTTTCATCGTTATGCGCACACAATGGACCTTTTCAGGGCCTTGAATATTCTCCCTTTGCGCCATTTATTCTATTTTAAAGTCCTTAAGGTCTTTTTTCATGAGAGGCGGGTACCTGGAGAGTTCAATTTCTGACTTTCGCAGCTTACGCAGCCATTCAAACTTTGTTGTAAATGTAACGCAGGGAGTTTCGCACTACAAGTTACAGAAACTTCTACTCCATTGTTTTATGCAAACTTATTAACAGTTTGCCCTTAGAAATTCGATCCATAAGAAATTTGTCCACATTTTCTAAAGCAGTTAAATCATAATAAAAAAAGAAAAATAGAAATGATTTGCTCATTTGCTCAACTATGTATTTACCTATTTCTGCCATTTACATTAGATTTTGTATGTATCCGCTATTAATTTGTTAAAGATTTTTTTTTTTCTTCTTTCCCCTTTTTCTTGAATTAACTTCTGTTTTTCTACCTTTGTACACCCCACACAAAGTAAATTCTTTATTTTTTTTATAATGTGGCATCGTCTCTATTTTTCATAAATAAAGGTGTCACTAACTATTCTATATGTATCGAATGCATGTAAAATCGTATTTTAAATTTGTAACTTTTTTATATACGAGTACATATGAATAAAGAAATTTGAAATTGAAATTGAAATTTTCCGTCATCTTCAGTGAACGCCTGAGACCATTTGTCAAACTTCTGATTGACCTCTTGCTGCGCAAGAATCTCACAATTGACCACGCTACGGCAGCCGTTTCGATTTCAAGACTGCATATGACAGCATCTATAAAGACGAGCTTTACAGAGCCGTACCTAGGTTCCACATCGCTACTAAACTGGCATACCGATATTCTTATCATCCCGGTCCGTTTCTATAGTGCAGAAGCATGAACGTAAGCGAAGGCGGATAAGGATTTCATTGATCCTTCATTGTGAGTGTAAGATTCTTCGAGTGATGTTTGGTCTTGTTTTAACTAGTCATCGGACTTTGGAAGAGGCGAAACTCGGATAACAGCGAACCTTTCAAGCTGTATAGCAACTATGTAAGGGTTACCTACTCATATGTGGAGCATTATTAGAAGTATAGGAAAATTTCGCCTTATGTGTCATACATCATTCGTCCTACTTGAAATGAACCTGAACCGTCTCGAAGTGCTACTTTTCCGCTATATTTGATTACTGTCTTGAGCTTTGTTCCCTTTTCTTTAAAGATTCCGATTCCTATATTTCATTGAGCATAAAAACGTTGTGCTCACAACAAACGAAGACACTTTATCGCGGTTCATCATGGCCTTAACCCATTCAATCAACCGATTGAATCTTCTTAATATCGGAATAATACTACTCACAATAAATTCTACAAAAAGGTTATTCCTTTTGGAACGACTTTAGTTTCCCAGAGGACCTTATGACTTCTCAGGCGCCCTGATGTAGAGGTATTTGTAAAATTGAACACAATTTCTCAATCAAATCAAAAATACTCGTATGCTAATAGGCTTTAACTGTTTAGAATACCGTTAGAATATCTGGATCTACATATATGTATATATGAACGTACAGATACCATGCATATACTCGTATCTGTTCTAGGAATAATGTACTCACTGCTCTGTTTAACGTGTCATTAGCACAGCACCATCTGAATCCCTTAGCGATGATGAGGAAAAGAAATTGAAAAACAGAAAACCAAAAAACAGAAAAAAAAATCAAGAAAAAAACAAGACAGAATATCTTCATCCCAGTGATGGTAAGGATTTAAAATTAGAATTTCCCAAATTTATCTAAACGATTCGTGTAACGTATGTTCGTTTTGTCAGCTATTTTTAGATACTTTTCACAAGAGAAAATAATTTTTTTTTTTTTTTTGGGGTGTTTTTTTACTCGATATTCAATTGAGGTACAGATACTCGTACGTACCCCAGATTCTATGTACAATCGACTCGAACATAGTACGTGCTTTGGGGCCAATGACGTCTAAAAGATGTAACGTTCTGAAGCTCTTTCTTGCCTTGATTTCCCCTGAGGAGGAAACATTTTGCCTTAGTGCGGTTTATCGATGAAATTCATTAACACCACATTGGTAACTGGTAACAGCGATTTCAGCGTTTTTAACGGTTTACTGCAACAATTCTGTACAAAATCCGATTTTCATTTGTTGGCGTTAGTATGGCAGTCTTTTTTGCGTGAATTTCAGCACTCTGCAGGGAGCAACTATTGTCAGTGATTTGTTTGGAGGCTTTTGCTTTTTGGCTCAAGTACAATATTCGATATACTCGTACGTTAACACTTAAATGTTTTTTTTTTTTTTTTTTTTCTGAAAACGCACTCCAACATGTATGTATTGTAATTACGGTTTCGAGGTCACTTTACGTCGAGATATGTATGTAGTATGTGTGCACATTTTGTGGCGGACATTATATCTTTTGAGATATGGTGATCGCTCTACCACGAACGAGAAGGAAAAGCCTTAGCCAGGTTATTACTCGTATATCAAGCAGTGTGGAAGGACAAAGTAACAGCCAATACATCCACATTCAACCTTTTATAATAGAACAAGACCCAGGTGGAATGGCAAAAAACAAACATCCTTTGCAGCTGGACTTGGTCATAGAGGCTATCAGCAAAATTCCTGATGAACTGATCTACTAGTGGATGGACTACATAAGTATTTCCTTCTTACCGACTTGAGGTAACCCATTTTTTCTCAGGTTCGTTTTTTATTTTTACGATTTAGGAATGAATTCAGGGTTCAGAAGAAAAGGAAATAAGTGTTAACATGAACCGATCAAATATGTATAGTGCTTCGACGCGGTATAACTATTGCCCACAGTGACATAGGTTTTCAATCATCGTCATATGGGAAGCCTTGTTATGGTACAGACCCTTACGGGACTGCCACGATGCAACATACAGCTGTGCGATCTGCCAAAAAAACTCTCATCACCATCAAGCCGAAGTAAGGCGCAACACCAAAGTTTTTTGCAACGTGATGCATTTCCTTAGTGTTCAGGCAACAGCGGATATACGAGTTCTACTAGGTTAACTCTCATATTAGCTTTTCAGGTTTCTTAAAGAACTTGGAAATCTATTTAGTAGTAAACCTGCAGATAAATGGATGCTTCAAACTGACCACAAGATACTGCCAGAGACTTCGAAAAACTTTTTCTGCAGTGTATAGTCCACACAGCAACCTGGCTCTCTCCAGGCGGTCGAACCGCCAACCAAATCGACCATGTGCTAATTGATACATCCAACATCCTCGACGTGCGCACATTCCAAGGGGCAAATGTTGACTCTGACCACTTTCTTTTTGCGACTAAGTTCAGAGCTCGACTGTCCAACAAGAAGAAACTGCGAGCCGCCCAGAAAAAGAAATTCAACGTTGGACGCCTGAGCACACCTGGAGTAGCCAGAGACTACAGAAAACGCCTGAGTGAGAAACTCTTCACTGTGCACTCACCTACCACAGACGCCAACCATCAGTGGTGCTAGTATCGCGACATCATCAAGGAGGTAGTCGAAACCATCTTAGGGTACCAGCCACCCCAGAGAAAGAGCCCGTGGTATGATGATAAATGCGTTTACAGGAAAAAGGTGACAGAAGATGCACAAAAGAAAATGCTGCAGCGCAAAACAAGGGCAGCAAGGGAAGAGTATCGAGCCAGGAGGAGGGAAGAGAAGAAGATCCTGCGTAGAAAAAAGAGGGCCTACGCAGCATCCCAGCTCAGAGAGATCGAAGAGTCTCGTGTCCAAACAACATCCGAAGGTTTTATAAGAAAGCCAAGCAACTGGTTGCTGGGTTCAAAAGCGGAACACATGCTCTTCGAAATACCGAAGAAAACCTATTCACCGAAGCACGGGAAATAGTAGATGTGTTTAAGCAGCATTTCCAGCAGCTGCTAAGTGGGCATCATGTAGAGAGAGTGATAGGGCAAGAAGAGAACCCACGTCCAATCAACGAAGAACAAGTTCCACCACCCAGTATAGAAGTTGGCTTAGCTATAAAAAGCTTAGGAACAACAAGGCTGCAGGCTCTGATGGTTTACCAGCCGAGCTCTTCAAATACGGTGACGATGTTTTGGTAGAGCGCATACACCAAATCATCATCTAAGTATAGGTCGAATAAAGCATGTCCGACGACTGGACTATCAGCTCCATATGCCCCATCTACAAAAAAGGCAAACTATCGTGGCATATCCCTGCTTAATGTCGCATATAAGACCCTATCCAACGTACTGTGTGAACGTCTCAAACCGTTCTGCAACATACTAATCGGCACGTACCAGTATGGCTTCCGGCCCGGCAGATCGACTATAGACCAAATTTTCACACTGAGACAAATCCTGGAAAAGACCAACGAATTTCAAGTCGAGACTCACCACCTTTTCATCGACTTCAAGGCCGCATATGATAGCATTAATCGTCAGGAGATTTATATAGCGTTGGCCGAATTCGGGATCCCGGCAAAACTGATCCAGTTGTGTCGCGTGACACTGGAAAACACGCACTGCAACGTGCAGTTTGGAAGTAGCTCAAACATACACCGGATTTCGGCAAGGTGATGCGCTATCATGTGATTTCTTCAATCTCGTCCTAGAGCAGATAGTGCACAGGGCAGGTGTCAACACGGAAGACACTATCTTCAACAAGTCCGTCCAGCTCTTGGGATATGCGGACGATATTGATATCATCGGGCGCTCGCAGCGTTCCGTGATAGAGGCTTTCACGGCAATTGAAGAACAGGCGAAATTCATTGGCCTGGAAGTAAACGAGGACAAGACCAAGTACATGCTATCAACAAACAAAGAATCATCTGTCCACCACCTAGGACAAAACGTCACTATTGATAGCAACAATTTCGAGGTAGTTAAGGAGTTCATCTACCTCGGAGTAAGCATGAACTCCACGACTAACACCCTAGTGGAGATCCGACGAAGAATTACCATAGGAAACCGCTGCTACTTCGGTTTGGCAAAGCAATTGGGTTCAAAACTCCTTACTCGAAGGACGAAATGTACGCTTTACAAAACCCTTACCTGCCAGTTCTACTGTATGGCGCCGAGTGCTGGACGATGAGCAGGAAGGCAGAGCTAATTCTGGGCTCCTTCGAAAGAAAAATTCTTCGACGAATTTTCGGTCCTGAGTGCGAGGAGAGCGAATGGAGGAGAAGATACAACCGCGAACTCTATGAGCTATACCAAGATGTGGATGTAGTCGAAAAAGCCAAAATACGTCGACTACATTGGCTCGGCCACATAGAGCGAATGGACAACAATGCTCCAGCTAAGAGAATCTTCGAATCTCAGCCCTCAGGTTCGAGACGACAAGGAAGACCGAACCCACGTTTCAAAGACCAAGCTACGAGTATCGCGGATGCCAGAGCGCTTGGTCTGGATAACTGGAACCAGCGTGCCCGGGATCGAAGGCTGAAGTGTCTCAGGCAGAGACTCTCCACGGGTCGGGAGCCCATTAAGTAAGTAAGTAAGTAACTAAGTAAGAATAGTACATGCGTATAAAGGTCGAAATTTAGTTTGAATCAGCACTGACCATTGGATTTAGATGATGATAGATAAGTAGGCTGTTTGAAAGACCAACCCAGTTAGGCCTATTGGCCCATTGTGATGCCACGTGGATGTGTTATCCTCTTACTCATGGAACCAATTTGAGCTTATGATGAAGGATAGGAGACTGTTAACACCTATATTCTTTAGATAGTTTAAGACATTGTAGAAGAAAGCTCCTAAGTGAAGTTTTCTTCTCTGGAATAAAGCTGGATATGTACAGAGTAGGTAGGGGATTGTCTTCTCTTCCTCCTCGTCCATGCATCTTCTACAGAAATAGTCTGTAAAAGCCCCAAGCCTTCTTGCATGATTGACTATAAGGCAGTGTCCAATGATGACACATATGATGGCGCTGAGATGTTTCCTATTTAAAAGGATCAAGCCCTTAGAGCGATTCAGATCCATCTTTAGCCAGATCTGTTTGGTTGCTAGACATGTTCGTTCACCTAAGGTCTGTTGTTTTATTCGCATCCAGCTTTAATTTTGATTTGCTAGTAGCGATAGGTATACCTATGCTAGCCTTTTCCGGTAGAATAGGTAGAGTGGTTTCAATTTTGGCGAGATCGTTGGTCCGTAAGGGTTGCACTGCTCTGCCATCTCCGTAAGAGATGATCGGCATTCAAGGACGGTTTTAGAATTTAATAAAACTGAGTCTAGGAATTTGATAGCGGGACTGACTATCCGGAAAGATGCGGATATCCTTTGCTGATATCACATTTTTCTTCAACCAGGACAGAGCTTGTTTAATCGCTAAAATTTCCGCCTGGAACACACTGCAGTGATTTGGAAGACGGAAGAAGAAGCTCAGATTTAGCTTATCTGAGAAAACACCGCTACCAACCCCACTATCGGTTTTAGATCCATCTGTGTAAAAGTGGATTAATTTGTCCACCATGAAAGCATCTTCCTTCCTTCTTCCAGAAGGATCTAGAGAGGAAGCTTATATGGAAGTCTTTGCCTAGCCAAAGTTCAGGTATGGTGTTATTGATGTTTTCTGTGCGGATTCTGTCCACTTTGCAGTCGCTATAAGGCGAATAGCTGCAGTCACAAGGCTGTCAAGTGAAACATAATATTTAATGCCGCGTAGGGAGTAGAACGTAGGCCTCCACTTATGCATAAACGTGCTGCTCTTTGGACTCTGCCTAGTTTGTTGCAGTTGACTGCATAGTCTAAGGCCGTCCAACAGACAACAACCCCATATGTGAGTATCGGTCTTATCACCGAGATGTATAGCCAATGGCTTTTTTACAAGAGAATAAAGCTACTTTAGCTTTCTTGACTCTTTCTTGAATGTTAGGTTTCGAATTTTGTTTCCTGTCAAAAATGAGACCCAGATATTTTGCTGTATCGGAAAAATACTGAACTGGTACCGTTTATTGAGGGAGGGTTTTTATAATTTATAGATGATAACAACTTAAACTTTAAAGCAAAGTGAAAGTAGCAATGCCTGTACTCGAATCCTTCCAGAGTGCAGGACTGAAGATTGTTTCAAAACTAAGCTAACAGTGTGATACGACTCACTAAGCTGGGTTACTTCAAGAGCAGTAGTTTCGGACATGGCACACTCTTAGCGTAGCTACTGCCAGGCAATTCAATTCTAACGGATGAAATTTCTTCCTGGGCCACTTCGACATCCCGTATGATATAATATATCCGGAGAGGGAGCATTGGGAAAAATAGGCTATAATCAGGTCAAGTGAAATTGCAATTTTCACAGATGGCCCAAAAATAGAGGAAGAAACAAGTTCTATAAGACTACCGGACGCAAGCAGTGTCTTCCGCCCTTAGGGCAGCTGAGCTAATACAGATGAGTTCGGTATCTGAAAGAGATATCGCTATCTACATCGATAGCCAGGCCGCACTCAAGGCAATGGAATCAACCAACGTCAACCCTGACTATGTATTCAAAGCCGGGTAAGACTATGCTGGGTACCAGGACACTGCCGTATTAAAGGAAATGAACAAGCGGAAGAGCTTTCAAGAAAATGCGAGCTACTCGACAAAAGTGAGGTTTACAACATCAAACCACCCCTTTGCATAGTGACGAGCACTATCAAGGAAAAATCGCAAAGATTGCCAACCTAAGGTTGTCTTGATGGACACAAGGTATCCAAGGCTCTCTGGTAAGCTTAGGACAGTAATAGGAATCCTGACATCACAGTCTCCTGCGGAAACATTATCAGATACGGATATCTGCAGATTCTGCGGTGATCTGCGGGACGTTTTTTTTTTTTGGAAGAACTTTTAATGCCTCAGCAGGTGTTAAGTTTTTTTGGAAAATGGGATAGAGAGAGAAAGAAACATATTTAAGTTCAGTGGTTATTTCGCTCCATGGGCGGCATCCAACATTTAATGGGGGGACTAAATTCTTTGTGGAAGTTGGCTTGTTGTTGATTTCTAGTCGACTAGTCATCTTACTCGATTTTTGTTAACTGAAAAAATAAATGTCTTTCAGGCGAGACTGGGATTCGAACACTGAACCGTCCGATTTGCCTTGATCCCGTCAATTACACACATACTCTGTGAAAACCTAGAGGAAATGGACGGCACGAACTTGCAAGGCCTTCTTGTTTAGGTCTTTGCCATTTGATGGCAAATTCAACTGGCTCCACAGGGATCGTGATGGACCCGTTTTGGTTCCTATTATCTATGTGATGGCATATCCATCATACCCCTGTTTAACCTAACCTAACCTAAGCAATCTGAGGATGATTTCATTGAGCTCATACACCAATCTTATCACCTAATAGAATCCATCCCGTGTGCCTCCAAAACAAACTCTGTAAAAACCCCTAAATAACCCAGCCCATATCTATGGTGCTGAAACATGGACTCTATATTGAATAATTCAATCCTTATCAGATTGAAATACCCCGGTTTTTTAAATAACATCCTTCTCTATGACACTGACGATGAAGTTACACTAACTGGCGGTGAGCTACTTACTTACTTACATAGTCAAAGTGGCGCTACAGTCCGAGGTGGACCTGGGCCTCAACTAACAAGCGTCCCCAGCCCGGTTGATCTTTAGCTAGCACTCTTATCCATTTTTGATAATGTCCATACCAGGACTGGAATTATTAAGGACTTATTGCTCGAGAGAGGACTTTGCTAGTGCATTGCCTTCTTAGCCTAAAGAAGCAGCGATTAGCAAGAGTTATTCTTCGTTTGATCTCAGCGTTGGTGTTGACAGCATATACTTGGTGTTGCCTTCATTTACCGCACAAGCGGATGAGTTTGGGAGAGATACCAAAACTATAGATTGCTCTGTACAGCTCGTATCTATAAATGCTGTCATACGTGGACTTAAAAGCGATAAATAGGTTTTAAGGATCGAGTTAAGGGTCATGTGTTTTTTTGCCAAGATCTGCCGTGAATATTTAATCGATGGTAGGCCTTTCCGGCCTGAAGCCACACTGGTATCCACCAATCAGGTTGATCAACAGCTTCAGGCGTTCACACAATATGGCAGAGACGATCTTGTAAGCGATTTTAAGAAGACTGTCGCCTTTGTATTGTAGTTGGCGCAGCTCAGAAGGTCTCCTTTATTGAACATAAGCCAAAAAATGCTGAGGTTTCATTCATCGAGCATACTTTCGTCTGGCTATATTTTACAGATGAGTTGGTGTATGCTCCTTAACAAGTCATCGACTGCCGCTTTGAAGAGCTCAGCAGTCAGGGCGTACACTCCGGCAGCAATATTGAACTTAAGCTTACATATGGTTATCTTCACTTCACCCAAGTCGGGAGAACTTATACAGTCTACAGAAATGGTCTTTCCAAGTCCCCAGCATTGACTGCGACTTTAATACGAGGTTCTCTTGTTAGCTTCTACAGGCTTAAGCTTGGGGTTTGTGTCCGTGGCATGTTTTTTTTACCATTTGGTAAAACTTCCGGATCTTATTCATGAAGTAGAATCTCTCAATTTCCTCCACCGCGCGCTTCTCATGCTCCTTCTTTTTCCTCTTGATAAGCCAGTGTTCGTTTCTCCTTTTCTGCTCATAGAGCTCGTGAGCAGTCTTTATATGCAACACCGCTTAGCATGCATCTAGTTGTCAAACCAGTGGTTTCATTGTGGTGGCCGAGTGAAACCCAGCACATTAGAGGCGATATCTCTGATGGCTTTTTGGCAATATCGACACTGGTCTTCGATACTTGATACTGGCGGCATAGGACCTCTTAAGAAATTCAAGGAGACTCGATCAAAAAAGGATTTTGCGATCTTGTCCGACTTCAAACTTCCTCACAGTATTGGCTTGCTCTTGCGGTGTTCAGGATATACGCAACCGTACTTGGCTACAACAATGTAATGGTTCGAGTCGATGTTGCCCCCTCGGAACGTTCGGACATCCATAATACTGGAGGAGTGTCTTGCGTCGATCGCAATGTAGTCGATCTGGCCGATGGCTGATTGCTCAGGAGTTCTCCAAGTCTACTTTTGAATATCAAAATGCGGGAACCTCGTGCTAGTTTCGCCCCGCAACAAAGCCGCTTAGCCTGAATCCGTTATCGGGGGTGGTGTCGTATAGGCTATATTTTACGACAGTACAAGTACTACCAAAGACACGTTTTCTTCTTAAATTTGCGTCAAAATCGCCGAGGGGAATTTTAATGTCATAGCCAGGGCACTGCTCGTAAGTCTTGTGCCAGAGCTCTGTCTTTGATGTCGTCATCTTTCCCCTCTGTATGGGCATGCGCACATATAAGGTTAATTTTGGCAAATTTAACCTTAATACAGATTGTTACGAGCCGCTCGTTAACATACTGGAAACTAAAGACTTCTTGTATAAGTCTGCCTCTAACAACAAATTCGCATCCAAATATGCGCTGCTTTACCATGCATCGGTAGCAATCGCCGTAGTAGATCATGCAGTTTCTTATCCTGTTTTAGTCCGACCCAGCCCATCGCATTCTTTGGATGGCACTAACATCTGCTTTGCTGTAGATTCGGATCGCAAGGCTATGTAGCCCCCTATTGAAGCATTCTGTAAAATGGTTTTGGTATCATATATATATATTAAGTCAGATCCCTTCCTTGCAAGATCATCTACTCTACGCCGAGCCGTCGTATCCCCAATGTCCTTGCTGCCAGATTTAGTAAACTCCATTAACTTAGCTATTGCCATACGCAGTCTGATGCGGTTGCAGTCTATTTTTCAGGTTACAGCAAGGAGGGCAATAGATTTATATACTCCAGGTGGTACTCGCAATAGCGACAATCTACCCGCTGCCTGCTTGGTCGCGACCGCGACCGTGGCCAACCGACCAACACAATAAATTGCTAGATCTTTTGACTCAGATGACTCCTGCGGCAGTTTTGGTTGACTGTGTTTGATCGATAGAGAGCGTACCGGAGAGGCTCAGCCCATTTAGACTGACAGGTGGTTGGTTGACAAACGGTTTTTGAGTTCTTGTCCAGCGAAACCGAAAAGGTGTCACGCACTGAAAGAAATGACTCTCATTTAAACCAATTAAGCTTTTGGGATTGAAATTGCATTCTTTTATTCTGCCTCAAACAGAATGAAAAGGAAAAAGGCTTCTGGTTTTGTGTACGACGCTTGGATTAAACTGGTGATGCAATCAGCAAACGCTGGTGGTCTAACTGAATATCAAATCATCTCCCTGAACAAAGCTAGGAGTGACTTTACTCGCACATGAACCGAAATGAAACCGGTGCTGAACATCAAATGGCATAGCACTTATGTACGGAAGTAGTTGATATGGTCGAATCCACACTGAAAAGCAACCCTTATGGTACCACGTACTAGATGAAACCGCTGCTGCAACCAGCAAACCTTAAGAGTCGGATGAACCGAATGTCACGGTGAAATCCACCTCCTATAAGGGAGCTGCTTTCTGACGCTTCGAATAAGAAAAGCCAGCAATGACAAATGACAGACCGCTGATCGTAAGCACTGTGTTTATCAACTTTTGGAGCAAGCTGTGGGAAACAAAACTCTAAGGATGAAGTGCTTCACTCTACAAACTCTTGAATGACTAAGAAATTCTATACTTTCGAAGTTTTCAGTCCATCAAAGCTAATGTGCGTCACCTACTGGATTGCGGGGTAACTCAGGGAAGCTGAGGATGTGTTGACCCGTCTTCATATACAGAACCCTGGAAAGTGGAAAATCTATTCTTACAGACAGACCAAGAACCATGCAAATGTTGTGGACATAGACAAACCTTCTGGGTATGACTCACGTCCCTATCTGCACCTAAAAGGATTAACGCTCAACATTACAACCTTGGTGCTGTGTTGAAAGCAAAACCACACATGGGACCATGGGTGTGTAAAAAGTGCTTCTGCTATTGCAGGGTTTCCTACAAATATATGACGAGGGATGAGAAATAACTTGTCTTTTGTGCACCATCTAAGCTGCAACCAAGATTTATTTGCTGCAGATACAAAGGGTGAATGGTGCGAATTTGTCTTTACGTCAGCTTATATTCCCAAGGATTCAACACTACAGCATTACTAAAGGCAGTAACCAAACTCATTGAATACAGTGATTCCAGGCAGATGAAAAATGTTATGTGCAGATTAGTCATTCTATGAGCGAAATACTTTTTATTTGATTCTCGCGGATGGCTCCAAGGTCGATCCTGGATGATGCCCTAGTGTCTTTGATAGGTCGGCAACGTTAGATTTCCTCGTTAGGAATACTTGCGTCTATCTTTCAGCTTAGCTTCATTGTGAATTGCTAGAATGCAGAAGTCTCTGCGTCTTTACGACATCCAAGTTCCACCTAAAACCAAATCCAAATCCCACCATTTGCAAGCTAATTCGAAGATGCAACTTTTCCCCCAACACAGTCGGAAGGCTTAATTCTTGTTAGGGCAATATGTTACTCATACAATGGAATAGTGGAATATGAGATCGGCGATGAACATTGCCAAGACAACGCTCAAAGGGGAGGCAAGGGCTCTCATTGACAATTGTGTTGCATATGATCCCTAAATGTAAATAGCATTACTTCTCAGAATGCCGGCAAACAAAACGAATGCTTCCCCACATTTCTAAAAGTACTGCCCCCTTTCTACTGTCCCTTGAGCAAAAGACTGCATACTTCTTACCTGCCTCTTTACAGCGAAATAAGCTGTTGCAAAGCATCTAGGTGTGCAGGAGGTAAATGATACAGCTTGCTGCGATGCTTGCTCTAAAAGTGGTGACGGCACGTTGTGAAGTTCTTTGTCTGAGTACTCTTTCCCGACAAAATCAAAAATTGTTTTTTTTAAGATTTTCGCTTCAGCGTTGGCATTTCTGCAGCATGTGAGGATGCAAAAGTAGTGAAGCCTGCTAGTCATTTTGGAAAATTATGATTTGTCTCACTAAGTTAAGCTTCTGGTCCTCATAATAAGAATGTCTAGAACAAAGCTGAGTGAATAATCGTGATCAAACGCTAATTTATCTTCCAGCGCAATACTATGTATATCAATTCACTTCATTGCCACTTGTCACAGATACTTTGCTGTACATCTCTTCCTTAGATTACAACGGAAAGGCTCTTCTAGGTTCATGTGATATTTGTTTCCGTGGTCATACTCCATGCCTCCCATAAGAACCACTCTTCTTGTAAACATGTAATCTATCTCCAAGTTCATTACTGGTCTTCGATTGAAATTTGTTTTCTGATTTATCTACCAATTTGTGTTTTGCAATCTGTAGTTATTCACTTTAACTTTTTTACATGTATGGGGAATCTGTGTAGAGTGTACACCCCCACAATTAAAACTTTATCCACATTCGTTTCCAAATGAATCCTCTGACACCCAATAAATTTGCATCCTTCCAAAGTACGGCAATAGAGAGATACGATTTCTTTTAACTAGAATCCACACGTTTTTGGCTTTCAGATTTTATCCGACGAATTGGGCAAAACTTGTAAAGTGCAAAATCACATTAATACAGGCGTTGAAATATAATTACGTGAATGTCAGTATTTTTCTGTGGAAAACCCTTAAAAATTCAGTTTTCCAGTTTTCCGATTTATTTCCGAAAAACGTCAGCCCCAATTACGAATTTTTCATGCGTGATCATTTTCGTACGTAGGGCTATCTATCGTGGACGGGTCTGAGGGTAGCTGTCAAAAAAAAATCATATTTTAGGAATCGAGGAATGCCAATTGTGGAATGGTATGCTTTGCTTATGTGTTGCCGCCTCTTTTGAAAACATACAGCCAAATTTCTGGATCCAGAAAGGGGAAATTTGTTTAACATTATGCTATGAAATATGGCCTCATGGCTCGACAATGGCGGCATTACTTAATACCAAGGAAGCTTTCAACAGCGCTGACACTTCTTCGATCTTTTAAAAAATTAGATACAAATAATTCTTAACAGAAAGGTCACAACATTTGACGACGGATCTCCGACGTACACTTCAAGAAAGTGAGTTACTTACTCTAAAGGAATTCAGTTCTGAACAGACTGCATAATAAACGAAAGTTGAGTATGGGATGGTAGCTTATATGATTATGATGTCCCTCTGTATGTATTGCGCAAAACCCACAAAGCCTCAACAGAAATCTACATAACCCTAACGAGCCAATCCTTCCAAAGCTGAGCTGGTTTTGTTCACAAAAGCAACCAAAGCACAATGTATCATCCCATCAAGCTAAGTGTCACATCTCTGGGCTATAGGTACCGAGGTCTCATTTTTCTTTATAAATAGCAAACAAAAATGGAAATAAACTGCTCTAAAGCGAAACAAAACAGCTCTGGGCTCATAGTGGAGTCTGCAGTTCAGTTATGGGCTTTCATCAGTTCGCCGTGCTAGTGCCCCAGAAAAGAAGACTGGCATCAATTTGAAAGAAAAAACACAACGGACTGCCTGCGAAAACATTAATGGCTCTCCAAGCGCAGTTTCATGAACTATCCACAGATCTTTTGGAAATGCATGTTGGCATGCAAACAAGTCAAGCACTCAACTGTAGGGCATGTTGGCTTACTAATAATGCATCGCAGGTGACCTTTAACTTAAAATTGACTTCGGCATAGACTTCAATCATCTGATTCCAAAAAGAACGAATAGAAATTGGACAAAGGCGCACTACGTAAGGCTATGAAGTCCAAAGTCTTCTATGGGAACCTCTGCTTACACCAAACCTTTAGAATGCTTGCACGTTGTCGTTTTTTCCAAACCAAGGTGTTCCCCATTCACCAAGCTACTTCTTTGCTGATCCTCAATTCAGTACCTCTGACTCCTATTTGAATATGCAAACATAAATCAAGTAGTGATCAGAACCTCCAGTTTGAGCACAGTGCAATCGTGGGCGTATTACTCTGAACCCTTTACAGGCGCACGCACATGGACCCTTCAATGAACTACACAGCTAATAAATTTGTTAGACTAGGAGCAATAGGCCGGAGGCAATCTTTCCTACGCCAAATAGATGTCAAAATCTCTAGAGCTGACTAAAGCTGACCATATATGGACCCATCGGGGTAGCTTTGAGAGATCTAGACCAATACTATATCCAATACTATCAAGAGATCTGATCAATTTTAGAAGAGCTCACAATGCATAAACGCAGGACATTGTATTTTTTTAAAACACCCTCAATAATTAAGCATTTTCGACATTGATGTATCTGTAGGAGCTGCAGGGATAAAGACATGGAGGAATCTGCTTTGCACTTCCTTGGCAACAGAGCTGTTGCCCAGCCGATTGCTAACTTTAGGCTGTGATCACTTTCTAGATGTGAGTAATCTCTGCTCTGTATATAAAGATAATCGAACTGAAAAACTTTGTGAAGAAACTGCTATGGTCAGTGGTATCACAATGGACCTAACCAAAGAACCATTCTAAACCCACATCCTCTGCTATCAAATCTCTAGCCTTTTTCGTATTTATTAGTCCGCTTAGTCCAATTATAGTCCAAAGAAATGTTCCCGTCTCACAAGAAAGCTAACTTCGCGATGTGTCGTTAGAAAATTTGACGATTTACTGGCATCGAAACCATGTTATGACTAGTTATTATTTTATTGCAAATGTTATTCAAGTAATTCGTAAATTCTTTTTCAGATTTTGGACCTATAAAGTAAGTCAAGATGATTTGGTCATAGTTATACAGAGCACAGCATGCGGCTTTTCACCCACGAATATTGTAGGTCGGCTTTAACATCATCCAGTGTCAAGTAAAATTTCCGGCTTTAAGGTTACTAGAAGTTTGACTGCACTTTGACCATCCAATAAGAAGAAAGCGATGAAACAAGGGCTACTAAAGCCTAGGTAGAAATAGTTTTTGAGACTAGCTGAATGTAATCAGCTGCCTCTAATCAATCGACCTCTAATCAATCAACTTCCGATCCATCCGCATAAAAAGGAAGGCAAATTTCTAGAAACCTACACTTGATGGGCTTAGTCAATATTCATTTCTCCCCATCGTCTATTCTTTGAAAATCGCAAAGGTGCATCCTTAAATTCGTCGAACGCATTCGGTGACAAAGTAGCAACCATCACTACTATACTTCTTCAATATTCAGACCCTGAGAAATGCTTCTTTGAGCCCTGCCTAAAAAGCTCATCTGAGCGCAATCCCATTGCAATCTTGTACCCAGACGAGACTCAGTGAATTCATCTTTCGACAGCATTGAAAGAAGCCTTGCGTTCTTGAAACATAATAGTTTAAAAGTAGTGAGGTGGTTTATAAAGCCTTAACTGGTTTGCCTAACGTGTAGTAAACCCTAAGCTTGCCTTTCTCTACAGAGACGCCAACACCACATCCTGGACCCATCGATAAAGATCCTATTATATTTTTTTTGAGCTCAGATTATTGCCAAAGACAAGCCTGAGTACAGAGAAAGTCGAATTCGTATTCTCAAAGCAACCGCAAGTTACGGTGTTATAACATCTGACCGCATGTCCATAAGAATAGCAGGCTTGTCAGGAAATTCTGAACTCCAATGCAAGTTAAACCAAACATTTCTTCTCCTTGAAAGGCAGGATAAGGTCCCAGGAACAGCAGTTGTGTCAAATTTACGTGAAACCTCATTCCACCAAAAGACATAAAATAAAACTTGTCTTTAGTCGGGTAGACTCAAGAGCTAGTCCGTTTATAAGCACCATGTTCTGCCAAAATTTCTCTTTTACTCTCAGAAAGCCGACAGCGCCTTGCAGGCTTTCCACGTGTTTAGTCTGAAGACGTTTGCCATTCAGAATAACAATAAGATACCATGCTAAGCTTCATCGGAGAAACGGGTGGCGACGCCTTTTTGTGTTAGATAAGTCCAGCCAGGCCGATTTCGCCTTCTCGTAAGGTACTAGTACACCAATCGTAGATGAGTTTAGGGCTGCCAGCGCTTCGAAGTAAGCAGTCACTATATTAGCATCCGCAAGTAAACATTGCTTTAGTGCATAAAACTAGCGATTCGTCTACGCCTGTCTGGCGAGCTACCCTTTCCTTCAAAAGCTTCGTTTTCTACGAACTTCTCAATGTCGATAAAAATGCTCAAATTCATTAATTAGTTTGCTGTGCATGTCGAATCTTAGATAGAGGGGGCATTCACAAATAAATTTCTCTCACATCGTCTCCATGCTGCTTGCCAAGAAGCAAGTCAAACGGATAGGCATGAAGCTCTTAATATCTAAATAGTCGCCTTTGCCAGTTTTTGAAAAAAAAAGCTAATCACAGTGTTCCCTAGATATTTGCCATATAGGCCAATAGGTTTTCTATGAAGGTTCTCCTTAGTGCTTCCAGTCACTGATCCGCACGAGTAGATTTCTGCAGAATAATGCCATCGCTGCCAGGCGACTTAAAAACATCAAAAGACGGAGTGGTGTACCATATGTCCTAACTCATCACCACAACCAATGCCAGTTACCACCTATGACGGGTTGTATTGTATTATGTAGCTCACTCGCAGTTAGTTTCGGTCATAGGAACTGGTAGTCAATCGGTTTTTGATGTGGTTATGCGGAAAGTGATTTTCGAGCACGAGGCAAACTGAAAATCTCTGATGTCTTTCAGCTCTTCTGAGTGTTTCTTGTCTGACTTACTTGGTTCCTTTGAGGACTTTGCCCAGTCTGCTGCTTTCACCATATGTCTCAATGATTTCGCAAAAATCTGTTTAAAAGGCACTCTTCGAATGAGCCTCTTTTATCTTCCTTCAAATTCGTATTAAGGGACGAAACGGCATTTTTAATGTACATCTTCAAAATCCTGCCAAAACGTTGAATGAGTCCGATTTTCTGGTCTCCACTCTGGGAACTATAGCGAACTTATTTCTTCAATAAATATCCGTACGAAGGACTACCAAAAACAGTAAACCCATCCTTAATTCCAATATTTTCTGCAGCTGACAACTCAGTTCCATTCCTGTTTTCGTCATGGCCTTACCAAGCTGCGGCCTTTTACTGCATTGTCAAACCTCTGACCAACGCATCCAATGGGTTTAATCTCCCATTGACTTCAAAATCAGTTACGTATTCAAGTATTTTGAATTAATTTCAATTAACACCCCGTTTAATGGACACGGCTACTAGTATTTCGCAAACAAAATGCAACCCATCTTCATCCTGCGCTACTGAAGTTTCCACGTTTTTCTGCCGCTCGCATATGAGAAATGTAAAATATTCTGACATGGGAAATCAGAATAAAAAGAAAAATTTAATTTACATAATTTTTTGAGGCCAACAACAAATAGTACAAGCCTCGCAAGGACGTCACCGTCACTACACCGCTGAAACAAAGAGTACTTTTGCTTTTATTATGAAAATTATCAAGCATCCTTTGCAGCAAAGATTTTTGTTGAAACGAAAGAAAAAAAAAAGCAAGGACCATAGTTCCGTGGATGTTTCAGGGAAGTTTATGAAAAACGATCGATCTGGAGATTGAATAGCTGTTCCTGGTATTTCCTGATTATTTTTATTTTTAAAATTGAGATAAAAGTCGAAGCATGACAGGATTCCGGGGCATCGCATTACCTGGAACTGCGTAAAACTACGAGCATTGAGGGAATGACAGTGCTTAACGTGCGAGTATTTATCATGCATTTTTCTCAGAATTAATGCATGAGATCGCTTGTAATTCCTTCTGGAGCATCGGATGTACGAGTACACATGACCAAATGATTGAACCAGGACTTGAAAATAAGTGTACTTAAAATGAAACAACGCACAAGCTTTCAATTGCACAGCTCACAACATTTGAAGTTTACTTAAAAGGAATTAAAGTCAAAGGGCTTCCTATGAGTATCATAGTGATTTATGCCTACGTGTCCATAGAAGTACATATAGTCAACATCAGCGAATTTACAACAAAATATGGAGGCCGGTAAACGCAAAGAACGATATGTCAATGGAGATGTCATTTCGGTAGCAAGAATACATGTTTACACAGCGTCTTACAATATCGAAAGTCAGCCGATTTATCGCCAATCTTATAGACCAAATGGTCAACTAGAAAGCGAATCCGGTCGAAAATGAAAGAAACCGGTTAGTGGTTGCTAAGTATTCATTCTAGTCTTTCAATTTTAGCTGTATACGTACTTTAGAAACGACGGATTGGTGGATCCCGCGCCTCAACTAACAGACCTCCTAAGGTGGCTCAATCATCTAGCCGATCGGTTGGCCGGCTGCAATAAGGCACTCAATGTTCGTTGAGATTATTTTCCACTTCTGTTCTGAACTTAGGACTCGTTCTTTCCAAACTGCATCCATCTGAAATTGTACTGTGATCCTAAGATCAGCAAGAGGTTTTAGATCGACCTCGACTGGGTGAAACTTGAGCCCTCCACATTCTAATTCTAAGTTGAATTAGAATTCACAGTACTTGCAAGTGATGGCAAGGTGTATCCTTGCTCCCATGGATGTATGGGCATCCCGTGAAATGAAGTATTTACAGACAGGAGTGCACCTAAAACCCTAGAGGCGTTCTGTCCATTTGGAACTGATTCGCAGATTCGTCGGGACAGACAATGTTCATGCGGTTTATATGACCAAACCATTAAAGTCGTTGTATTCAAATTCTTCAGGTCAACTGCCCGTAAGACTTGTCGCTGAGTCTGTTGTAACTCCACTTAACGTTAACGTAAATGGCACGAAATACCATATGAAATATTTCTCCCCCGAAACAACCAAGAGTTTACTTACGTACTATTGTGAAAAGGTGCACTAAGGTGATGCTAGAGTCTCAGCACTGATGTCGCTACTCATGCTTATAGCGGAGTGCAGGTAAGTGAAGTCCCGGACTACCTCGAGGCTGTATTTCTCTGTTGTTGTATCTTATCTAGCACTTCGGTGTGCTGTGCCCATTCTGTTGAAAGCTTTTACTATACCGTGTTTTGCTCTCCTTTGCCACTAAATCCATTTCTGGTGGTCCCGCATCAATACTCGCAAACACACTAGTGCCACTGCGCTGAACTAACCATTGAAGAACCTAATAGTGTTGGCGCCTAAAATTTTCAAAGATTATGATGCAAAATTCACATAAACAATGCACCACCTTGTCTAAAGATTCTTTTTTATAATTAAAGGTCTCGGAGAAGTCTTTAGCGGTCCTGACGTAGCAGCGAGTATTTTCCGTTGTCACCCTGCACATTAAACCGGATTTGGCAGAAGTACCAAGGGCTAAGATAAAATGTGAATTTCTAAGCAGTTATAGATCACAGATCCACGTGGCATCACAACGGGCCAATAGGCCAAAGTGGATTGGCCTTTCCAACAGCCACTTTTACCTACCTACCTACAGATCATTTATTAGATGTGAACTCTTCCAAGATAGCATTGTGATTTGGAAGCATTAATCAACTAATGGTACCCCTTTGCCCACCTTTCCACGTTCAAGACATCTAATAAGAACCCAACCCTCAATTCTGATCACCTCACCTTCTAACAAACACCGTTCTTTCTTTCTTGAACATTCACTTCTTTTACCTGACCTGGATCAATGTGTCACCTGGTATGTGACGAGAATTAGCCTGCCTGAGAGCCCAGTTTAAAAATAGCTCAGTTGCGTACGGTGGGTCTAGCTACCAGCCGAATTTCTTGATCAACCAGCGTTCTCTGTATTACGCCTCCCAACCAAAAACTTTACAGCCCCCCTGTCACCGACAGCATAGGCACTGTTAAATCTGAAAAGTTGAAGAGCATCTACTTAAACTCGCTCTTAGCGGCGCTATTAGCATCTGCCAGCTCCTGTTAGACAATCACAAGGAAAAGAAACCTTCTACCAGCGATGCACCATGGGGTCAGTCGGCATTAGACTTACATGACTCCAAAATCCGAAGAAAGCCAGGGCGCACTCACATCATGGACCGTTTTTGGAAAGAAGGTAGAAAAAGATAGGGCTCCGGTAGAGAGATACTTGTTTCTCAAAGCCACTCAGAAACTACGTACTGCCATACTAAGTAAAATCTAAGCTGGACCTACCGCCTACGATATTCCACGCAATCACGATGCTTGAAACCCATAAATGTAAAGACCAAAACTCTATCTCGAAGAACACGAGAGGGAGTATGGTAAATCAAGTTCTTTCTTAAGTGCCACAGTATGCTTGATGCGAGCTGCTTACCACCTTCAATATTTAAGTTAGCTGGGTGGAGCAAGAGGTTCATGAGTCTAGTGACCTGTCAAGATCCGAAATGTGGACTTCGTTAAAACAGCTAGGATTGGAATGAAGGACGATTGGAGGCAAGGTCCCTAATGCTTTTGACCAAAAAGACAAATAACTTCAATCACCCTTCCGAAACGTAGCATCGTCCGACAACTGAGCACCTCTACATAAAGTACCTTGAAGTTCTTGCCGATGATTATTGGTGACCATTTGTTTCAGAGCCGTGTTTTGAACGCAAGTTGTCATTGCATCGCCTCAAGCTAATTTATCACACCGAAGCTTAAACTATTCCAGATCCATTCGCAGTCTTATTACGGACTTGTGTTTCACCACAATTGTCTGCAGAGGGGTAGGGAAAGGTCTTCATAAAGAAGTAAACTAATCCGTTCGTGCAGAGGATGAAAAGAATCGGATCCAGCTTTGATCCCTGAGGGACTCTACACTCTACCTTTTTCATCTCACTGAACATATCGTGTTGTTTGTTGTGGAGATGCTTCCTTAGCAAGTCCTTATGACTCCCCTTGTACCAATATATCGCAGAACATCTAGTAGGTTAAAATGGTTCAGTGTGTCGAAAGACTTACTGAAGTCCAGTAATAGAACTAAGACATAATGGCTTCTGTTAAAGCTTTCATTTATACAGTTTTCGTGTTCGGTTAGAACCCGTACTGACTGTTGTAGATAAACAATTACTTTGAAGTAACGCAAAAACACTAAATAAAAACCCGGTATTGTTCGATGAATCCGCTCTAGGTTCTAATCTAACCCAGGGGAATAAACCAAATGTTCTGACATCTAGAATAAACTGACTTCACTTCAGATGGCGTTACAGTCCGGGGTGGACCTGGGCCTCAATGCCCCCTGTTGCTCACACCAAGTTCGCATTTCCTTTACCACATTATCCCCCCAGAATGAATTCAAAGACACTCCGGGCTAGAGCGGTTATCTCCATTCTCTCACCATGTCCTTGCAATCGGAGCCAATGAATTATAGTCCTTTTGACCAGATCAATGTTGTTGTATACCCCATACAGATCGTTGCTGGGTAATGCAGACAACAACGTGGATCAGTCAAAAAACTTTTCCCTCGGTACAGCCAAAAACATTCTCAGTTAAGCACATGCTTCCGAATTATAATAGGACTAGGTCGATAAGGGTCTTATGCAGTGTTTTCTTCGTTGTTTGTGAAGCGGACTAATTTCTCAATTGCCTTCTAAGTTCAAACAATCTTTGATTCATCCCGCTTAGTTATGTGGTTGCTTGGACTTACAGCGGAACTTAGGTAGGCAAAGTGTTTTGCTATCTCAATGCTATAGTTACTTGTAGCGTGCTGTAGGTATTGGTTCTCCCTTTTTGTCAGCAGCATATAAGCGCCCTACTGCGGCGATTTCGATTCGTTGGCAGCAAACGCTTCAATAAAAGCTTATTGATATCTTGGCATAAAATCAAGGTGGTCATCATATGATAGCAGTTGTACAGACTTTTGTCCTCGGCCTATTAGGATCGCATATTTCTTTCAAGTAAGAGGTTAAAGAAATTGCATGACAGAGTGTTATCTAGTGGAGATCCGTTGTTTACATCAAATAAAATGCATCTACGGTGTTATTAACAGCCTTTTGGAGCTGCAAACGCTCTCCATTGTCATCCTTCACAGACGGATGGATTTTCTGGTATCGTGGGATCCTGGGTTCTTTTCAAATATGCCGGAAGGTGAATTTCTGATCGATGATAGACTCACCAGGCCTACAACCACGCTAAAAGGAGCTCGCAGATTCCAGATATACTATAAAGTACGATGGCGGGTCAATAAGTCCGTGACTTTTGGATTAAAACAGATTTTTTGATAAAAAAATAATTTTATTTTTCAACGTAGTCTCCCTTGAGCTATATACACTTTGTCCAACGCTTCTCCAATTTTTTTATCCCTTCCAAAAAAAATGATTTGTCGAGGTCCTCAAAATCACGAGATGACTTCATCATTGGAGTCAAATCTTTTTCCACCAAGCCATTTCTTCAGGTTTGGGAACAAGAAGTAGTCGCTCGGAGTCAAATCTGGAGAATAGGGTGGATGAGGGAGCAATTCATAGCCCAATTCATGGATTTTTGCCATGGCAACTGCACATGTGTGCACCCTTGCATTGTCTTGGTGGAAAAGAACTTTTTTCTTGGCCAAATGAGGTCGTTTTTTTTTTTCAAATCGTCATTGAATCGGTCCAATAAGTTGGCATAATATTCCCCATTGATTGTTCTTCCCTTTTGAAGGTAGTCAATGTGGATTATCCCGCGTGCATCCCAAAAAACAGTCGCCATAACTTTATTGGCTGACCAACCCACCTTGGCCTTCTTTGGCGCCGATTCACCCTTAGAAACCCACTGTTTTGACTGTTGTTTGTTCTCTGGTGTGTTGTGATGGATCCATGTTTCGTCCACGGTTACAAAACGGCGCAAAAACTCCTCCATATTGCGATTAAACAACGCCAAACCTTCCTGTGAAGTTGTTACACGATTGCGTTTGTGGTCGACTGTGAGCAAACGCGGCACACATCTTGCAGAAAGCTTTCTCATGCGAGATCCCTACGGCTTCCACAATCTCTCGCACTATCAATCTTCGGTCGGCCAACACCATATCGTGAATTTTTTCGATTGTTTCGGGTGTAGAGACCTCAACTGTGCGTTCAGGACGTTCGGCATCTTCAGTGCTTGTACGGCCACAACGAAATTCAGTAAACCACTTTTTTACCATTGAAATCGATGGTGCAGAGTCCCCATAGTATTTATCAAGCTTAGCCTTGGTCTCGGTAATGGTTTTTTTTCGCAAGAAATAATGCTTAATAAGCACACGAAATTCACTTTTTTCCATTTTCTCCTCAAATTAGTGAGTAGTCTGATAAAAATAGCTGTCAAACACAAACTAACTGACGCAGCAAGTTTAAATTTTGACAGGAGTCAACTGACAGATGCTTGTTGACAGGAGCAGTGTTGCTGTTTCAGTAAAGAGGTCAGAAATTCAAAAATGCACGGAATTATTGACCCGCCCTCGTATCAAGCGTTCATATAGTACGCTGGACAAAATCTTGTGGGAAAGTCAAAAAGACTGACCTCTCTTAAGTTAACCCAGTTTAGAGGGCCTCCTCTCTTGAGGATCAGAGCGATACCGAATTGCATTTATCGGGCATTCTAACATCCAACCACATTTTACAAATGAATTGGTACACGATTCCAGCCAAATCTGCCTCATTAATGCAACAGAAGCTGCTCAGAGTAATAATACTTTACTTGTCCTTAGTTTAGATATCATTATCATTCTCTTCTTAGTGGTCGGATGGTTGAATTGACTAAAGGATGTCTTCGCCATAAGGAAAGCAGTCTACAGAACTAATACTTTCAGATCTTCACCACCGACTGTTACATTCCTATTGCTACAGGCTTGTGTTCGGCATTTATATTCTTGACTAGCCTATTCCAGATTTAGATACAGCTTCTGAATATCAAATCTGTTGTAGCACCTCTCCACAGACTCAACTGAACGCTTCTATATACCTTTTTGAGAAGCTAATGTTCCTCCAGATCTCCTCCTACATTGCACCGCGGCCTTGTATGTTATGTATGTAATCCAACAAGAGATGTCATTTTAAATTAATAGAAAGATAGAACACTTTTACGAAAAGTGATGAAATTTTTATTTTCTTGAAAATTACAAACCCAGAGGTTAATAATGGTATATAACACCTGCCAAATATCTTCCTCGACTCTACCTACAAATAGTCATTCTTTTGATGAAACTTTTCATCGCGTTTTCGCATAAACACGGCTGTGTTTCACGAATGACTGCTCAGATATTTTCTTTTAGTGCATGAGTTGTTCGGAGAGCATTTCCGTAGACTTTATCTTTAACATAACTCCGAAGGAAAAAGTCTAATAGTGTTCAATCACACCATCTCGGCAGCCAATTGAAGTCTCCATTTCGAGATATCATACGTCCAGGAAATTTGCAGCGCAATAGAGCCATTTTTTGACCAGCTGTGTGGCATGTGGCGCCGTTCTGCTGAAAACATATGTCGTAAACGTCTATAGCATCAATTTTAGGCAAAAAAAAGTCAGTCAACATCGTTCGGTGATGTAATCCATTCACTGAAACGGTCACACTAGCATAATTTTCGATAAAATATGGCCTAATGACACCAGCCAGCCGAAAAACCACACCAAACTGTCACTCGTTGTGAATGGAGAAGTTATTCCACTATTTCTCTGAGGTCCCCAGAAGCAACAGTTTTGTTGGTTGCTTCCCCAGACTTTTCCAAATTAGCCTCATCCCTCAGAATAGGTAATCTTGTGTAAAAAAATCTGGATGTTGTCCATTCATTTCCAGCACCCAATCAGCAAAAGTACGGCATTGTGTATAGTCTCCTGGCTTCAATTCCTATGCCAACTGGACCTTATAAGCATGTAGACGAAGATCTTTATGGCAAATGCGGTGCAAAGTGTTTTCCAATAGGCTCGAAATGGACATACCTGGGTTTTCAGTCACACTTTCAGGTACTGCGACGATATTTTCATCTGGCCCTGAAGAATACGAGTTGGAGTCTTCACATCTCTAACCTGTCCGAAACTTTTAAGTTTATCGATTAAATTCACTATAGCGGTGCGAGAAGGCGCTTGATGATGATCAAAAGCAGTACGACCTTTACGAAACGTTTTCGCGATATTTTCACCGTTTTTGTAGTGAATTTCAGCACACTGTGCGAGTACGTTTCGACCGACATTTAATAACCTCCTAGTTCTTATTTATCAAAAATCATCACAATGATAGTTGAATATTGACAATTCAGTAATAGGGCTAAATGTAAAATGACACCTCTGATTAGATGACCCTCTATGTTGTCCATGCGCTTCCCGACACTTTTCGTCAAACATTAGAGGCAGCTTCTGGCTGACAATGTTCCCACTTGTTTCTTTGATTCTGGTGACATAGGATTTCAGAATAGCGCCTAGCCGTTAGTTACGATTTTTCGGAGTTTTGTCGCCCGGGATATTTGCACTTTGGCTACAACAAGGTTGTGCTCTGAGTCAATATTGGCCCCTCAAAACGTTCGAACATTCAGAATACTTGAGCTTTGTCTTGCATCGATCTAAGGTATTTTTGTGGATACAAGGATATGGGGCGCGTGTGTGTCTAAGTCTACTTTCGTCCCTGGTATCGAGCCATTTCCGACTAAGCCGCCAAAGATGCTTTTCTATCCTAACTTGGCTTTAAAATCCCCAACATAGTGCTTAAGTCGGCAATCCCTCATACATCTGATAACAGAAGCAATATTTAGCAAAGTCAGCCTTTTCCTTTGTGGGCGCAAGAGTGCATATCAGGCTTATGTTGGCGAATTTAAACTTAATGCGGATGGTAATAAGGCGCTCGCTTAAATACCTGAAACTTAGGATTTTTGCCTAGTCTTCCTCTGATGAAAAATCTGCATCCAAATTGGCACTGCTTATACAAATCATCGGCCACCGGTAACATAGCACTTTTGGATGACAGTGATATATGCTTTGAAGCTGTTCAGGATCCAAACATTTCACTAGTATAGCCAAGTCTACTATGTCTACTTTTTGAGGCCGTCAACAATAAACTAAGTTCATTCATATCCGGGGCTGAGTATTGCTGGACTACATAAGTAGTATAGTGTTTTACATGATCGGGCATTAACACAACGGTACAACCACCACAAATCTCGAGGCCAAGATCCTGCAGCGGACTATATGCTCGTAGCCCACTATATGCTCGAGTGGTGCCGCAGATTCAAACTCCTCCATCACTATATCTGAAGGGCTATCCGTTTAGAGGTAGTTTTTCCAGTGTGGATTTCATGAGAGATTACGCATACGCGGTCGTCACTGGTATGGTATTTTTCTTCAGAATTTTTTGACATTTCATTATTGGAAGACTTAGCCCGGCACAACGTTAACAAATTATTCAGCTGTATTACGAAAATAATGTAAGTTTTATGAAGAATGCATTCCGTGTGATTAGAGCAACGTAATCGGCTTACCGAACGCACAGTTCGCTATACCATTGAAAGGTTTGAGACCCAACGTTCATTATTGGAAAATACGTGACCAAATAAACTACATCTAGCACATAGGGAAGAAAATATAGCGGCGGTAGCGGATAGTGTTCGCGATGCCTGTGACGAATTGATTCGTGGTCGTTCATGCAACATACTTGTCGTATGCAACAACTTCGCGTATTTTACGTGAGGATCTTGGTTTAAAAGCATACAAAATTCAATTCGTGCTAGCCGTCACGATGACCTTCGGAATCGTCACCGTTTCAGTCGTTGGGCTCTTGAAAAGCTCCAAGAAAATCCACTGTATTCGGCCAAAATTTTGTTCAGTGGTGAGGCCCATTTCTGGCTTCATGGCTTCTTCAATAAGCAAAATAGGCATAGGAGCAACTCGAAGAGGTTCAAGTGCTGCCATTACATCCAGACAAAACAACGGTTTAGTATGGTTCGGTGTAGTTTGTATCCCGGTGGAAACATCGTTCAAAATCATCTTCAAAGCTGAGGCCGGCCGGAAGGTAACTGTGAATGTCGCCCGTTACCGCCCCATGATAATGGACTGCCTAAAATTGAAGCCTGTAGTATCGACAACATTTGGTTAGAAAGGCAAGTGGTACCTTGCCATACAGCTCGTGAAACCATGGCTTTGTTGCGAGAGCGATTCGTTGAGCAGTTAATTTCACGCTTTGGACTATTGAATTGGCCGCCTAGATCATGTGACATCAAACCTTTAGACTTTCTCCTTTGGGGCGGCTATAATTGAGAAATTGGAGGCCAACATTACTCGAATCATTTGTCAAACACCACTCGTAATGCTCGAACGCGTCAGGGAAAATTGGAATTTCAGAATGGACCATGTTAGCCGCAGTTACAGGCAACATAAGAAAATAAATGTAAAGAACGGTTCTTTTGTATGAAAATAAAGATACCCCATAAAACTGAATTTTTTTGAAAAAAGTACCTCTTACGAATCACCTTTTATTTCGACAAATTTCATATTTCGAAGTATAATGGCTCAAATGAAGACATCAGTGAATCTACCTCTCTTGACTCCAATCTGGCAGCTCCTCTACCAAAATGTGTATGATGAAGAAGCGCTCTTATCCATGGAGATATTCCACTTAGACCTTTCGTAAAACTTTAAGCCGCAGAAGCAGGCCTCATTGTCATAGAACTCGATCGCAATAAAGGAGAGTGCTTCGGTTATAAAACGCATCTAAGCTTCATGTTACAGAAACCTAAAAACTCAACATATTTGCACTACTGTGTGACTCACCATTTTCCGCCACAACTTTTTTTAGATGCACTTTGTGGCGTTCTCGACCCTATATACCGTACCCAAGCACATGTGTGTACATGCAAACAGTCTCCTATCGGTTCTGATTTCAAATAAAAATAAGACCCACGTTCGTTTTTATATTTTCGAATTTAATCTGCCATCAAACTTGCGCTTCTTCCTAAATCTTTTCATTAATAAAATTCAAAAAAACAAGAAATCGAATTGAGAAAACCCGTACCCTACCGAATCGACGTCATTCACTTGAATATTTTTCTATCATCGCATTTTCTACATTCGATTCGGTATGCCCCTCGATTTTCTGTCGTTTTTTTCGTCCACAAACTTTTTGGCACTTTGCCAAAATGGGAACTTCATTAGAATTTAATTTGATTTGCTAGGGATTTTCCTCTTCCTTTTGTGTTCGTATTTTCTGTATTTTTGTTTTGTATTGAAAACGTACGTACTTTCGGGGTATCATCGGGAATTGGAACGTTCTTCAATTGTTCGTACGATAGTCTGTCGAAATACGAGTACATTCAAACAAAACGTTTACACATTACGAGAACTAATCCAAAATTTTTTAAGTCGCCAAAATGCGCAAGTAATTTGGAAATTTATATTCGTTGCGGTCATGTGCAGTGAGGATTAATAAATTTGAGGATTAGACCGACGCGACGTTGTACGAAGAGTACAAAAGATATTGCAAACGAGGGGATATTTAGCAGATACAAAGCGGATTTCTATTGAAAAACAGAGCGTGCGGGATATTTTTTTTGGAATTTCAGTGGGTGGTTTGAGATTAATAGACGGACTATCTCGCCAATAGTAAACAGCCCACTTGCTCGCATGTATTTTGCTCTTGAGAATGTTGCCTTTTCCAATGGTGACATCATTTTGGTTCATTGAAAATCTTCGCTTTGCTGTAAGTGTTTACATATACTTGTAATACATACAAGGTCACACTGACTTACTTAGGTGGCATTACAGTTCAGGATGCACTTGGGCCTCAGCCAATGAACCTCTTCAGTTAGGTTGTTTAAGTCTTCTTTTACTTGTACGTGTCACCTTAGGTAAGACTAGTAAAGACTCGGCCAGATCGCTTAAAACGGCCATGGATATCTTCAACCGCCTTCGCTAATCTCCATGCTAATGCGCCACAAAGAAAGATTGACAGGATTTGATAGAGTCTTCGGACTGTTTCTTGACAAGGCCTCATTATTCAATTAGTGGAATAAAAGAAACAGCGAATTCCTATCTATTACGACATTTTGCCCGATTTGTCGATGTACCGAGTCCCTTCGTGCTGACAACATAAACTTGGTTTCGACTTTATTCACATCATAACCCATTTTTGCCGTTTCTATTTCAGCACTTCCAAAAGCACTAGTGACAACTTGGAACCTTCTGCTAATGATGACAATAACATCAGCATATGCAAGATGTTGCACAGACTTTTGAAAAATTTTACGTCTGGTGTTGGGTTGCGAAGTTCGCATAATTTTCTCAAGTAGGGTGTTAAAAAGTTACGTGACAGCGCATCAAATTGTGCAAACTTTGAAAACTATGGTTCGATTCGCCAAACTTAATGTACGCTACGTTCATTTTACGGTCGACATAATCGTCCATCTGAGCAAGTTGTTCGGAACACGATGAATCGTTTTTGCACCACGTATACTCAAGTGGTTAATACGCATCCCCAAAGAAATGTTGAAGGGAATCCGAATGAGTCGATTCGCCATCGTGCACAGCAATTGGAGCTATGGCTATCCATCTTGTGAAAGATTTTACGGAAAGATCTTGGCTTAAAAGCTTATAAGATCCAGCTTCTGCAAGATTTAAAACCATACGACCATTATACATGTCGTAGGTTCGGTGAATGGGCCGAAAACATGATTCAGATTGATCCTCATTTTCAACGCAAAATTTTGTTCTCCGATCAGGCCCATTTTCTGGTTAAATGGATATGTAAACAAGCAAAATTGCCGAATTTTGAGTGGGGAAAACCCAGAACCCTTTTTCTAAACGCCCTTACAACCATTAAAACTCAATGTTTGCTGTGCTTTATGGGCTGGTGGAATCATCGGCCAATATTTCTTTAAGGATGCCGGCCAGAATGTTGCCGCCAATGGAGAGCACTATAGAAACATGATTTTTGACGTTACAGACCTTTGGTTACAACAAGATGGCGCAACATGCCACACGGCACGCGACACCATCAATTTATTACGGGAAACATTTGCTGAGCGCATAATTTCGCGTAATGGACCTGTGAACTGGCCACCACGATCCTGTGATCTCACATATTTAGATTACTTCTTTGGGGGTATATGAAGTCACTAGTCTATGCCGATAAACCAGAGACGTTGGACGATATGGAAATCAACACTCGCAGCGTAATTGCTGATTACGTCCTCAGTTGATCGATAAAATTGTCGAAAATTGGACTTCACGATTGCGCTTCATTCGAGCTAGCCGTGGCGCGAATATGCCTAATATTATACTTAAGCACTAATGGTATAAAATTATCTATTAAATAAAGCTAATATCACAGACATTGACATTAGTTTCAAGTACTTTATTTTATTTTGAATTTGTATACCTCTAAACAAAACACTCTTTATATTGTGGCCAGATCAGAGGTGGTGAAGTGTTTCTTACATCGCTTGAGGAAACCTAGACATTTCGCAGCATTTTTGACGACACCGAATATGCGGTCATACCAACGTAGGTAAGTTATCACTGACACGCATACCAATAATGCAAAGTTTTCCGGTTTCGACGATGCAAGTGACATTCATGGAGAATGGCAGGATGCTTGAATTTTGCTTTAACGATAGCAGATAGCAGACAGCATTGTGTTTTGGAAGCATTAAATTCTACCCTGTTAGTGGTTCCACAATTAATTAGCTTAACATACGCTGCCGTTCCCGTTCTACAGCCGTGCCGTAGAGCAGGGACGTGAGTCTGGGAATGAATATGAAAAGCAGAGAGTACTATCGTCAACAAAGCAATACCATATATTGGATTAGAAGTAGCAGACAAAAGATCATTGTTGAACATGAAAAATAGTGTCGAAGACAGAACGGAGCCCTGGGGCACACCAGCATTTATTTTGTGAATACCAGATTTGAAAACATCCAAGACAACTTGAATTGAACGTTCCGAAAAGTCATTTCTAATCCATTGCAGAACAGAGTCATCGATCCCAAATGCACGTATTTTCGACAAAAGAGCCTGATGCCAAACTCTGTCAAACGCCTTAGAAATGTCAAGTGCAACGATCTTTGGTTCCACTTTTCGGAGAGACATGCCATTAGACCCAAAGTGAACCCTTTGCTACGAAAACCGTACTTGCGGTCATTAAGAAGTTTTCGTGCTTCGACATATTTCTGACGGTTTATCAGCGTTTCCATGACCTTGGAAAGAAGGGACGTAAGTGCAATGGATCTGTAGGAGGAGACAGCAGAAGATTCGCCTTCTAGCCAAATGCTGTTTTCCATCGGATCGGAAAGAGTCCTGTAGAGTTGGTTGATGAATAAGATTATGCAGTGGTTTTGCAAGCTTGAGAGAACACCTCTTCAGGAGAAGGGGGACCATTGAGATATTGTAGTATTTTTTGCCTCAATTTTTGGTCATATTGAAATTTCACACCCTTAAAAAAAACCTTGCAGTTCTTGTCTAGTTTGATTTTCTTCGGATTTCATCTGTCGGGTTGGTCTTCTACTTCTTGGACTTTTTCCAGAATCTACATACGTAGTGTGAATATTTTGTCAAATGTTGACCTACCGCGACAAAAACTGACAAGTGGTTTCAAACGCAGTATGGCAGAAAAGATCTTGTTAGGGAGATTGATCCGTCTGAAGTTTACACAGTTTAAAAGATCTCCTTTCTGGTGGATTGAGAGACGATGCTGATGTTGCACTTATCAGGCATAATTTCATTTGACCAAATCTTGGAAATGAGTTGGAATAACTTCACTATAAAGTCATCTGCTGTCTTAAATAGCTTGGCAGGTAGGCCGTTCAGTGTCGCAATCTTTCATACATAAATTTAGAATTCGGCCAAATGGAAAAGTTCATTCTGGTTGAAATTTCAAGACCTTTACTTCGGTTAGTCATTGGCTTGACATTTTCTTTTCATCTTTTCGTAAGAGCTCTAAACGTTGTCCCTAAAGTAGCACTTAGTAGCATACTATTTTTTTTTCCGGATAAGCCTATGTTCTTACCTTTTCCATTGTTCATGGAGCGCATGGGTCGCTTCATAAGCGAGCTGTTTTGGTACGTACATTTGCTTGTCTCCACCATTTATCAAATCAGGGAGAACCAACCACACGAGTTCTCGCATTTCTGACGTGTTCTCGGCATCGATGCCACTAATGTTCAGCACTTGGTGCAGGTTGTAAAAGCGCTGACAATAGGATGAGGAGGATAGGATACGCGATCGACAAAGTTTATGAAGTTGGAGGCGTTTGACATTAAGTCTCCTCCCAGTGTTTCTCCTTTGTTGTATCTGATACATCCGTAGAAGTACCTAGGCTGAAACTAGGTTGTAGTCTGCCTTCTGCTAATCGCAACATATTCGGTTTTGTTGATACTTTTATAACTACAAGACCGCCATGTTCCTTTGTGCATATTAAGGTTGGGAAGCCGGGTGATAGTATAGGATATTCCGCCCGACAGCAAAGTCAATTAGCCTCAATACGTTATCAGACATGGAGTCGTAGTTTTTCATCACTTAATTTAGATGTGGATTTGCTATTCGAAATCTCTTGGCAAAAAGTTATAAGCTTTCGGCATGTACGCGAACGTCTCATAACACCACGTATCGGCAAAATTCTGATATATATGTAAGGCAGAGTAGCATCAAGCCCTTACAAAAGATAAGGATGGCCTCATTAAAGGCTAGTCCTCTGATCTTGTAGACCGAACATATACTCAAATTCCAAGCGCCAAATAAATCGAAACCCCTTTGCCCAGTTTAGATATTGTAAGACGGACCTGCTTTGAATGGAAATAAATCATTAAATCAGTAAAAGAACAACTTATAACACCGCTAGTCAGTAAAGGAGTATATTTCACTCACAAAACAACAAAAAATACTAATCAATATTCTAACATTTTATTTTACTTCAATTTGTCTTCCACCTCCAGAACTTTTCGAAAGCTGAATGGCTGAAACAACACTCCAGTTCCAGAGTAGAATTTCGACTGAAACTCAACCCAATGTAGTCGTAGAGTGTGCAAAAATGCCGAAAGGCCCTCCATCACTACTAGAATGGACACGGTTAGCATACACCATATCGGAAATATGAATACCAAACCAATGCTTCCTTTCCAACTGTCCGATTGCAGACCTTTCATCAGGACCATCTTCCAGAGCACATGCGACAGCTGTGAGTGGGCCAATGAAAGAGCCCACAATCTTAGATAGGAAGCTGTATGCGAAACCGATGCAAGCACCGTCTCTATAGTATGAATAGCCTGGTGAATGAAAATCTCTCCGATATCCTGATTATCCCATTCATCTTTGGATCCATCTTCATCACTAAGAATACTTTGCAGTGAACTATTAGATCGATCTTCAAAGTCACCTACTAATGGGATAATATGGGTGGACAAGCCATCGCCTACGTTCTGCTCGGCAACATGGGAGAAAGTTACTTTCTTATCCTTTTTCTGAGTTCGCAATTTGTACTTAATCCTGAGCTGGTATTGTTTTTTCTTCCACATTATGTACAGCGGCTTGGTAATGAGCATGACGGGTATGCATAATAGAGATATGGTTAGAAGGAATCTTTGGAAACCAGCCTGAAACTTAAACATGTATTGTTCACATCCTTCGGAAGCAGAGCCCACATCTTTGAAGAGCACCATGTTAATGAAGATTATCAAAATCGATGGTGCACAAGACGAGTTGTAAGGACCCGAATTGGTCGCCGAGTACCAGCACCATTTCATCACGATCAACAAAGCTAGATAAAGAAACAGGCTAAAGAAAATCATCTGGGGAACACAAAATCCCACGAGGTCTACATAATTCTTGAAGTAGACATGATTCCAAGCGGCAAGAGACATTCCAAAGAACATGTGCAACACTCCCAAAATGATGGCGATTTTCATTTTCAACGAATTTGTCATCACGATGGCATTTTCTCCAGATGCTCCCCATACGGGGTCCATTCCAAAGGGATATGGATGACTCTTGAACATAGTAGTCGGATTCAGCTGCAACTTCTGATTGGACAGAATCGTGGTTTCATTATATCCAACTCTCCATGAAGTGCCGAAAATATTGAGCCCTTGCGAGAAAGCATCGTTGTACAGAAGCCCAGTATATATGGAGAACAATCCCATGGCCAAAATGATGTAGCGCCCTCCAAATGTTATGTTCCAAATGTCATTTTTAGTTTTCAGAATAGACAACTGTTTTTCCTTCAAAATCATCCAGCCGGCAAATATCCCCACCAATATCCCATGACCAACGTCCCCAAACATGACAGCAAAGAGAAACGGAAATGTCACAATGGTATATGGAGTGGGATTAAGTTCCTGGTAATCTCCTACTCCATAACCATCTACGATGGCCTGAAATCCATGGGTTAACCGATTCGTTTTATTAAAAGTTGGCGGAATTTTATTACCTTTCTTCATCTGGACCAGAATTGGCAGAATCGATGAGCAAGCATTCAACGCTCCTCTATACAAAGCATGTTGGATCAATGCAATATCCTTCGTTGGCACCCAGCATTCAGCAATCATATACTTCTCCGTGTCATCCATGCTCATTTGATTCAAAATATAGAAAACAGCATTGACTTTCTTCACCTTGATATGCCAAAGTGATAGATCCCCAGCGGCAGTAGACAAAATCCTACGTCGATGATAGTTTGTCTGCTCCAAGACTATCTGAAGATCCTTAATCATATTTTCCATAGATTCCAACTGATTAAGACGTTCTGTCCACGACTCTGGACATTGGTAGAGAGCTGTACGGAATCCTTGACAAATCTGTCGGATTTTCCTTTCGATCACATCACCTTGAAAGAACACCATGAAAACAAACTTCTTAATCGTTTCTTCTAAATAGACTTCTTCAATCTCAACATGGCGCATAAAGAAATTCCCCCTGGAGACTCTCCACAGTACCCGCTCGAAGGCAAAGAAATTTTCAATTGGTATAGTCCCAGTTAGATAGCCAAGCTTCGGACTGCCTTCTCTATTTTTTAAATGAACCCCTCTCAGATCATTTGTGTCTAAGAGAAGATTCTTCGTTACCGAATCGCTCCATGAAGATGCATCTAAAAAGAATTCGTCGGCCTTTTTCAGAACTTCATTGATCTCCAGTAGGTTGATGTATTTGTTCCTTAGGTTCTGGTAGTTTCTTGTGATTTCCAAGAGTTCTCCTTCGATCTTCTCGAAAACTGATTCAAGTTCTAACATCTCTTTGTTTTGAGGGCAATGAGGTATGTCCTCATCTTTGACTTTCGGAATATCGATACCAGCTTCTTCGACTGCATCTTGAACATAGTTTAGAATTCGCTGCATTTCAGCACATCGTATAGATTGGTGAATGAATCTCAAATGGAGAACATTTTCGCTCTCGTTTAAGTTGTTAAATTGCACCAAACCAAGCTCGCCGAGTTCACTAATACAGGAATAGGCAGCATCCTTCTTGATAAGCAGTTGGCAGAGGGTCATTTCCTCGCTGCGAAAGTGGGAACTATACTCGTATTCTATGGACATTGTCACAAATGAAATTGCGTTGTAGCTTCCTGAAAAGTTTGTTTCGTAAATGTTTTTCATTGACAATTCAAATGATGACAATTCGAAAATTTGATTTCCGAATAGTCAAGTGAATCTTTAGGCATGTAAGTATTTTTGTAGGTTTTGCCAGGTACGATTACTACTGGGACTAGAATGTAAGTGGCAGATCAACCTTTAAATCTGGAAATTTCTGACACTACGTCAGTGAAAAAAAGGCCTGCAACAGGTCAACGCTGATTTCAAGAAACTGATAGTCCATGATGGGAATTTAGTGGTAAACTCCTTTCATAGGACGGTCGAGCCACCACGCATTGGTACACTATTAAATATGTCAACATGACATAAACCTAATTGACTTCATGGCAATTGATGCAACGCTTGTCGTCAGTATTTTGGAATCCAAGACCACCAAACCAAGAGCGTATCCACTGCTACAAGAAATTTTTGATAAATAACCTTCGACTCTGAATACTTTCTGGCTAAAATTTTCTGCAGAGTTTAACTTGTCGACGAAGGGCAACATTATGGGTAGTGAATTAAGCGTTGAATATCTTAGCACAGAGAGAAGAAGTTTTAAATACTTGTGCTGATCCTCAATCTTTACTTTTCTTAATATTGATGGTGCGAAGATCAAGCCTTCACTTTTAGAGGCTTGCCATTACTTTGCCAACGGTGACGATATAAGAAAATAGCTTTTTCGGAATTTCGGTCTATCGTCTAGGAACTGAATCCGTACCTCTGGCGTAGTACCCGAAAAACTTTGTCACAGTCACATTATTGCAGCTTTTACGTATATTTTCCTGAAGTTGACTTACTCCAAAATGTATAGCCATTTTCGTTCAGGAACCAGAAAACTAGCTTAGTCCTCCGAGCTAGGTGCGATGCGTAGAATAGCTACCTTACCGTGTAAAATCCTTATTATTGCGAAGCACCCAAAACCAAAACCATCACTGCTGGCAAGACATATGGAAGAAGAAAAATCTGAAGGAATAAGCAAACCAATTTATAAATAGGGTCACAGTTGGTGCCAACTTATTCGACCGGTTCAACGGGGATTTAAAGGAAAGACCATAGCATTAGCCAGGAAGAAATTTCATGAATTGGTTTACGAGTTGCTCCGCCATCAGTGAATTCAGTCTTTCGGCCGAGTGTGGAAAAGACTTGCATTTTCGAACTAGCTTGGAACTAGCTAAGAGGCTTTAATCGCATCTTGATTGTCACTACAGACTTAGATGCCTTACGCCAATCAGACGTAATGTGCATAAGGCCAGAGTCAAAAGGCAGTCATCAAAACTTCACTTCGGGCGCACCAAAGTTCAAGGAAGATGGCTTTGAGAGTGCATGAATATCAATGAGAGGTAGATTCATCAGTGCGTTTAGAACAGAACCTGGCAAAAACGCATTTGCAATGCCAGAAGGCCTACAGCGTCGTGGAGGCTTTCAACGTGGCACCCAAATAGTTACTTAGCTTCGCTGGCGAAACGAGTTTGAGAAATAAAACGGAAAACTGTCTTTCACTGTCATTTTTGCATCTAAATAAGGTCTAAAAGGCTGACAAGCTATACAAGGCAGCAGAAGATGTTTTAATAGTGACATACTCGTACATCAATTAATTAATTTCGAGGATTCGATTGGTGAAAAGTATCCCTTAAGAAAGGAGCGTCGGTCTCGTATTATGTGAATGCCTGAAACAATTTTTCTACGACGTGATTGGCCGCTATTCGTACGATTTTAGGCTCGAAAAGGCTAGAATTAGCAAATATTCAGTCCAAATCAATCGGTTTTGGTTTAATTTTTAAAGAGACATGTCATGTTTTAGTATTCCTACTAAACTCTCAACCTCTATGCAATTACTTACATACGAGCACTTGTGTGCTTATGACATTGGGATCATAGGGAAAATACACCAAATTGCGAAGTAATTGCCCAAATTATTCGCCTCGCTGGGAAAGCCGAAGGTAGGCAGATAGGATCCATATGAGTCCGCCGCTTTTATAGGTCAAGTATCATATAGCTATACAATCAAGGAGGACTCCACAATTGCATTTTGATGGATCATGCTGCCACCAGCGGGAACCGTTTATAGGAAACCAAGTTCGGGAGATGTAATGGCTAACAAGGTCATCCAACTGGATACAAAACCCAGGCGAGGAAAATTAAACAGGTTAAACCTCCCGAGGAGTACTTCCTTGGAATGGACCATTTTTACTGCTATTAGGACTTTGTGGTTCCAAACCAAACAACGGACTTTTCAACAGAACAGGGTCAATAACGGACACTATTGAGCTTAACTCTGAATGGGAGAAATGCCAGATATATGGCATCAACAAGAAGGGACACATAATGTCGACAAATCGCACGAAACGTCACAATAGACAGATGTAGCTTTGCGGTTTGAATTGAATAGAATTGCATCTGCTAATGGTCACTTTGTCAAGCAGGCTCAATATCACAGTCATGGTGACATGGACGGAAGCAAAGGTGAATGAAGATGTCTCTGGTCGTTTTGAACGCAAGATCATTCGACTGATTTTCGTTTGGCGTTCCAGTTCGAAAAGTCATCGAATTAACCCCGGCAGAAATGAAGCAAATAAATTTTGCGCATAAATTAATATCGGCTTGAAAACGTAGTGAAAACATAGTGTAGTGAAATGCCACCAACGAGGGTTGCCTGAAAAGTTTCCGACCGAACAATGGTACAAGACATTTTTTCTCAAATTTTTTTTTATTTTTCTACATAGTCTCCTTATAACTCTTCACCCAGCGATTATCCCATCTCTCTAACCCGTCCAAATAGTACTTGGCGTTTTTCTCTGCAAAATGATTGTTCACGAAGGTGATTGCCTCCTCATTTGACGAAAATCTTTGTCCTCCGAGCGCAGTTTTTAGATGAGGGAATACAAAGAAGTCGCTTGGGGCTAGATCTGATGAATAAGGCGGATTGTCAAGCAGTTCAAACCGTAATTCATGGATTTTCGCCATGGCAACCGCTGAGGTGTGAGACGGCGCGTTGTCTTGGTGAAACAGAATTTTTTTTCTGCAAATGTGGCCGTTTTTCCGCAATTTCTGCCTTCAGCTTGGCAAGTAATGATGCTCCTGTAATGGTTTTTCCTTTTTGATGATAATCGATTAAGATAGCTCTTTTACTATCCTAAAAAAACAGTCGCCATCACTTTCCCAGCTGAAAAAACAGTTTTTGCTTTTTTTGGAGCCGGCTCGCCCTTTGCAGTCCACTGTTTTGACTGAATTTTTGATTCGGGCGTATAATGGTGTATCTAAGTTTCATCTACAGTAATTAATCGGCGCCAAAACTGCACCAACAGAGCATTGGAAATGTTCATTCGAACACGTTTTTGGTCTAACGTAAACAAACGCGGCACCCAACGCGCGGACAGCTTTCTCATGCCTAAATCTTGATTTAATATGTAACAAACACGTGCTTTGGACATTTTTATAACCTCTACTATCTCTCTCACTTTAATTCGGCGGTCGTCAAACACCATTTGGTGAACTTTAGCAAAGTTATCGTCAGTGGTTGCAGTTTTTGGACGTCCCGAACGTTCATCACCTCCCAAGCTCTTACGGACACGTTTAAATTCAGCTGACCAAAATTTCACTGTGGTAAATGATGGTGCAGATTCCCCATACACAGAGTCCAACTCATTTTTGATTTGCGTAGGCGTATTGCCTTTCAAAGACAAGAATTTAATAACAGCTCGATACTCAATTTTTTCCATTTTCACAAAAAACACTCACATCGACTCACTCAAACGACTGTCAACTTAAAACTGCGCGTCCAAAATGACTGAAACTTCTGTAAGTAACTGTCAAAATATGCACAACTAGCATTCAATAGTTTTTATTGACGCGTACCGCTATCTTTACGTTGCGGTCGGAAACATTTCAGGCAACCCTCGTATTGGCAGTCAGAAAATCAATGTGAAATTCACTATCTCCCTTATAGATCTAACCCTGTTCAGTTACAATGACTTTAGGAGGGATGTTCGCATTTAAGTCATTGGAATCACGACACGATATTTCTTTTAACAAAAGCATGATGTCATGAGACAAGACATCAATCTCATCACCTTGAACACATCCATATGTACATATGTCTATTGAAACCTAAAAACTCTTCCATCAACCATCCGTCAAAATTATCCATCTCACCGTGGACCGAAATAGACATTACAACTTGAAACTGCACACGAGTTCCTGAAATAACTTCAGCGTACCTAATTTTTTTTTTTTTTTATTTTCATCATTCTAAATAAAACCGTGCTCTTCTTCTTAGTTACTTCTTCCCCCTGGCGATAAGAAGGAGCTCCACACAAACTTCTTTGTCGTGAACGCAAGCTAATCAAATTTCAGCGGGAAAAATTGGGATGCATACGGCCAAAGTGGGAACAAGGCGAACCACTTTTAGTTTATTTATAGAACTTGTGCCCTGATGTTCCCGGCTCGAGTGAAGCGCACATAGAACTAGGGAACCTGTACAACAGGAACATAAAAACGCACACTTGAAGGCATTTTCATTCTTAAATGTAGGGGAATTCGTATTTTTCAAACTTATGGACACTCAAAATATTTAATTTTGGCCGCATTGAAGAATTGCCTTACCTTTAAAGTGGCCACTTTTACTGGGACAGGGACAAGTTCTGCCGGCAGCCGTGAATTCGGATATGTGATCCGAAGATCAACCTGAGCAAAACGGACTTTGGTACGATCGTAACAATTCAACGGATGCAAAAAAGAATACAGCAGACGCTATTAAAACTACGTAATTTCTCGTGACTCACTCTGCTTTATCGCTATTTCCACCACCAATGGCTCCACAGAAATCGCCAGTAGCATTCCACTCCTTCAAACTTTTAACCTTAATGTATGTCTCGCTATGAATGCTCATCTGTATACCCTCAAGTCCACTTTCGAATGTACTCTAAAATATCGTGATTCGTTTCTAAGCCGTACAACTCGCTTATGGAATGCCTTGCCTAGCTCTTTACTCCCTAGTCATTATAACCTTCGAACATTTAAAACCAACGTTCACCGATACCCCTCTTTCCATCCTCCCTGATTTTCCTTCGCCCGCGCTGTGTGCAAACATTTTAATCCCTTAATCCCTTGAGCGCGCGCAAATTATAAAAAAAAAGTCACGGGGTGAGTCGAAAAATGAGAAACAGCCAGTTCGGAAGGTGCCTTGTGCTCGTTTAAACCACCAAAGGATCCAATGTACCGAAACGATGATAAGGATGTTCCTGCGGAGCCGCCGGATTTATTTTTTATTTATACAAGACAATTCGTCTTTTGGAAGTATGGATTTTAAATTTTGACAACTTTATATAATTTCTTTACAATTCATAATTTGTAGAGTAAAAACAACAATAACAGTTCAGATAGTATTAATTAAGTTGATAAGAATATGAACAGTTTTTCCTGAAAGGCGGTATAAGAATTGATTATCTGCAATCCATGCGGTAGATTGTTCCAGGCACGAATTGCAGATACAAGAAAGGATCGTTCACCAATACAATGTGTGAAAGAGGGAATTATTAGTTTTTTACCTCTACTAGATTGGGTAAATCTTATCATTTCAAAGAGGTAACATGGAGATTTAGTATTAATAAATTTGAAGAGTTTTAAGATATTCCGAAAGTTAAAATATAGATCTAGCCTCAGACCAAAAATAGACGATGACAAGTAGGACACACTGCTCGACCAGGGAATATTATAAATAAAACGAACACAGTCATTAAATGCAACATTAAGCCTATGTCTACAAACAGAATCTAAATACGGATACACAGAACAATTAAACAAAAGGTGGGGCATTATTAGAGTTTTGATCAATCTTTTCTTGACAATGGGACTCAGATAGTACGCTGAATATCGCAATCTGCGGAGTCCGCAATAAATTTTCCGTAGAGAATCTTTAACTCCATCGCAGCATGTAAGGGAGGAGTTAAAATGAGACCCAAAATACTTTACAGAACTGATGGCATTGACGGGGTTGCCATCAAGAACTATAGGTGACAAATCATTAATACGAAATTTGTGAAGTGAAAATACAATAGATACTGTCTTAATGGGGTTTAGCTTCAACTTATTGTCTTTAGACCAATTTGAAATGCTATCAAGGTCTTCGTTCATCCTGGCAATTAAGCCAGTTCCATTTAGCCAATAGGACGCGAAAGGTATATAATTACGTTGTCAGCATACATGTGTATTTTGCAGTTTTCAACAATCCCTGGAATATCATTGATGAAAAGACAGAATAACGCAGGTCCAAGTACACAGCCTTGGGGAACCCCCGCTCGGACAGCTTTAGGATTAGAGTGACCTAGTTCAGTGATCACCGTCTGTACTCTATTTCGCAGATATTCCCTACACAATTGAAGGGAAGAATTCGAAAAATTAAATTTGTTTTTCATTTTCGAAAGAAGGAGAGAATGGTCAATGCAGTCAAAGGCTTTGGAGAAATCTAGTAGTACTACGATACAAATATCATTTCTATCTAAAGCAGATCTAATGTCAGAGGAAACCTTTAGGACAGCAGATTCGCAGCTATGCTGTCTCCGAAAACCAGATTGCCATTTGGAGAGTAACTTATTTTCAAGCATCTGAGAAGACATTATCTTTTCAAGGGCTTTTGACAGAGAACACAAAATACTAATAGGTCTGAAGTCAGCAGAGCATTGGGAATTTGACTTTTTAGGAATAGGAATGATATTTGCTCTTTTCCATATTAGCGGAAATTGAGAGCTATAGATACAGAAATTAAAAATATGGTGAATATAACAAATAATGTGAGGGAGTATAAGCTTTAAAAACCGGGGGGGAGATACAATACCATCAGGTCCAATGGCATTTGATTTAACTGAGTTAATTGCATTAAATACATCAACTTCATCAACACATCGAAAACGAAAATTCGAGGACGACTCATTAGTACTCAGATCATAGTTACAATTATCTGCAGGGGGTTCAGGAACATCCGGAGAGAAAAACTCACTGACTTCATTAGGAGATAACGAACACACAGACAATTTGCTATCAGATACTACACCTAAGTTTTTCAGATTTTTCCACAATTGCTTAGAACCCAAGTTAGGTTCGAGCTTATATATAAAATAAGACTTCTTGGCATTGCGAATAAGGACAATGACTTCTCGTTCAGTAATTTTACATTGAATTGCTCTACTATACCACGGACACGGACGAGAATTAATACGTTTAGTTACAACAGGCACGAAATTGTCATATACGAAATTGACTAGCTTATTAAAAATTTCAACCTTTTCGTCAACATTGGGTGTAAAATATATATCACTCCAATTTAAATTGTAAAGGGCATGTGTAAATCCAGTAAAAGATCTAAAGTTGAAAGTCGTATCACAGTTGGATCGGTCTACAGAGAAATTAAATGAACAGAAAATTAAATAATAAATAAATTCACTAGTCATACCTATTTGATCGAAACTTAGAACATTTGAAGTATTATTAGTAAAAAACATGTCAAGTAGTGAGGGGTTATGTGGAGATTCAAAACACGTAGGGTATCGAGAATTAATTGGAGATAACCCAACCTTATCACAGGAAAATTGAAATAGACTATTTGTATTATTGCACTTAAGTAAGTATATTAACATTGAAGTCACCACCCACCAGAACTTTGGTATAATTGCTTCGTAATTTCAGTAAAAGTTCTTCAAGTTCTTCTACGTCTTCTTCTAAAAAACATTTAGGAATGGAGTACACAGCAACCAGGAGCATTTTCTCATTCAAAGCCCTAACTTCTATACAACAAAATTGAATCACAGATCTAATAGACGTATACACACATTTAGGCTTCAATGAAGTTTTGGCATATATAACATACACACACCCCCACCTACCCTATCTACACGGTCACTTCTAAACAATTCGAAATTTGGAAAATCAACCATATTAGTTAGAATATGACTGTTAAGCCATGATTCAGAGACCATTAACACATCAATTTTAGAGGTACAGAACGTTTGATACAAAATCGTATACCTAGCTCGAATGCTTGCGACATTTAAGTGGCAAACCTTAATTCACTGATTTGACCTACACATTGCATTGAGAACGGTCCTGATTTTCTCAGGATGGTTTAAGTTCATATAAAAAGATAAGGAATTATGCCGCCTTCAGAACGTATCAAAGGAAAACATGTCATAGGAAAATTTGCAATATAATTAACAACATAGTAACAAAAAATAGTTATTGGAAAGATACAAGCATAAATTATTGTAGTTCAATATTGCAGATTTTTCAGAAGTTACTCTGATGCACACGCAGACATTTAGAATGAATGCCGATGGGCCACTACCTTGTGATAATACCAGAGAAGACCTGTGGGCCCTAACCATTAAGCTTTCATGAAGAGAGTAATTTTTTTTTTTGCCGTACTTGCTGCGAGAGGCGAAGGGTACTTTGCCCCTTATTTTGCAATTATTTAAAATCTTTAAAAAAGACAATTTATTGAACAAATATAGCAAATAATCAAAACTAAAGAATTCTCAATACTTTATCTTTGTCCATGATGGTGCTTGGCCGACAAAGGAATCAAGTTCGGATTCAGGCAAATCAGAAGCGAAAATTCCTTTTATCTCTCAACCTGTCTATAATTTAGAACAAACTGGTGATATCAAGTGTGGCTCTACTTAGAGGTGTCCTGTCAAAGTAAAGCGCTGAACAACATGACTGTGTTTCTAAGGCGAAGAAATATGCTATGAAGCAGAGTATCAAAATGGTGCTAATGAAGCAAATATTGGCACACCAACTGCAGCAATTGGCAAGTCAAAGAACTCAGGTGCAAAGGCAGCCAGCTTTAGCTTTGATGTGCAGAGTATACGTTGGCAGTATATCAAAGTAGATACGATTCGTGCTGCTTTTTTATCAAATCCATTAATATGTTGTGGGATCCAATCACCTAGAAGCACAAAGGATTCGCCTTCGTTGAATATGAAATCCCAGAGGGAGCTCAACTATCTTGGGAACAAAGGAACGGAGCTTTGATGGATGGAATGCAACATTAGAGTGTGTCATCCAATTAATATGCCAAGAGCACAACAGGTGACCGATGAAATTCAAGAAGGGGCGGAAAGTTAGAACCGCATCTATATCTCTTCCATTCATCCAGACTTATCAGAAGAAGATCTCAAAAATGTTTTTAAAGCAATTGGCCAAATACGTTATTGTAAATTGCATTCCTACACTCAAACTATGGCTTTATTGAGTATGAAGCTATTTAGTATGAATCTCTTTGACCTTAGCGGTCAACTTCTACAAGGTGGGCGTTCAATAACCCCACCAAATGCATTGATGGGTCCATCTACAAATTCGACAATGCCTACAGCTGCCGCATTAACTGTAAAACTCCAAGAATTTGATGCCGTTTCTAGCCTTGCACTTTCTGCGATTCTACCACTAGCTGCAGCTGTTCCGAAAGTCGCCACTATTCATTTAGCTACAGCGGCTGCTCTTCAAGCTCTTGATATTGTAGTACGGAATTCTACATCTAAATACTACATCTGCAGTGTTTCAAGCACCTGCAGTTGTTGCTCCCGCTACACTAGCTCCAAAGTGATCATACCAGTGCTACATAGATAGTAATGCAACGTCGAATGCGCCTCCCATAATCTACACTTCTAATCGTGCGTAACATGGTTGGCCCAGAGGATATCGATGAAAGACTTACAAAAAAAAAGGCACTTTATGGATAAACAGAGGTCCCCAGCTATTGTGCATGAATCCAAGTTTAACCTGGCGTAAGCCTACTTAACTCATTGACTCTTTCTTATATTGTATATGGAACATCGATGAATAGAAAGGCCTATTAATTATGCAGCACCGACCCCTTTCTTGCTGCAGGCGGCTTGGTAACCATTATGGGGTCAACTTATGAGAATCTCGTTCAGAAAATTCCAAGAGTTCCTACAATATTATGTCTATCATTAAATCCAGACACCTGCCTGGTTGTTCTGACATCCCGCCAATATAATTTTGAATCGCAATGGTGTCGACGTAGATAATGACAGATACTTCGGCTTAAATAATACTGCGGCCATCATTGGTTCTGAAGAAGCAATTAACTTGTAAAATTTTTCAGCTATTACGTGTCACAAAATCAATAGTGTCTATGTCCCGCGACGACGACGGCAAGTGAACTCTTCTTCCCCAGTGTATTACCAAAGATGTCCTTCTTGCCTTGCTTGACTTTAAGATCCCCAAAGGTGACTTCTACGTCATATTTAGAGCGTTGCTCGTAGGTTTTTTTGAGAGCTCGTAGGAGCAGTCCGAAGACGTTTTTCTACTCTATCGGGGCATGGGCATTTATAAGGCTTACGTTGGCGAATTTAACCTTTGTGCTGATCGTGGTCAGGCGTTTGCTTATATGGCTGAAGCTCAAGATTTGTTCTCGTAGTCTCCCTCTGACGGTGAATCCACATCCGAATGAACGCAGCGGCTGTGGCGGCCTTCATTGTAGAAATCACAGTTTTTCGTCCTCTTTTGCATTTTGTCCATCCCATTATATCCCAAAAAGGCTGGCGGCTTTGTCTGCTTTGTAGTCATCAAAGACAAGTTGTGCGTCTGCACGCAGTCTGTTGTGGGTTCAAATGTTTCACGTGCAGATCCGTAAATTGTTGTCTTTAATCGTGCTATTAGGTGGTTCGTCACATATTTATCTCTTCTGAGCAATATGATGACGTAGGCCAGTAGTACGCTAATGGTTGAGCACGTACTTGCAATTTTAGCTTGCATGCTGAGTGATTTCTGAATGTGTGAGTCTGCTTGATGCGTTCCTTTTGAATACTCTGACCAACCTACTGATTTCTCATGTTCATTTTGCTTCGATCTATAAAGATTCCAGTAATCCTTCGAGTAACCTATTGACAGTTTTCGGGTTTGCTAAGTTACCTGTTTCACATCTGTATTCTACCGTTGAAAAGCCGTTCTTTCGAAATTATTTCCTGCAGAGCACATCTGTCAGTTTCAGAGCTATGCGGACTTTTAATAAATTTTCCAATCTCTTGCATGAAGTGTGTTTTTGGTGGTTGCAAATTTTGTTCGATTACTTTCCTGATTAACATTCGGGGAACAATCATCGGCTGATTGATTACGTACCTTGTAGGCAATGTATACATGCCGTATGGATGCGTTTTTGAAATAATGCCAAGAAATTGAGAATTCAAAATGTCCATGATGATCTAGTTTCATAATAGAGGTATATACTGCCTTTGTATTGTAGTTAATACCATATTTCGAAGATATAATTTCAGCCCAAAGTACATCCTTTCATTTCAGGTCAATCTACAAACCATTTTCCTTGCCGACTTCATCACAATCAAACCACTTTGCCAGAAATCATAAAATAGTTTCCAAATTAAAAAAAAAAAAAAAAAAAACAATTTAAAAAACAGCCAACCGCTGTCATATTTTCCTGGCTATACACTTCCACTCCAATGTATCTGAGCAATTTTTAAGCCAGCAAATAGTCACCAAAATAAAATGAAAATCTGAAACTTTTCTCGAGCCATATCGTATGGAACGAAAGCATTCCGCATAGGATAGGAATTGCCATCACCGCAAAAATGCATCGGACTCAATTTTCCTGCAACAAAGACATCGACTTTCGAAGGTATGTAGTACGAATAGCTGAGTCCTAGCCGCAGAACCAAAGCCATGCCCTCATATTCATCTCTTCCATAGATCGATAAACCAATAACAGAAAATCCACAAATTTTACAGTATCGTGCTCTCGGTTATTGGAAAACGATGTTTTGTTTTGCAAATTCCCAGATTTCACCTTCTCTCACCCGCCCCGATTGTTTTAAAGAAGCATCCTGGGAACGTATTCTCTAATAGAATCGTTGGCCAAGGAGACGATGGATAAAATTGTTTTGTTCTTGAGGATGGTAGGGGATGGATTTGGCACAGAGGGGTCAGACCTCAACCACGCTTCCGATATCCATTTTAGAACCATCAGCGTTGGAGATTCTTCCACCCATTCATGACAGGAATTCTGATAAAAAAGTGTTCTGTCAAAGAGGAGCTTGGACTCTTGTAATCAGTTTTTGCAAGTTTGTCTCCCAACGAGAGTATATGGAGACGTGGACGTAACTAGCAGAAGATCCGACATGAACCGTAAAATCTATTTTAGTTACCCAATACAGCAGCGGAATGCCCATGGTCTCTAATTTTAAATGCTACACTTGTAACCTGCATCCTCATATAGGAGCCTTTACGTGTTGTATACTTCACACAAATCAATATAGGAACAGCGGCTGCGGAAACAACTCTTCTTGCTTAGAGCGATCTAAAGGACCGTGTGTCGAATATAGCCTCTGTACCTTACCTTAGGTTAACTGGATCCAGAATTTAGTTGCTGCAACATAAACTTCGAAACAAACCGAGTTGATCATTGCAGCTAATTTTTCCAATGAAAAGGTACTATTCCCAAGAGAAATGAAAGTGAGGGGCATTCATATCCTGAACTTCAAACCATCGTCTGGTAACCTGGTAACTAACACCAACATATCTCATAAACGAAAGATAGCAAGTAGCCAATTTAATCCAATCGAACAGTTACGTTTAGACGATTACCTACTAGGAAGTGGTTTCGGAATACTACCAACGAGTCCGCCAAAGTCGCCCAAATATCAGAACAAGGTAGTTCAGAACCAGAACAATGCCTTCATCAAATGTTTTGATCTAGGTACGCTGCCACGATCAAACGATCGTAAAATCGCAGCAGACTGCCCGTTTCATTGTGAAATCCATCTCTGCAGCGCTTACGTGAGGAAACCAGAAAGATTATTAACGAGTCACTTAAGACTCCACTATTTCTTTATTTACAGAAGCCCCAAACGGGACAGCAACTCGACCTTTCACGAGTTTGATGCGTTGTCTGACTCCATTCAAAGGCTTGTATCCCTGTATCCTCATACTGAAATCGTTATTACGGGCGATATCAATGCACACAATTCTGAGTGGCTTCGATATTCTGAACAGACGAAGGACGGTGTGTTGAGATCTTTGCTGCGGAAAATAACTTAACCCAGCTTGTAAACGAGTATGACGATACTCATACCGCCAACACCCTGGACTTGTTTTCAACTTCTCACCCTGACAAATACAAGATCAATGTGCTATCCCATCTAGGCTCGTCGGACCATTGTGTCATATCAGCTAATTTCTCGTACTCCGACCACATAGTTAGAGAAAATATTCCTAAAAGAACCGCATGGCAATACGAGAAAGCCAATTGGAGCGGACTTAACAGATTCTTTAGGAATTTTAACTGGTTGTTATGTTTCCTCGATAACGATGTCAGAAACTATTCTAATTTTAATAAGATCCATTATTCCTCATCGGATGAAGAGTATCAAACCAAAAAAAGGCATGGTACTACTCGAGCTATAAAGAGGCTGTCAGGGTTAGAGAAATGTTTTTTCGGTCCTATAAGACCTACCCGACAGAGGAAAATCGAAAAAAGTTCAAACGAGCCAGGAATGACTGCAACGTCTGTCTCAAGCGTGTGAAATTACAATACGACCAAAAGTTGAGGCAAAAAATACTACAATTTTGGTCCTTCGTCAAAAATATTGAAAATTTTGCCTCATCCCAATGCTCATTTACAATGGTATTCCAGCTGTCAGCTCTTTGGAGAAAGCCAACCTACTTGCTGCACATTTTGCGGCCAGCTCAACACTTCCAGATTGTGCTTTGTCCCCGCCTATATTTGATTGCGTCGAATCTTCAACGGGACGAATCTAAATTCGCACTCATGTAGTAACAAGAGTACTTAAAGATGTCCACTTACATAAATCCGCTGGTAAAGATGATATGTCTCCCCTTTTCTGAAGAGGTGTTCTACGTCGCTGGCCTCTTACTTCTTACTTACTTACTTAAGACTCTTCCCGAGCAGATGGAAGACAGCATTTGTCCAGTCCTCCCCTAAAAAAGGCGAATCATCTTCTCTCTCCCCCTAGAGACCCATTGCAATTACGTCCCTTCTTTCCAAGGTCATGGAAACGCTGATAAATCGTCAGCTCTTGAAATATCTCGAAACACGGAAACTTCTCAATGACCGGCAATATGGTTTTCGTAGCAACAGATCCACTGGTGATTTGATGGCACTTGATATTTCTCAGACATTTGGCAATGTTAGGCTCTTTTGTCTAAAATGCGTGCAGTTGGGATCGATGACTCTCTTTTTCAATGGAATAGAAATTACATTTCGGAACGTTCAATTCAAGTTGTCTTGGATGGTTTCAAGTCTGATATTCATAAAATGATTGCTGGTGTGCCCCAGGGCTCTGTTCTGTCTCCGACACTCTTTTTAATTTTCATCAACGATCTCTTGTCTGCTACTTCTAATCCAATATATTCCTTTGCTGACGACAGTACTCTCTGCTTTTCCTATTCGTTCCCGGATTCACGTTCCAGCTCTTCGACTGTAGAACGAGAACGTCAGCGTATGTTAAGCTCATTAAATTCCGGCATTAGCAGCATAACCAATTGGGGAACCATCAACAGAGTGGAGTTTAATGGTTCCAAAACACGATGCTGTCTGCTGTCGTTAAAGTGAAATTTTAACACAGCCATTAGCCATGAATGGCACTTGAATGACAACTTACGTTGCCACATATTCGATGTCGCCAAAATTTTGCGAAACGTCTAGGTTTCCTCAAAAGGTTGTAAGAAATACTTTTCCCCTTCTGAGCTGGCCTCAATATATAAGGCATTCATCCGCCAAAAATTGAAGTACAATGCACATATCTGGTCATGTGCGCCTAAAACATATCTGCATCGGCTAGATAAGAGATGCTACCTTCAAACCTTCAACCATAACACCCGTCTCACTATGAATTCCCCTCAGTATACCCTCAAGCTCACTTTCGGACGTACTCTGAAATATCGTGATTCTTTCCTAAGCCAAACGACTCGCTTGTGGAATGCCCTGCCGACCTCTCCATTTCCTAGTCATTATAACATTCAGACATTTAAAACCAACGTACATCGGTACCTATCTTTCCCTCCCTAATTTTCCTTCGCCCGCGTTGTGTGCAAACATTTTAAGGGTACCTTAACTCCTTAAGCTTGCGCTACTTTAAAAAAAAAAAAATTGAAGAAGATTGGAATCTTTATTCAGATGAAAGCAAAACGAATATGAAGGGTCATTCGGATTTCGTAGAGAGTCTTCTATAAGGACTTTTGCGAACCTATCGAAACACTCGATGAAACTACCAGACTCCACAAATTCTGGGCAAATCAGAAGCGGTAAGTTCACAACCACCGCCTTTCATTTGAAGTGAAACTGGTCTAACTAATACTTGTAAAACCCGCCGTAGTTTATATTTAGCATCAGTTGTGGTGACGGATGAGGCTGCTCGTATTGCACAGGCGGCTGCGCTCTTTGTTCGAAGCAAGTTACCAGTCACCGGTAACATATACCCAGTTATATAACACTGAACAGAAGCTTCACTGTTGGCCTTGTACTAGCTTATATACCGAAGCCATAGCGAGCAATGAGAATAGCCTTTATACCGAAAATCGGAAAAGATTCTTTTGACGGAGAAAGATGTCGGGTTTCTGACGGCAGCGTTCGGTAAGACATAGCGCTTGTTGCGGTTGAGGGTCTTTTCAATTTTCAATGGCAGTACAATTATATCTTTGCTTCAGTTGTTTGGTGGAATAGGCCTTCAAACAAATACTTGACTACAACTTTCACCTTCGGAGCTTGTCTGTCTCCGCCCAAAGCGCCCTAAAATAAATTGAAGCAATTTTGATGGTAATGAACTGTATTATGAGGAACATATGAAGCGGACAAAGTATCTGCGTCAGTAGCGACGGTTTAGGCCTTAACGAACTCACAGCACCTTCCAGCTGCTTCGAGAATGCAAGATTTTATTGAACGCTTAGTTGGAAAGCTTAGTTCACTGAGTCTCGTCTTCGTCCTAGCTAACAATGAGATCGTCGGTGAACTTGCTAAGCAAAACTCCGAATCGGAACTTTCAGAACCTTAACCTACATTGAGACTGCCTGTGGTCTCATATGAGCACATGAGCATGGCTCTCTAAGTTTAAACACAGCAAAAAAATGCTGCTGGAAGTCAATAAAAATTTAGTGACCAATCAGCTGCCTATCCGGCGAAGGGGTTGAAAACTACTTACCGACATCTTAATAGAGCACTGCTCTTGTGATAAGGACTTATGTCACCTCCTATAGAATTTTCTGTGCAACTAATGACGACACCGCTGAGAGCTACCTCTGTGAATGTCCAGCTTATGCTAATGTGGTACGTGCTGGTACTACCAGCGCTAAATAAGGGTATTACTTAGCCTTTTACAAAAAAGTGAGAAACTGCATTGAAACGAACATAAAAGGAGTAGACTGGACTAGTCTTATGTCTTCTATCTGTTTCGACGGGAAAATGTAGTTCGATGAATGGAATCACAGCATCATGTACGTGATCCTCAATAAGGGTGACCGTCTTAACTGCCCCAACTACAATCCCAGTCTGTACTCTCCAACCTTGACTACAACAAGCTAGAACAGTTAAATGCATGGCATATGAATGCGTTAACCTGGTCAGAAGCATCCAAATTTATCATATAAGCTTAGTTGACTAGTTAATTTTAAAGGAAGAAGTACCAACACTCCGTCTTGATCGCCCCTGGAGTGGAGCAAATACGACTACTGGCAATGACATCGGTATGAATGTAATATCAGCATCAGGAAACGGCAACGGAAGTCAGAACATCGCCACTTTGGCATAAAATTATTATTAGCAGAGCAGGTCTTTGGTGTAACTTCTTTGTCGTGGTAATGCGTGCTAAATCCGATGAAGAAAGCATTTTTGGAATTGTCGATTATCTGGTGGATTATGCACTGAACTAGTTTGCATGACATGTACTCGTAGCACCGTGCATTTCGACTCTTACTTACGAAACAGTAAGCGAGGCATTTATTTCATAATTTAGGCTAGCGGTTGTGAATTCTCTTGTCAGAGCTACTTAATGCGAAGACAAAATCCGCCTTCTGCGGCATGTCCAATTGTCAGAGGTTGATGTCATCGCCCAGATAACTGAAGGTATACCTCTTCGGTTGATCGCCTTGTAATTACGCTGCAACTGGAACTTACAGGCGGACGGCAATCAACATCTCAGTTGAAACCACATCAGACCTTAAGAAAGCAATGAAAGTTATCAGACAACGGCCACTATGCGCAGGCAGTAGAAAGATAGTAGCAATGAAATCAGGAATAATAATAAAAGGCCCAGTCATACCAAATCACAACTTATATTTTGGGATATTCACCTCAGGGCTTCAGTGTTTGGTTTTAGACTTGGATCGAAGAAAGGGAACCCATCCAATGATGTCATTGGCCAACTGTCAACTTAACGCATCTTTTCAACCCCTGATATCGTATGGAGTCACTTGGTAACGACTTTATCAAAGGGACGTCCTTTGTCATATCAGATGAGCTACGACGCACTACATGAATCGCTTGTAGTACGATTTCGCTTCAAGAATGCGTTTCGTACTTTTCAACATACTTTTCCAGTTGAAGTAGAATTCCTGTAACATGCTATCTTCAATTATAGGGTGCGTCTATCACCGTCAAAACTGAACGCAGTTAGGGAAATATAGAGCTCCTGCTGACGTGGCTTCACGCCCTAGCCAATTATTATTATCAGAAAAGTCAGTAGAATACCTGAGCCCCTTACTCAGCTGGCAAGGAAGGATATCAGATCCGCAATTTAAACTTATAACAACAGAAAGCATTCGGTGCAGATACTTACAACAACACCAGTTATCACCGTCTTTAGTGGTAATCGAAATGTCTTTCTTTACACTGATGTTAGCGGCATAGGCCTTGGAGCAAATCTCATTCAACCTGCAGATGATGGGCGGAAGTCCGCAGTAGCATACGACTACGTCTTAATACATTCGAACACTGTTACAATGCTATAGAGTTAGAATGCCTTGCAGTCAATAGCGCGATGGAACCTTTTCATGTGAACGTTCATAGCCCACGTTTCGGCATTTACACGGATCGCTCTGCACTAGAATCCTTTTATCGAGTTAAGGACCTACTTTTCAAATTTCAAATATTAAGACAACCAATTGCCTTGCTCATCTAAAGGGCTGAACTCAAACGTGCATATGAACATAGACCCTACAATCATTACAGATACATGAGGATCTGATTTTCATCGATATCGAGAGGTAACGTTGGACCACAAAAGCTTGGGCCCAAGGTCCTGCAATATTATCACGATCAGGGAATAGTCACATCTAAAGAACGCATTTGTGGATACTGCTTTGGAAAACAGTATCTGGTGATGTGCGTAATTATGTGTAAGGCTGCGCACCCTGCCAATTAATTAAACCACAACCAACCAGCCCTCGAATCCGTTCAATCGATAACAACTCCGGAAACTCAAAATTTGTTTGGGTTACAGCAACACATTAATGCAAGTTATCAGCGGTATCTGCGAGAAATCTTAGAGAAGAAGTTTAAAGTGCACCAGTTACAGTGCACCAAACCTAACCTCAAAGTGTTGTTTACATGTAGCATCAACTAAGTAGCAAACTACGTCATCTTTGACCATCCACAGCGAACGATATGTGTGAGAAAGCTAAAGATACCGCAATTCGTGAATTACATTTGACTTAACAATCATCGATTTCCTAAGGAGAAGATGATAACTGCTGCCAAAAGTGGTTTTGAACTAAGGGTGAGCCACCAGATGGTGTGGATGTTGACTCTCAATTATTGTCATTTACATTTTTGACAAATGTCATACAATCTTTGGCAATTTTAGTCATGCAGTAGTTTACTACGCAACAACGCATTTTTGTTATTCAATCTTATTACGAAAATTGGCGATCTGTGACAATAACATTTTACGGTCAACATAATCGCCCTAGTGAGTCCGGAATTCGTGCAGTGGTGAAGCGTTTTCAAGAAACCGGTTCGGTATCGGATCAAACTCCATATCAACATGCTCAGTCACCACGTACTATACACACCAAAACATTTGCCCGTATTTTTTCGAAGATGAGGCTGGAGAGCCAGTTACAGTGAATGGAGAACATTATCGCAACATGTTAACCAGTCACTTTTTTTACAAAATTTAATGAATTGCGTCTGAACGATTTCTAATTTTAACAGGATGGTTATACTCCCCACACAAGTCATCAATCAATCAATCGATTATTTATTGAAGATCGTATTATTTCGGTTAGAGGAGAAGTTGATTGGCCTCCGAAGTCCATATTTGACACCTTTAGACATCTTTGAAGAGTATGAGAATAACCCCTCGACAATTCAGGATCTCAAACATAACATTCAAACTGAAATTGCGGCCAATAACCCGGTCATTCTTCAAAAAGTCGTCGATGATTTTGACCTTCGGATGATCGCTTGCAACAGAATGGTGGTCACATGAATAATGTTGTGTTAATTGCCATAGACCGAACTTTATTACTCAATAAGACTTTATATTGGTTTCACAATAAATATGGGTTTAATTTAATGAAAACTTCCACACTAGCTGTTGGCTCACCCTTTATAACCGGGTTCTCATCACAATTTCTAGAGTTTAGTATCACGCCTCTAAGGACAATACTACTTTGGAGCAGGCCCGATCTGAAGCTAATGGATGTCCAAATTCAACTAAGGCGTTACATAAATAGCAACATAGCTTTACTCACCAGTAATCAGAACAGTACGAGTATATCGGGGACCTTGTTATGCGAAAGATCGCCGAGAACCACCAGTCACGAACCGAGTTAGAACTAATACACACTGGACCATATATAATACTTTGCCCACTTTGATCTGAAATATTCAGCATAACCTCGGATCATTTATCACAACTGGCGCTTAGCACCGTGATTTCTCAAGCGTTTGAAGGGTTTTGACAAAATGGTGTCTCTTGACATTTCGCTCTCTCATCTTCCAGAAAATGAAAGAGCATTTGACTCGTACTGAAGATATTTAATTGCTCTTCGTTCTAGCGCCGAACAAAATATATCGGTCCAGCACTACAATCTCTAAAAACACTGTCTATATGGTAACAAATGAATCGTCCTGGTATCACAATAAAATCCACAAATACTCAAAACCAATGCACATTGGAACCTCACTGTTGCAGAATCTGACAATTTCTCTCGTAAACATCGATTTTATTTAAAAATATTTTCACTTCAAGGACCCAGACTTACCTCTTAATTTTTTTTCTAAATAAAGAAAAACTCTTCTAATTGACGTTAAGTATATCCGAGGCTCCCGCGGAGGGGCCTTCTCTAAATTTGTTATCTAATTTCCCTGAAACGAAACGGAAACGAAACGGAAATAATTATAAATGTGCTCATTAGCGTTGATGATTAATTAGACAATCGATACTACAAATAGAGCAAAGTAAAGAAAAAAAAAAAACCTTTAACAATTTTGGCAAATTCTCAATTGCGTGCGCACTCAGTGACAGACGCAATTGAACGTCGTTTTCATAAATCAAAGTCAAGGGGTAATGTCACTGGCTGAGAGGGTTATTGTTTTTCAGGTGATTAATCAGAGGTCATCATCACTTGGCTCGGCAATGTCTTTTATCTTCCAATTGCATTGTTGCATTACACATTGTTCGGGAAGACAAACAAATTGTTGATACAGTCTCATATGAATTTATAAATAAGCCCGATGGACTTGACAACTGTCAATAGTCATTCATACTCGTATATAGACATTCAGCAGATCAACAGGAAAACAGTAAACAACCAATTCCGGTTCGACATACAATGTCACTATGACAGCACATTCTTGTTGTGAATAGTTCGTTTCATTTATTTTTTGGGAAAAACATCTGAAAAATTAATATGAACAAATGTAATGCGTAGTATCTCTGTATGAATCCCAACATGGTGAATTTGAAAAAGAATCCAAAAATAAAAATGACATCTTCGCATTAAATTCGGTTTCGAAAAATCGAAAACAAAGTGACAACGGTCCACTTCACGTGTAAACAATTTCAAATAGGTTCCACGAAAAATATCAAAATCAGTTGCATATTCTTGAGCGTGCCACTACCCCATGGATCGTGCTTTCCAATTGACACTTCGAAAGTTTCAAATTCGAATTAACGTACTCGTATTTCGAAGGCAAAAGCTGTTTTTTTGGCAGAAAAGTCAAATTAGTCGTTGGAAAGCAAACCAACAGAAAGATATTATAATTTAGAAGAAAAAAAGAAATGGAAATCTGAAGATTTTTCTAAAAATAGGGGTTCTCGTGTACACAACAAATGTCAAATGGTGTTTTTTTTTTATTGTTTTTTCCCCCTCACTTTCTGTCAGATTTCGATTTTCTCAGGTGAAAGACTGAAGAGTGTTGAAAAGATGCATGCATTTTGCCTTTGAAAATGATATTTTGTCGTGAATGAAATTTTTTAAAAATATAACGATGATTGCCGTAAGTTGTAAGTTTGAGTTTTTTTAAAAAAAAACAGTTGAAACAGAAATAGTAATGCTTTTTTTGAAAATCACATCATTTCCTTGCTTGGCTTTCTTTTCAGCGTTCGTTCTGATTGAAGTTGGATAGGAAGTGGGTTTCGTTATCTCCTCAAGTGAACAAAAGAATTTCCACTCTATGTGCTACGTATGATACATAGTTGAGGAAACAATTTTTGCAGTTTAAAGACCAAAAAGTCAAATTAATTTTTTTAGCGAACTAACCTAAAACTAATGTTTCCTTCAGTAAATTTGTTATAGAACGTTGCGATGTCTCTCGAAACCACAAGTCCTCCATATTAATCCCATTTAATTGCGGAACGAAAAAATTGGTAACTATGGATCTAGAGCGCTCTTCATTGATTGTAACATTCGTGCCGGCATTTTAAGTTAATATGGACCAAAGCACATCAAATAGTGACTTTTAGGGAAGATTCTCAAGAATAGGTTAAGGCGATTCTGCTGGTTGGCACAACCATTCAACAAAATATGAGCCCCACTTACGGCAGTCAAGAGATTTAAATGATTGTAGGAAATGGATCTTGAAGGCTGGTAAACCAAGATTGTTCTGGAGAATCTCCCAAAAATTGCATGGACAGGGCCCCGATTGCTGTGCACGATGAAAAATCGACTCAGTCGGGTCCTTCGCGATACTGCGCTCCACAGAAACACAGCTTCTTCGGTGCTCATTGTATCAATTAGAGTATGGCCGTTTTTTTTTATGATTAGGGCGCACTCAGGAAGTTTTTGGTACCCTTAAAATGTACACAGCGCGACGCTCTAAACCGCAAGTAGCCGTAGACATGATCGACGAGTGGTGCACTAGAAGTGGGAATGTAGCCGGGTCTTTACGAATGACTCTAGAACCGATCTAGAATTCGGTCTTAGTCTCTTTTAGAACGTCGATGACATTCGATTTCAGTCATTATTAAAACTTGCGTCTGTCTTCAAAGCAAAGATATAGCAATCCTAATGGCAATGAGCCTATATGGAGTAAAAAGTGACCTCCTTGACCGCCAGAATGCGCTGCTACTGCAAAAAAGGTTATAGTGCCTTGAAGTCCGTTCATATTTAGGCAGACATGACTACATTTCAGTGCGATACTGTCTTTAGTTTTGTTTTGACAGCTGATTGTTGTTGACGTGTTTGGCATCATCGATTATCGTTCTCTCATAAAACAAAAGAAAAGTTGGATAAATATTATGGGGCTAATGCTCCGTCAGATTACACCGTCAAATATTGATTTCGAGAGGTTCGTGGTGGGCGCAACTCCACTACCGATCATGTCTGCAGCGGCACGTCCTCCGATGCGGTTACAGAGGTCAATTTCAAAAAAAATACATGAAATGGTGTTGGCTGACCGAAAAGTGAAGGTGCGCCAGCTAGCAGATACCACAAAGATTAGTACTGAGCACACACGCCATATTTTGGGCAATATTCTGCATATGAAAAAGTTATCCTGCCGCTGGGTGCCGCGCATGACCAAAAACACGAACCCGAGAACACTTCGAAAGAGTGTTTGGACTTACTGATGCGGAATCGGGCGGACTTTTGGCGCCAATTGGTAACTGGATTTGGATCCCTGGGACTATTATCTCTTCCTAAACCACAAAAGATGGCTCATCAATAAAAAATTCAGCTCGCGCGAGGAAATCATCGACGCCAAGGAGGAGTATTTTGCAGACCTTCCGGAAAATTACTTTTCGGACGGGATCAAGATGTTGAAAAATCGCTGGAATAAGTGTATCAAACTAAAAGAGGACTATATTGAATAATATAAAAAATCATTTAAAAAAAAAAAAAAAATTTTAATTCCCAAGGAGGTCACTTTTCACTCCATCTAGTATATTGCGAAGAAACGATGGAGGAGGCGAAGCATTTGCTGCGCTAGAAGCCTTGCACTGTATTGCGACTTCCAAGCTATTTCGAGAGTGCAAGACTGAACGCAGTAAAACGTTTCAATTCACCGAGTCTTGTTTGGGTACCAGGTAGCGATGGGATCACGGGAAATGAAATTGTCGGCGGACTTTTTGCCTACTGATGGAGTTAGAGACGCCACTTGACATCTAGCGCCTTTATTCTGTTATTAAAAGTTGCGTGATGGACAGGCATGTGCAAATATCTGCGAAAGCCGTAGATAGTAGCAACCCCTGCATAACATTAAAGAGCAACGGTCTATATTGCTTACTGAATTCCAACCAGTGTTGTGCATTTTTATTTTAATTTTGACGTCATATGTAGCGATATGTAGCGTATCACGTCATGTCATAAGTTGGCATGCCTGCCACAAAGCCGCATTGACTGCTGTCCAATTTAGTCATAGGTTTGTACACGCGCTAACTTAGTGCAAAATATTTGTCAAAGTTAAGGTGGATAGCAACAATGCTTCCAGACCTATTTTCCATGAGAGCGCCAAAATATGTGTCGCTTTTTGAACAAATTAAATGTCAGTGCTGTCAAATTATTGTTATAATGTTAATAGCTAACGCCAATAGCGCTGATACCGATGGCAAAAAAACACAGCTACTACTGCATTGTCGATTGTCTAGATATACCGAATATTTTCATAGTGTGCGATCAGTAATTGTTGCAAATTCTCGTGCCGCCTTTGCATTTGTTAGTGATTTACGTTTTCGGCCAATTAATCCAAGTGATCAGCCTGCAACCTGAAGGTCCATATCCTTCAGAATTTCCTGAAACTGTGGAGGTTTAAACGCTGGTATTGGCTTGCCTAAGACACCATCTATATTTCAACAACTTGGTCAGAGGTCGAAATATACTCATGTAAGCAGAGCTTCGAATGTGTCACAGTAGTCCAAATGATGTTAACGCTGGCTCTACCTCTAACATTGCAATTGACTGCATCTTAAGATTTCCCAAATCAAAACATCTATGTTATGTTTTCCTTTATCATGAGTGTGCATTAAAATTCACCCAACTATGCTAGGTATTCAGTTACATTTGCGTAATCAAACTTAGTATACTTAAGAATGTTGCTTGGGGTAATAAAAGAAAGAAACAATTTTGTATCTTCATCTATCGTGAATACTACAGAGAGCAGAAGCACAAGCGCTAAAAATCAGGCTAACCGACCTCGGGGAGGCTCCAAATATCATCATAGCTACTCGTAACACACGTTTTCTAACCCACAACATACAGAAAGGAACCTGGTAGTCACCTGATAAAAAGAGACCGTCCACAAGCGCTTCAACTCGGAAAGACTTGGAATCCATCACGGCGGGAAAATGCAGCAGAGGATGAGGTAACCCGCGCATGTGGAGAGAGACCTCAACCAAGTTGATATGCAAAATTGGAACCAAACAACATGACCGGCTGGAAAGCATGTTGGTTGTGGCGAAGGACTGTAGCGCCACCTAAGTAAGTCAATAAGTAACCGGTGAGTCCTAGTGGTAGAATAAATCTCCATACTCTGGCATTTGTTGCGTTGATCTGTTCTTCCTTAGTTCCTGTATGTACATATACCGGAGCATAGACACGCCATAAACTCTAGTTACCTGTTTGGTACCAGCTTTTGCGAATCCTAAACTTATACTAGACCTTCCAATGATCTGGCCAAACGTCTTCCTCGCACGTTGTTCCTTTCATTGTAGAGTGATTTTGCATTGTTCTCCAAGTTCTGTTTGTATCATAATTTAAAAAGGGTGGCTAAGTGATAGCTGTGGGTGTATTGATTACTGACTCTCCACCTGAAGCCTCTCGCTAGGGAACTACACAGTTACAAAAGTGATGTCAACTAAAGAGCTAGCGGCATTTTTATTACTGTGTTAAAGAGTAGAACATCTAATGATTCTTCCCTCTACTCTTGGCGTGTATTCGTATACTACCTATTTCCTCACTCATGCATTGAAGTGCTTAGCAGTGCTGCGTTGTTCTGCGTCCAAATTTTTTTCCTTCGAATGCATAATAACCGCAGGCTCAAGAAGGAGCCCGTTTTGAGGTATTCGCTGTCTGCATTTTTCAACAAAATTCCTACACTGGTTCCACGGCAACATCTATCCTCAAGTCGCGAACGATTCTCTTCTTCTTTTTCCTAGCCTTAGTCCTATTTAGAGTCGGCTCTTCTTGTACGATATCGCCAGGCTGTTCTATCCTGGGTTATCTGATCATTCACATTCCTCTCGCATTTGTCCTTTTTTATGGTGTTGCTCCAATTTTGGGTGGTCTAGCCGGCCCTCTTCTTATCTCTGACAACTTCGAATGGCATACCCATACTTTTGGAGTTTCTCACAGATCAGTGTAACTTTGCTGCTGCCTCTGATATGCTTGTTCCTGATTTGTGCAGGCAGTGTTACTCCACTGGCCCACCTGACCATGCGCATTTCAGCAACATGTAGGTTTTGTTCAAGTTTCTTAGATGCTGTCTTACACTCAGAGGCATGCATCAGTGCAGGCTTAATAACTGTCTTATATATTCTGCCTTTCAACTGTTGTGGGATATTTTTATCGCATTGTATGCCAGATGCGCCCCGCCAACTTTGCCAACCACACTGGATTCTGTGAGTAACTTCCTTCTCAAGTAACCCATCCCCACTGATTGATTCTATGACGAGTTGGTCACCTATTTTGAGCTGTAAAGAGCTGCCGTCGTTTTCACTAAAACAGAATTCAATTATTTCAGTTTTTGTGCGACTAATCCTCAGTCCATAGGCTTCAAGAGCGTTCACCCATACGGGTAGGCTTTCTTGCAAGGTCGTTTTGTCATCTGTTAGGAACGCTATGTTATCAGAATATAGCAGCGTCACACGGCAACCTTCCTTGGGTTTCAAGGGTCAAAAGGTCCATCACAAGACTGAATAGCAATGGGCTCAGATGGACACCCACTTTGCCTTCAAATTTGTCAGTAAGCCCACATGTCACGCACTAAATTTATTAGGTGTTGATGAGCTAATTGACTTCTTAGTGACTGCCATACCAGCTCCGATCAAAGGCTTTTTCAAGGTTAATGGAAACTCTTTACAAATTTCTCTTATTCAGGCGATAATTCTCAATGACGGCTCGTAAAATATGTAAATCATCAACGGCCGACTTACCGCTGACGAAGCCAAATTGATTTTCGCTTACTGAAGCGATCTACTGGATGCGAGCATCTAGGATTCTCTTCCAGATTTTGAGGCAATGCGACGTGAGTTTAATCAGGCGGTAGTTTCCAAAGCATCTTACATCACCTTTGTTTTTGTAGAAGGGTATCATAAGGCTGTTTCGGCATAACATAGGGTCTCCTTCGGACATGATTTTATTAGAAAGTGATGTTAACTAGGCGGTGGCTTCATCTTCTAATTTCTAAAGCACATCTGATGGAATCTTATCTAGGCCAGTTATCATAATATTCAAACTATCTCTTTTTAATCTCATCATCTCTAGTTAGCATTGTATCATTTGCATCTAACGTCCTACGTCCATCGAATTTTAACCAGCTTGAAAATGTCTTTAGCACATTTTTTCTCGTAAAACTCAATTATGGCGAGCTCCGTTGCTTTAGAGGCTGCTTGTTTGGCCTCTCTTTTAGCTGTTTTATATGTTTGCAGGTCGCCTTCAGATTTCCCTGCACGTCTGAGCACCACCAGAATGCTTCTTTTTGTATTTTTAGAGTGCCCTTTGATACATATCTTTTGGCTTCCTCTTCGCAGGTCTTTGAAATACATTCCACATCATATCAACAGGCATACAACGCTAGTCTATAGTTGAGATAGAGTTTCGTAGAAAATTTATAAAAGCTGCCCCCTACGCGCTGTTAAGCAGGCGCCACTTAATTGATGGTTTTGTTACTATTTTCCAGTCCACTTCGTCGGGAATAACCTTGCAGTCCTTGAAGTGTTTAATTTGGAAAGTTGACAATTTGCATTGAACCACTATCTGGTTTAAATGTGATAAGACGTTCCTTTTGCTTAGCAAAGAAGCTGTTAATAAAGGCTTAACCAAAAGCCTGAGTAAATTCTAGAATTTCTGTACTTTGGGTGTTTCTGGTAATTTTTTCGCCCAATGTAATCATTTACATAGATCTAGAGGGATACTTAAAAGTAAATCTTCGAGATCCTCCCAAAATGCAGGTTTTCTTACGTTGCCATAACCTACAATATCTGCGGGGCGTATACAAACGGTTCTTGTGAAAAAAATCCTGCGGCGCTTCAATGTGGCTTAAGTTTAGCAACAGTGCGTAGTAGCTTATTGGTACACAAGGCATACTGCGCTTCTTGTCGCATGTTTCATAATATTTCTTACTTTTTCTTCGCAAGTGGCGCACCATTGCATCATTGCTGAAGTTCTTGGGCACAGAGCCTTTTAGTCCATATTTGAAATACGAGGATTGTCTGAAACCGACCGAACAATGATACAAGCCATTTTTTCTCAAAATTTTTTTTATTTTTCTACATAGTGTCCTTGTAACTCTACACACTTCTCCCAGCGATGCTCCCTTCTCTCTAACCCATCCAAATAGTACTTGACGTTTTTCTCTGTAAAATAATTGTTCACGAAGGTGATTGCTTCCTCATTGGACGAAAATCTCTGTCCTCCGAGCGCAGTTTTTAGGTGAGGGAACAAAAAGAAGTCGCTCGGGGCTAGATCTGATGAATAAGGCGGATGGTCAAGCAGTTCAAACCGTAATTCATGGATTTTCGCCATGGCAACCGCTGAGGTGTGAGACGGCGCGTTGTCTTGGTGAAACAGGATTTTCTTTTTCTGCAAATGTGGCCATTTTTCTGCAATTTCTGCCTTCAGCTTGGCAAGTAATGATGCGTAGTATGCTCCTATAATGGTTTTTCCTTTTTGAAGATTTTTGAAGATTTACTATCCCAAAAAACAGTCGCCATCACTTTCCCAGCCGAAAAAACAGTTTTTGCTTTTTTTTGGAGCCGGCTCGCCCTTCGCAGTCCACTGTTTTGACTGAATTTTTGTTTCGGGCGTATAATGGTGTATCCACGTTTCATCTACAGTAATTAATCGGCGCCAAAACTCGGATTTATTGCGCCGAAACTGCCCCAACAGAGCGTTGTAAATGTTCATTCGAACACGTTTTTGGTCTAACGTAAACAAACGCGGCACCCAACGCGCGGACAGCTTTCTCATGCCTAAATCTTGATTTAATATGTAACAAACACGTGCTTTGGACATTTTTATAACCTCTACTACCTCTCTCACTTTAATTCGGCGGTCGTCAAACACCATTTGGTGAACTTTAGCAAAGTTATCGTCAGTGGTTGCAGTTTTTGGACGTCCCGAACGTTCATCATCTCCCAAGCTCTTACGGCCACGTTTAAATTCAGCTGACCAAAATTTCACAGTGGTAAATGATGGTGCATATTCCCCATACACAGAGTCCAACTCATTTTTGGTTTGCGTAGGCATATTGCCTTTCACAGACAAGAATTTAATAACAGCTCGATACTCGATATTTTCCATTTTCACAAAAAACACTAATATCGACTCACTCAAACGACTGTCAACTAAAAACTGCGCGTCCAAAATGACTGAAACTTCGGCAAGTAACTGCCAAAAGATGCACAACTAGCATTCACTAGCATTTATTGACGAATGCCGCTATGTTTACTTTTCAGACAACCCTCGTAGTTTTCAGCGTTCAATAATCTTTCGGTTAACTGAGCTATCTGGTATATGGTATACTTGACCATCAAGAAAAGTGTCGCGGTTTCTTCAGAGGATAAAACGTCGTTGACATCCCTAATGGTAATGCTAAGTTGCAGAGTAAGTCATGATGGAGTTACTGACTTTAATTTTTGTAAAAGAAGAGTGAAAATTTCGGAAAAAGTTTTTGGAGGACGTTGTGAAGCTCCTCAGCCAAACAATCTTCGTTAACAAAGCACTGGCTCCTTAACAAGTTTCTGCTTCAGCTGACAAACAAAAAGTATTCAAATTTTACGGACCTACTCTCATCAGATGGCTGGACAGATGGGAGTTCAAACTTCCGAAATATCTTGTCGATGAGAACGGATACCACAGCACGTTACATCAAGAATCTAACCCTTTGAGGTGGTAAAAGAGTTTCTCTATCCGGTCCCCGTTTCACATTCAACCGCATCAATCACTGTCTCTTTGGGCCAGGAAAGGAACTACTATATCCCTTTCAGGAACAGGGCAGAAAATATTTTACAAGACCAATCCAACTGTATGACGTCACCGTCTTTATCTAAAGATATAACAGCAAAATTCATGAACTATACATCGCGATTGGTCAAAAGGTGTGCTGATATTGAAGAGCCGTTGTCAGACCCACTTTTGACTATAATGCCACCTAAAATATGTAGGTCCTGCAAAAATGATTGGTCACATCACTTTATTCGTGTTAGTCTACGCCATCATAGGCCTCATAACCCTATATGGAACAGATAACAATGTGACGAACCACTTAATAATGGTTGATAGTGTCGAGTCCATTGTTGACGATATTAGCGACTGTTCGGACCTTTCACAGAATGCGTGTAGTCTAACAACAACCATCGTCGACCCCCATATAACGAGAAGAGAAAAGCCATGATATCTACTATGGAGACTATGTTTATCCTGATGCCGATATATCGCCAGAAGAAAACAACGCCTGATGATTTGTAAGCGGTTATCCAGTAGAAAAAGACGACCCTACTAAAATTTGCTTCCACGGGCTCCTCGACAAAATGTAGCAGCAATGCCCTACATATTACGTGAACACCGATCTTCCCAATTTTAATATCAAGCAAGTATAACTCGGTATCTTTGCCAATATGGTCTAAAGTACAGCCTCCACGACACCATTGCATCATTGCTGAAGTTCTTGGACACCGAGGGTTTTTGTCCATATTTGATATATTCATCATTTGGAAAAGTAATGCGTCTACGGCATCGGTTTACTACATAGTTTGTGTACCTGCGTAAGATTTACTGGATTAAGCCTGCATGATTCGCACTCAAGCTGCTCGAACAGGGCACCTCAGGTCCAGGTTTTTGCCTCAATAAGCAGGAATTTCACGCAAGAGATTTATCTCACCTGGAACGACAGTGGGTCTTCTAAAAAAGCTGTGCTCTATAGTAATTAAAGAGGAATGGGAGAGTTGATGAGATCAGATGTCATACAGGTCCGCAATCGGACGTTTCGGTCTCCTCAAGCACAGTTGAAGGAACCACACATATGGTAAGACAGAATCGACCCACCTAGAGCCACAACTTTATTTCTACTGAAGATGACAACAGCATGGACTAATAGTATCCACAGAATAGATTAAACTCCAGAGCCGTTGTTGTCGGATTTCAAAGATTCCAGTGACCGACCTGGTTTGGCTGTACATACATCTTCAAACACCTGACTTCTGATTGCATTTCTATGATAATTGCCGTGCTTATTTATTAGCAATTATTTTAAGCGAAACATAAACAGCATAGCGTCCTTGATGTTAATCATGCTCATGCCTAAGCACATCCCATATACCAAAATACGAATATGTATCTGCTCAACTGCTGTTTGTGTTTCTAAATGCGTGCTCAAAAATTCTCTTATAATTTGTTTACGCACATGTTCCCCATCGCTAAGGAATTTATTGACTGGCAAATCACCTCTCTATGAAAATATGTTCTCGTGTATCTTGACATTGGTTGTTCGGTTTTTTTTCTTTTTTTTTTTTTGATATTTGAAATTCTCGTTTTTATTGGATTTTTGGGACAAGTGTTACGCGTGTGATATCCAAGGAGGGAGAATAAAAAAAACCGAAATCAATGGCAAGAGCCCTTCTCAGGTTTCACGGGAATTCGGCTGCCAAGTGTTAAGTACTTTTTTTATGAGTCCTTTAAATAATCTCCTGTATTGAAAGCCTACATACTATATACATTCGTTTTGGAAGATTTATGAATATTTCAATAGCCCAAAATGATTGTCAATGAGGAGTGGAATGGAAGTGCCTGTATTTCTTAAGTGCTTAAGGGGCGCCCTAATCGATATCCTTTCCATATCCTTTTACTTTATATTTTTTCCATTTAAATTCAATTCATTTCACAAAGCTGTGTAGATTTTCAAAGTCACGAGTATTTCAGGAATGTGCTCTAGCTACGAATACTACTTTTTTTTTTATAGCGAACGGTTGAAGTATGAAGTGAGTGCAACGCGGCTACTCCTTATTGTACAATCTCAGTGACGGGAAGAAGGCTTACATGACTGTTTTAAAGGCGACTTTCGAGTAAGTGCACTCATAGTCGGCATGTGGGAAGGGAAAAATGTTTCCACTGAGGCATTCATGATTTTGGCAACATATGTATAAATTTTAAATATAACATGACATATGAAATCAGTAATAGCGACTTAAGTTCTAGAATGCCGGTAACCTTTCAGAGGCCAATAAGGCTCTCCGCTGCAATCTAGCTGCCTGGTATAGGTGTCAATCGCAGGTATTTCCCACCTATCACCAGGTTGCATACTTCCCACATGATTGACACATCTCTGGCTAAGGAATCAGGAGCTTTCATTATGTGGTAAACGAAATCAGAATATTGCTATCGGCAGCCATATTTAAGCAGACATGCCTACATTTCAGTGCGATACTGTCTTTAGTTTTGTTTTGACAGCTGATTGTTGTTGACGTGTTTGGCATCATGTTGAGTATGGACAAACACGATTTTCGTTCTCTCATAAAACATTATTTTTTGAGAGGCAAAACGGCGAAGGAAACAAAAGAAAAGTTTGATAAATATTATGGGGCTAATGCTCCGTCAGATTACACCGGCAAACATTGGTTTCGAGAGTTTCGTGGTGGCCGCAACTCCACTACCGATCAAGTCTGCAGCGTTACGTCCTCCGATGCGGTTACAGAGGACAGTGTCAAAAAAATACATGAAATGGTGTTGGCTGACCGAAAAGTGAAGGTGCGCCAGCTAGCAGATACCACAAAGATTAGTACTGAGCGCACACGCCATATTTTGTTCAATATTCTGCATATGAAGAAATTATCCTGCCGCTGGGTGCCGCGCAAGTTACATATGTGCAAACACCAGCACCATTGCCAGCACCAGGCGATGAATTTGACACGTTTATCCGGTCGATTACAAAAAAATAATTAATTATTTCACAATTTCCTGGAAACACCTCAATTCGGTCGGTGTATTCCCAGAAAATATGTGCAATTGCAAAATCGCTGACATAACGTCTGCCGATTAACAACCCAGAAAATTGAATGTAATAAATAGAGGCGAACTACACGAAATGTGTGTAGTATCCCGTGTTAAGTCTTACAATAAGTTTTTTTGATAATAAACGTTCCTAGTTACCAGTGATTTTGTTGTTTTTTTTATAATCCGCTCTAACCCCGTTTATGTTATTGGCGCAGTCGGTAGGATTCTTATAAAATAAGAGTCCAGCGAAACGAATTTACGTCGTGTGAAATTAATTAAATATAAGTGTTCCTAAATGAAACATTTCAATTAATAAACACGTTACCCAGTGAAAATTCGAATTAAAATTTGCAATACATACCATAAAATCGACAAAGATTAGTGTGTGTACCTAAAAGCAAAAGAAAAATCACAAGTGAAGTGCAAAAACAGAAGTCTATGAAAAGACATCAAATACACGATAACAACAGGAACATGGAAAATCAAAATCAACTTATTGCTGAATTAGAGCTAAGAACTCAGCAGCTAGAACAAGTAAGGTCAGCGTACGTACAACTCCAACAACGAGAAAACCGAGAGGAAAGGGAAAGGATTTTAAAAGATGTCCGTTACATGTCAATATTCACCGGACAAGGAGATGTTACGATCAACTCATTCTTCAGTTGCGTAGAATACTACCTCAATCAAGTAGAAGATCCAGAACTAAGGAAGATTGTAGTGAGAGCTGTTTTCCACGAGAAGATTCAAGGTGAAGCAAAGAACGCCGTGATCAACACACCAGAGACTGACAATTGGACTACCATCAAGGAAACATTGAAGCTTAGATACAAACCGGACACAGAGCCGCACGAAATATACAAAAGAATTACAAATTTAAAGGTCAATACGGTAAGCGAATTAGCAGTAGAATTGCAAAGTATTAAATATAAAACTGACGAACTTATTGTATATTATAAAGAAGAAAACTATATAGACTTAAGCAATATTGGTGTAATATTAATAAATACCGCTAAAGAAATAGCGCAAGGCACATTATTAGACAGGATATATGAAGAAAACGATTTAAGCAAAATAATCTCAGTAATGAGAAAGAGAAGATTCGAGGATTCCTGCATTAGGCCGGAATTTAGAAGAGTAGTTAGGCCAAAGACAATTGTTCCACCAGAAAAGCAAAGAAGACCAAATTATGCTGATGAGTATCATAATAGATCAGGACAGCATCGACAAAATAATCAGGGCCAACAAAGACATTTTTCAGGACAGTTCAGGCAGAATAACTATCAGGGACAGCAACGAAACCACTCGGGTCAGTATAGGCAAAATAATTATCAGGGACAACAAAGGAACTTGTCAGGGCAGCATAGGCAGCCTGATAGACAAAATCCACCAGCAGAAAACATGGAGGTTGATAATATTCAGGGAAACAACGATAGGAGACAGATAAATAACTCCCAAGGTCAAAACCCAAATTCAGGACACTTCAGATCATCTCCGGGCCAAAATAGCCATCAACAGGAGAGATCTGGACAAAGAATGGTAATGCCTCAGGAAATAAGTAACGAAAATGTAAGAAATCAAAACGAACAATGTCCCGCGTTTTTTATGAACTAGCCTCGGACGAATTACCACAAATTAGGATAACTATTTGCTCAAAAAACTTTATAGCATTAGTAGATACGGGCTCAACCCTAAGTATAGCAGACGATAGGTTGAATGAATTTGAAAAATTCCGTATTGAGCCAATTCACTTTACTACAGTAACAGGTAGGGACACAATATCGTATGAAATACATACACCTGTACCAGAAGAATTCAAAGCGTCACCCAACACCCTTATTAGATGGAAAGTCAAAAGACTTTGCAATAGAGGATATCAGTTTATAATTGGTATGGATTTACTAAACAAATTAAACACTTTAATAAACTTCGAAGAAGGAAATATTTATCTAAACAATCAGTGCTTAAAGTTCACTAACCCCCCATATGTATTAAATCAAATATGTTCCCTAGAAACTACTGATACTAGCATCAATCATATAAAATTAGATCATCTTAACAAAGAAGAACGCCAAGAAGTAGATAACCTGTTAAACAGATTTGGTAATCTATTCTTCAAAGAAGGTGACAAATTATCAAGTACCCCAGAAATTGAGCATGAAATTGTTACAACCACTGATCAACAAGTGAACGCTAAATTATACAGATACCCCCCTATGCATGACGAAGAAGTAAAACGTCAAATTATAGAAATGGAATCTCAGGGAATTATTCGAAAGAGTAATTCTAAATACTCGAGTCCACTTATAGTTGTTCCAAAGAAAATGGACAACTCAGGGAAAAAGAAATTTCGTATCGTAATCGATTATCGAAAGTTGAACGAAATCACAGTTGACGACAAATTCCCTTTGCCAAATATTGATTCAATATTAGACAAACTTGGGAAATCACAATACTTCACCACAATAGATCTTGCCAAAGGATATCACCAGATATTAATCAAAGAAGAAGATCGCAAAAAGACAGCTTTTGTCACCCCCCACGGATTATATGAGTTTATAAGAATGCCATTCGGTTTGAAGAATGCACCTGCGACATTCCAAAGGCTGATGAATGATATTCTTAGAGACCATATAAATAAGACGTGCGTAGTTTATCTGGATGACATACTTATCTTTAGTACGTCATTGAAAGAACACGTCAGAGCTATAACAAACATTTTTAAAATATTAGAATCTAAACGACTTAAGATACAGGTAGATAAGTGTAATTTTATGAAACGAGAGACCGAATTCTTAGGTCATATTCTCACTAAAGACGGTTTAAAACCTAATCCGGATAAGATAGCTTGTATTGAAAAATTAGAACTTCCAAAGTCCCAGAAACAAATAAAGAGCTTTTTAGGAATAACCGGATACTATAGGAAATTTATCCGAGATTATGCTAAAGTAGCACAACCTATTACCAAATACTTGAAGAAAAATGCCAAAATAAATGCAAACGATCCAAACTACATAGAAGCATTTGAAAAATTGAAAGGACTAATAAGTAGTCACCCAATATTAAGATACCCCAACTTTAAAAAACAATTTATACTGACAACTGACGCATCCAATTATGCGATTGGAGCGGTAATCTCTCAAGAAGGACACCCGATATGCTATGCATCACGTACTCTCAACAAGCACGAACTTAATTACTCCGCTACAGACAAAGAATTCCTAGCGATAATGTGGTCAATAAATTATTTTAGACCTTACCTTTACGGTAATAAGTTTAAGATCTTTACAGATCACCAGCCAATTAAGTATCTTCATGCAAAATATAGAGGAAAAGATCTTTCACCTAGACATCAACGATGGCTTCTTAAACTAGGAGAATATCAGTTTGAAATGGAGTACCTTAAAGGTAAAGAAAACAGGGTAGCAGATTTTCTTAGCAGAATAGAGGTTAACGAGGACGTTAAATCTAAGGAGGGAGAGAATCCCACACTAACAGAAAATTTTTCGCTTAAAGGTAATCAAAGTGATTCAGAACTTGTATTTAATGTAGAAGAAGACGAGGACAATGAAACTGTACATTCGGCAGAGGAAGAACTAATGGATCACATTCCAATTGTCGAAGACATCGTCAATAAGTTCAAAACTCAGCTAATACTAACAAATAACAAAATTAGGGAAATTGAGATCCTGCACAGTAAAAGAATTATCTACATAGCAGAGTATGACTTTGACAGGTTAGGAGACATACTAAGGAGATCTATAAAAAAAGGAAAAGTAGGCATATTCTCAGAACTAGCGGATAACGTATACAATATTCTCCAAGAAAAAATAAGAGAGATGTATTCGAATGACAACTCGGTAAGATTCGTCAAGTGTTCATTTAGGGCACAAGACATCGAAACAGAGGTAGAAGTTGTGAAGCAAATAGCTCTGTACCATATTAAGGAAAGCCAACATTCTGGTATACAGGAAACATATAACCAAATTAAGTATAAAATATACTATCCCAAGCTAATGGAATTTATCCATATTGTTATAAACCAATGCGACGTATGCCAAGCAGTCAAATATGACCGCAATCCCATAAAAGCTAAATTTAAGAAAACGGAAACACCTACAGATATCAATCAAATAATCCATATTGATACATACGTAATAAGAAAAATAAGTTTTCTAACCATAATAGATAAATTTTCTAAATTCGGTTCAGCGTACCATTTAACAGACAGAAACCACTCTACAATAATTGAGCAACTAGAAGAGCATTTTACAAAAATAGGAAAACCAAATAAAATAATAGCAGATAACGAATTCAAAGCTGTTCAGATAAAGGAATTCTTAGAAGAAGAGGGAATTTCTCTACATTTAACAAAGCCAAATAGTCATACCGGCAATGCAGACATTGAACGTTTCCATAACACTATAGCAGAAAAATTTAGAATTATTTCATTCAATAAAAATAAACTTTCAGTAAAAAGAATTATACAAAAAGCTGTAAGAAATTATAATCATAGATTCCACTCTACCATGAAATGCAATCCTTTTGACGCACATACTCATAAGATTGATCCAGAAAGAATTCGCCAGAATATAGAGAAAGTAAAAGAAAGAAAATTAGGAAAATTAAATAAGACTAGAGAAGATTATGAAGAACAGAGGTCAACGGGTTTTATTAAAAATTACAAGGCAGTTAGACACAAGCATGAGCCAAAATATAAGAAAGCAAATTTGAAAAATATCCATTATACAAATATTAAGCGACCATTAAAATTTACAGGTAATAGCATGGTTAGTACTTCTGACACTGACTACTCAGATTAATTGCCAACACCTCCTTGACGTACAGACGATAAACGAACAGAACGGATACGTTAAACTTCAATTGACTGACATAAGCATTACAAATGAGACAGACATTATACTACATATTATAAACCCAGCTGAAATAATAGCATTAGTAAAAAACATTTCTATTAATCTAGCCCCATTACAACTCGAACAAAGACAAATGTTAAACGAAGAAATTTCAAATATCATATACAAGATTAGGACTTTAGTACCCTTACAACATAGACAAAGACGAGGTCTAATTAACATTATAGGTACGACACAAAAATGGCTATTCGGAACCATGGACGACGACGACAGACAGACTATAGAAGAACACCTAGATACAGTAGCAAAGAACAGTCATAATGCAATCGTAGCATCCAATAATCAAATTAAAATTAACGAATATTTTAACAGTACTTTTAACATGCTTAGAGATACCATTAGTAACGATAGAGTAACAATTTTAAAACAGGTTAACACTATACAGAGAGTAGAAAGAGAATTAGTAATGAAGCAAATTTATTTTGATCAATTATTTAAACTTAAGTATATCGAGTCAAAAATAGAACATATTCAGGATAATATTGTATCAGCAAGAAGTAACATTTTACACCCCAATATCCTTACAAATGATGAAATCGAAGCATATAAAATAGATTTTTTCAAATTAAAACAAATAAGACTTGGAGTTGCAAAATACAAAGAAAACATGTTAATGTTCGCTATTAAAATTCCAAAAAATTATGTAACTATGCCCCTTAAACTTTTAACCCCAGTTCCTAATACAAATTTTCTAGAAATTGATGCCGAAAAAGAATTCATTATAGAATATAGAAATAAAACGTACAAATATGAAGAAGACAAAAATCTAAACGAATTAATCGAAAGTAAACATTGTGTAATAAAACAAAATTGTAAACTAATCAAAAATGATCAAACCGAAATTGAATCTTTAGATGACGAAACACTATTCATTAAAAATGTAAACTTAAAGATAAACCAAACATGTGATGATAGAGATATAAAACTCACAGGAAATTATTTAATCAATTTCGTCAATTGCACCTTGTATTTCTTAGATCTAAAATATTCTAATGTAAAACATATACAAAAGCAACGATTTTATTATCCGAATTATAAAGAAAAATTTAATTTTACTGAAACAATAAAGTTTGACAAAATTATCTTAAAAATCTTTGAAAATATCAAAGCAATAGAAGAAATAGAATTTAAGAAAGATGTATCCTATAAAATAAATGTAACTTGCATTGTAACAATACTAATTATGTTTTTAATATTATCATGTTTATGTATACAACAAAAAAGGATACAAATGAACTTTAGTAATAAAATTCAGGAGAATTTCACTCTTAAGGAGGGAGAAGTTACATATGTGCAAACACCAGCACCATTGCCAGCACCAGGCGATGAATTTGACACGTTTATCCGGTCGATTACAAAAAAATAATTAATTATTTCACAATTTCCTGGAAACACCTCAATTCGGTCGGTGTATTCCCAGAAAATATGTGCAATTGCAAAATCGCTGACATAACGTCTGCCGATTAACAACCCAGATAATTGAATGTAATAAATAGAGGCGAACTACACGAAATGTGTGTAGTATCCCGTGTTAAGTCTTACAATAAGTTTTTTTGATAATAAACGTTCCTAGTTACCAGTGATTTTGTTGTTTTTTTTATAATCCGCTCTAACCCCGTTTATGTTATTCGCATGACCAAAATCACGAACCTGAGAGCACTTCGAAAGAGTGTTTAGACTTGCTGCTGCGGAATCGGGCGGTCTTTTGGCGTCGATTGGTAACTGGATGTGGATCCTTCGGACTATTATCTCTTCCCAAACCTCAAAAGATGGCTCATCAATAAAAAATTCAGCTGGCGCGAGGAAATCATCGACGCCAAGGAGGAGTATTTTGCAGACCTTCCGGAAAATTACTTTTCGGACGGGATCAAGAAGTTGGAAAATCGCTGGAATAAGTGTATCAAACTAAAAGAGGACTATATTGAATAATATAAAAAAAAAACATTTAAAAAAAAATGTTTGTTAATTCCCAAGGAGGTCACTTTTCACTCCATTCAGTAGATAGCCACATTAGTCCTTTGATGTTTGTGTATCCCGATAACTCGCGATTTGAATTGTTTCACTGTTAAATGATTTATGACGAAGTTTTACTCCTTTTACCAGCACGGAATTGTCTTAATAAACTTAGTAGCACTAGTGATGAACTTGAGAAAATATCATCACTATCGATTTTGGCAGGAATGGAGAATGGTCCCCATTCTTGATCTCTAAATCATCCTAGGGAAACCTCATTCAGATCAGTACCAAATTGAAAATCATGTGTAGGCACGAACTTCACGCTTCCCCGCTTTGTAGTATTCGCAACATTTTGGGGTAATCTAACGAAAGTCGGAAAACCGTCCCTGCGAGTTAGGTTTAAACTACAGCACGCCTTCCTCTAACAAAACAGACTGGAACCAAAGTTGCAGCGTCTCCTAACTCCCATGGTTTCAAAATTAATCCTCTGAATAGGCTATTGACATAATTGGAAGAGATCAGAGGGCTATTACGGCTGTTCGCTAGTGCTGAAACCGAAACTACCAAAAAGGATTTAGAAGTAAATGAGGACACACTATATCGACGAATTGGACAGAATGTCATGGTCGATAGCAATAATTTTGAGATAGTAAGGGGCTTTGTCTGTCTGTCTGTTATCTGCTTTTTTTTTGGCTAAGAAGATCGGCCCTACCCCGAACAGCTAAGGACATTCTATATAAAACCTTGCTCATCCCACTTCTACTTTATGGCGCTGAAGCATAGACTTCATTGAAAGCGAATGAAGGTATCCTCAGTCGTTGCGAGAGAAAAATCTTCCGTAGAATATTCAGTCCCGTTTATGTTGTCGAGCTTTGGAGGAGAAGATTCAACGACGAACTATACGAGATGTACAGTGCTATCGATCTAGCTAGGAAACTGCGTATTAGTCGCCTGAGATGGTTAGGACATGTAGAGCGTCACCAGTAAGGATAGCAGACTCGGCGAATCTAGCCCAGTAAAGGAAAACATGCTCAAGTTGAAGGAGAATTCAATTGGCTTGGAGTACGCATAGAGGCAGTGGATAGGCTTGTTAGTTGAGGCCCAGATTCATCCCCGATTTGTACCGCCACCTAAGTAAGTAAACTATTGCTCTACCCACGCTTTGGAAAAGATGTAACCTATGTAATTGGGCGGCGGCTTGGTGGCATCAACAGTGGGATTTCATATGTACTACTTCACAATAGTGGAAGCTAAGATCAGTAAGGGTGATTCGGCAGTAGTCGAAGTTCTGAAATAGCGACATTTGCAGATCCATCGGGATTATAGCGTCACCTTAAATAAATAAGTAAGAGAAATATGTCCAAAATCAAATGAACGGACTCTTATATTTCCTTAAGTCATACTCTATCCACTGAAGTAACTTATTTCTATGCAAAAATCAGAGCTATAAAATATTTCATAAAAGGAAGTGATTATATGCCATATTTAGAGAAGAAATGTCGGAGACATAGTGTGATCACAAAATTCATTGAAAGAAAGGCAAACAGCCAGCAATCAGAAAGATTAAGAAGTCATTCACATGTCATACCAAACGCTATTACGTCAGTCCTCTATACGCCCGATACCGAGAAAAGTCTTGTCTTCAGCACAACAAACACATGACCTTCTTTCAAAACTATTTCATCAAAAGATCAGCGAAAAATAAATATTTTGCCACTGTCAAAACTCACTGCAATATAGTTGTAGGCGCACCTGTTCTATATTCTTGGCTTTCATTTTGCTATTACATTGCAGCAGCCATCTGTAAATTAAAGGCCAAACGGTAGAATTCATTGTCAAATATGCCGTGGAAATTTTCATCTTCATCGTCTGATGCATCGTAGATTTTTCTATTTTCATATTTTCAAAGCCCACCAACAAATTAGTGACGGAAAACAAACGAACCATACTGTAGTCCTTTTACGAAAATAACACCATCCATAATTTTGATGGTACCTGTCATAGCCGAGCTCATAATTTGCTCATATTTGTTCGTCTGACCACGCACTGTACTAAAATTAAAAAAAAAACGCAGTCAACAGTGGAAATATTGTATATTTCTTTCTTAATTTAATTTTTTTATTTTCTTGCCACCATCCCACGGCGTGGTTGTCTTCTTTCTTTGATTTGTGAAAGTAAATTTGAGAAAAATTCATTTAACCCACTACTTCATATATTATCTTCTGCTGAATGACATCATGCTCATATTTGTATTTATAATTAATCCGAAATAAATTTTTAAATTATTAATCAACTCAAAAAGCACACTTCATGGTCGTGAGCAATTGTTCATATTCGTAAATGAGGTACGGTCTTCAAAAACAATTCTGTGAGTGAAGGATGTTGAAATGGACACTTTTCTTTTCTAACTCGAAGGGAAAGATCAGAAAAATTCACACTCAAAAAAGAGGAATGTAGAGAATAGTGGTCTTCAGAGTGATCCGTGCGGAACACCAGATTTAAGACGATTTTGGCAATAAGATAAGAAGTCTAGCCTCACCAAATTACACAAAAGGAGCTCTACTAACAAATGTGGAATGAATGACCTTATTATCGAACATTTGTAGAGTCGCTCGATGATTATTAGATAAGAGGTCTTGACAATATTGAAGGTGAAATGAAGGTTAATAGGACACATTCGCCAAAACGAGCCACTGACTATATATAGTATTTGTCGTGCAATTGCTATTGTAGAAAATATCGAACTACCCGAGAAATCGCAAATGACTGATATCAGATCAAAATGGAATGCCCCTGTAAATGAAAAGTGGGTAGCTCTGCTAGGAAATGCTTATTCCATGCTTCACGATGACGGCATCTGAAAATTTCTTCGAAAATTACAAGTTGGGAGGATAAGAGGACAATTGCCAAGTCTCCTATGCCAAAGACCAGGAGAAATTTGTTGTGATCTATGAAATCTATGATACGCAAGCATAAAAGGATTAATCACTCAGAAACGTGAACTGCCTTAACTCACTTATAATTTAGTCGTAACCGTTGCCTATCAACATTATGGTTATGAAACGTTAATATGTTCTTCGACTATTGAATCCCCAGGTTCCTTCAACTGTAGCGAGAGTTCATGCGGTAGAAGTCGGACATGATGTGAATGAAATACACTTTTACTCTACTGTGGTCAGTAGAGCTCGTGAGTCCAGCGTATGGCTTCTGCCCACTCGAAAAACAAAGAGCAATTTTAAATGAAAGAAGGCATACACTGGCAGGATATTGACAAGATTGTAGAGCAGATCACTATCATTCAATATGCATAACAGCTGCGTCGTTATCGCTGCACGTAACTCGTATATTGTACACTCATCCACAACCCCCTTTTACCGCTCAAGGCTCATTCCGCCCGAGTTAGTGGCCCCCACGCACGTTACCACCATATCGTAGTTCCCTACTCCGAGTTTGTCGCCCTTTCGTTCCTCTCCCATGTCTTATTCTACCAGAGCTGCCTCATCACGCGCGCTATCACCACACGTTTTCTGTTGCCTCTTCATTACATCAGAGTTTTAGAATTCATGAGAAGGGCGTTGAGGAGAGTTTGAAGTGGAAGAACTTTATTGGCTACGTAGGAGCAATACTATTTTAAATACCGACACTGCATCATGAAGCAAGGTACACTTTATCCTTGATCGATAATATTAGTTTCATTTACAAGTATTATCGGACGGTTATAAATGCCATCTAGTGGTTCAAAAGGAGTCGTTTCATTGGAGTTCGGAATCACTTCATGTCGTTTTTTCGTTTCATCGGAGTTCGGAATCACTTCCTGTCGCTTTTTCGTTTCACCGGAATTCGAAATCACTATAATGCATAAACATACTCGTAGTTTAAAAATGAAATATACGAAGAAAGTGAAGAAAAGAAAAATACCGAGATGAAGTAAGTGGCAATGGTTATTTAAATTTTTATTTTTATTATTCATATTATCTATGCGTACAGTTTTAAAGTTGTTGATATTTGATAAGGTTTTAATATGTGATGATAAAGAGTCCCATAACCGTATATCATGGATGAAAAATAGACGAGATGAATTAAGATAATTATAGTGGTGAGAATTGATGTTGAATATTCTAAGTGAGCGCGAAAATTCTAGTTTGGAGTATAAGTATGGCGGTGATTGGGTACTAATAATTTTGAGCATAAATATACAATTTCAAATGTTCATATGCTGCTGCAGTATACAGCCTAGAATATCTTTCGTGTGTGCAAAGATTCGATCATACCTGCGTAGTTGGTGAATATACCTGACAGTATCATTGAAAGCTACTTGCAGTTTATGAAAAGAAAGCGAGTCGAGGCTGATGTATATTACTTCTGCGTATGATATTATAGGCATGGTGAGTGTTTGCACAAGCCTTCTACGTATTTCAAGCGGGGTGAAGCTAGCTGAAATCTACACCCTGAATGACTCGAACTACAACCAACTTAAGACTGCTATAATTTCCGAACCCTTCATGGCAGTGAGCTCAAATTTTGACACATGACAGATAATTTTATTACTTACAAGCCTTCTAAACCATTCGAGTCTCAGTTGTGTTGGAAAATTTTTATCCGCGATGGAATTCAAATGTGATAGTGCGATTGCTTTATATTTGGTTGGAAGACCACAAGTAACTATCGTTAGAGCCCTCCAGCACCTCAACGTGAATAAATCATTTGTGTCTCCAACCATAACTCGTTACCGTGATACTAGCAGCGTTGCAAAACGCCATGGAAGTGGTCATAAAAAAACAGCAACATCGGCAGAAATGGTTCGGAAAGTGAACGCTCGAATCGAGCGAAATCCGCGTCGAAGTGGAAGAAAAATGGCTCGTGAGCTCAACATATCGGTGGAACGGATGCAACACATACTGAGAAATGAGCTTGGACTCAAGCCATTGAAGTTCCAAAAAGCACACGATCTTACACCGTAACAGAAAAAAGTTAGAGTCGAAACAGCGAAGGAGTTCCTACGCTTGCACGAAAGTGGTGAGTTGCCGAATTTGGTTTTTTCCGATGAGTCGCCATTTGACCAAGTTTACTTGCCAGAAAGGTCCTTCGAAAATCTACACCTTCGGACGGCCACCAGAAAGCAGGCAGCACTGATGGTGATTGTTTGGGCCGCCATAAACGCCGATGGTCGCTCTCCGCTCGTATTTTTGGACCGTGACCGTGGCGTCAAAATTAATGCGATCGTATACCGTCAAACGGTCTTAGAGGCAGTATTGAAGCCTTGGGCAAACAATCATTTCGGTCGGAGACCGTGGACATTTCAACAAGACTCGGCACCGTCTCACAAAGCCCACGTCAACCAAGATTGGCTAAAAAACAATGCTCCACACTTTATTTCTTCGACACAATTTATTGCAAATTCTCCGGATGCAAATCCGTTGGATTTCTCTGTCTGGGGTATTTTAAAGGCACTAAAAAATACCAAAGTTTGGACCACCTCAAACAAGCACTTCGCCGGGAATGGGCCAAAATACCGCAGAGCCACTTGCGTGCAGCGTGCGATGATTTCTTCGGCCCTCTTAAGGCCATTATTCGCGCCAAAGGTGGACATATTGAAAACTACTGATACAATTTGAAAATTTATGTCTTTTCCAACATTTTTTGCTTTGGCACAATAAAATTTATCAAAAAATAAAAAAATTATAGCATTTTAAAAAGTTGGAGTTCGAGTCATTCACCCTGTACAATCATGATGTGATTGTGACAAATAGATTTCGAGGTCCTCATTTAACTGTGAAACAAGCTCTCATATCATATTAGCTAGCTTCCAGGAATAAAGTTACACATCATCAGCGTAGATATGAATAGACACGTAATTGCAAATCGACGGTAAGTCATTAACGTACAGGCAGAACAGAATGGGACATAAAATTAAACACTTGCACCAAGGATTTAAACTCAGAGCATAACATTGCCTAGAGCTACCCCTTGCAACCTATCACCAAAAAAAGCTCCCGATGAGCCTTGCAGCTCTGTCACTAAACGCAAAATAATGTCGCAGTTTCCAACAAAGTATGGAGTGATTGACCTTGTCAAAGGCCCTTGTGAGGTCAAGAAGGCAGAGCAAGGTTACAAAACCCTTATCAAATCAGTCCTTATACTATCTAAAATATTTACCATAGCAGACCCACAACTATGTATTAACGAACCCTGGAACGCTGTCAACGGTGTTTCTGCACCGGTTTACTGATGTACATATGTTGGTAAAAGCTTTGAACCAAAGGCTCTTGGAGTCTAATACATTGCAATTTACGGCTAACTAGAGAACACTCTTAGTAGTAGAAAGACCTGAGGTCTACAAATAATACAGCGCAAAAAGGGACGAAATTGAACGTAGTTTAAGGCGCGATAAGCATAAGCATTCATCAGAAACTGATGAAGAAGTAGGCAGAAATAGTAACAGGGCCATCTATAACATTAAGGAAGTGGCCTTTGCTCTGAACAGCAACTGGCGAAAAGTTCAAATTTCTCTTTTTTAAATTCAGCTGTAAAAGAACTCAGGAGGTGCACGTCAATCAAAAACTCAAATAAGCCAACAGCATCAATATATTTCCAGATACGTGACACAGGAAGTGTCACCTCCATCAAAGTCATGAAGAATTTGTTTTTTATTAAATTTGAAAAGGCCTTCGACATTGTGAATCGAGATTTTATTTGGTGAACATAACGTGGGAGTGCATTCCACTCAAATTCGGAGACATAATTTAGACTATGTACTTTCGAATGTACTAGATCCCACGTTAAACACAATAGTAAGCCGGCATAAAACTATCAATAGAATATTGTTAGCGCCTATGCACCGTAAGTAGGGAATGAGCAATCTTGAAAATAAATACTTTGTCGTAACTTCTACGAGATTGCTTACATTTGGTTTCATGATGTAGCGGTGTACAACGAGCCCAGATAGATTATCATCTGTCTGGAATAACAGGAAACGATGAGTGGAGGATTCTATAAAGATTTTGTGCGCACCATTACCATACCAAGTCAGAATTGACTTCTGCAGACAGATTTCTTCGTGAACAAACTAGAGAAAACCCAACGAAAATCGGCTTCAGTCGAAAAGGTAGAGGCATTTTGGTGCTCTATTGGCCTCTATAAGTCAAAAGCAGGAACTAAGCGTGCAAGGTTACGCAACTAAACACCAGGAAGTGTGGAACAACTTCTATGAAACATGTGAGCGCAATGCAAAAAAAAAATCTGCCCGATGTTCCAAAAGGTCGGTATCACAATCAAAACGAAAAGATACGAACGTTGCAAAAAGGAGCCTAAGAAGGTGGTAAAGAGAGCACTACTATCGCTACTATGAACATATATAAGGGAATTCTAAACAGTAGACAATATAACATCCATTGCAGTCAAGGCGGTTCAACGACTTCGAATAATGATGGAGAAAGATCGTGACACGCTTCAAAAGGTCTGCATCTTGTTTTCATCGATTTCAAAAAGCATTCGTATAGAGTGGCGCTTAGATCTCAAAATATACTCGAGACGTAAATAAGAGAGGTACGCGATATGTATGATGACGTTAGAACGAAAGTTAAATCCATAGCGGGACAGTTTACAAAGTCTGTCGTTTTTTTAAAGATTTTCAATTGGAACGGCACATGCAAGAGTTCGAAAGAACTTCTCATTTTTTCGACAATGATAACGCAGCGATAACGCTGAAGGCTACTCGTAATAATTGGATACAGATGTAGCAAAATGACGGGCTACGATTAAGACTGAATATTTGCATTGCCTTCATCTACTCAGAAGGAGTCACTGTGTCAAAAGAAAGGAAAATCCTACAAATGTCAGCAAGTGATTTTCTAAGAAGTAAGCGTATCCGCATTAAGAAACCGTTTATAGAAAAATTTCACTCTGAGCAAATAAACTGAGTTGGAAAATTCGATTCAAAAAGCTCACGTTCCAGTCGATGTCTGAAGAATAGGCCGAAGGAAAAATAATTGGATACGAGTATCTTAAGGGTAAAAGTATGAACAAAATCTTGGCATCACTAAGGAAGTAATCCAAAATAAAGCTGGTTTTGTGATCGTTCTAAGGTTCGCAAATTTAGCTACGAGTAATCCCACAAGCGACGCTGTGGCAGACACGTGAGAGGAATATGAACCGTTAGTTGTACGCGTATAAACGCGCCACATATTTCAACGGTTGATACAAGGTGACGGAAAATTAATTATCCAATTTTGTTTTTGAATTACTTTTTTACATAATAAAAAAAAATAATTTTGAGTGATGGAAATCTTTATTTAATCCTTTGTAATTGTTCCTATTAAGTGCGCCAAGAAGCTGCCGCAAGTGTTGATACACATTTGTGGCCGTTTTAACGCATTTTCCATGACTTTCCGCAAGATTTCCGGTGATGACTGTTCGCATTTCTGTCGAATATTCTTCTTAAGGGCTGCGATTGTCTGAGGCTTGTTGGCATAAACCCGCCACTGCAAGTAGCTTCAAAGAAAGAAGTCTGGGATGGCTAAATCGGGCGATCTTGCTGGCCATGCCAAATCGCCAAAACGGGAGATTACGCGACCAGGTAACGCTTCCTTCACAATACACATTGTGGCTCGTGCTGGGCCCCCGCCCAATTATCAAGGCTTCGCCCATTAATGACGTTGTCTAATAAAAAGCGGGGGCAGAGCATATTACTGGTCTCATCGTAAACATCTTCAGATTACAGCCTCTGAATGGTTGCTACGATTTGACCAGTTACAAGTTGCCTGTCATAGGTCTTGTTGGCGGCTTGATCACCGGTAGTCCATACCAGGACTTAAATCACGGTACCATGGGAGTCAGGAGCCCCCCGGATTTCGGTCTGGGCCTGACTTGTTAGAGGTAGGCCCCCTTGTGGGAGCGTCATGGTGACTGTGGTTTAAACCCAAATCGCGGGTTGGGTCTTCCTGTTGGTTTGACCCATTGTAGAGTAGCAAATAAGTACTGGGTGCTGTGACCTTAAGAGCAGCAAGAGGTTTTAGGTCGGCCTCGACTCATACCAAGGGTGGAACTTGTGCCTCCAACACAAGTTCTGCTTTGGTATAATGTATAAGCGGGTATAAGTATATATAAAGCGAGTATTATTAGCCATGTCAAGGCGTTTCCTTGCTCCCAATGGGTGTATGGGCATCTCATAAACATAAGGTCTTAACGACAGGTGGTTTACGTTAAAAATCCAGGTACGTTCTGTGGCTCGTGCTGTGTGTGCGGTTGCACCACCTTGTTGAAACCACAGGTTCACCAAGCCCCGCTCATCCAATTCCGGGAGTAAGAAGTCGTTTATCAATGCCTTGTAGCGTTCGCCAGTAACAGTGACCGTATTGCCGATGACGTCCTCAAAAAAATACGGCCCAATCACTACTCCCGCGTGAACGGATGGCAGTGGCTCAAGTGGTAGTGGATTGGCTTCCAAATCGAAAGGTTCGGCGTTCGAATCCCAGCCTCGCCCGAAGGACACATCATCCATTTTTTCAGTTAACGAAAATCAATTAAGACGAGTAGTTGACTAGAAATCAACATCAAACTAACTTCCACTAAGAATTTAGTCTCCCCATTAAATGTTGGATGCCACCCATATAGCGAAATAACCACTGAACCCAAAATCTTTCTTTCTCTCTCTATCCCATTTTCCAAAAAACTTAACACATGCTGAGACATTATAAGTGTATTCATACCCACTTGAGTGTTAAGTTCTTTAAAAAAAAAACAAAAAAACGCCGCACCAGACAGTGGCTTTGAGTGGATGGAATGGCTCTTCGTGCATTACACGCAGATTTTCAGTGCCCCAGAAACGAAGATTTTGCTTATTGACGTAACCGCTTAAGTGGAAATGCGCCTCGTTGCTGATGATGATTTCCGACACAAAATCGTCCTCTTCGTAGTTGAGATTGAGGATGGCTTTACAGTAATTCACACGCGACTAACGGTCAGGTAGCATTAACTGATGCACTGTTTGCACTTTGTACGGGAACATGTGTAAGTCTTTTACTAGATTTCGCTGTAGGATCTGGTGGTACTCAATTGAGTGGGCCGTCGCCTGGTTAATGTTTCTTCATTCCCAGCGACCGAACGACCAGTCCGGTGGCGGCCGCGCCCTAAATGGTCTCCTGTGCTTCCACTCTCTTCGAATCGAGTAGCTAAGCGCCGGAATGTTTGCCCAGTTGGCGCGACACGAATAGGAAATCGACGTCGAAATTTACGCTGCGCTAACACCACCGACCGATTATTAGTAAAAAACATCGACACAATTATTCCACGCTCTTGCGGAGTATAGCGCTTCATTGGTTTTCTGTTTGTATACTGCAGCTGTCTAGTTCACAAATGTCAAACATGATTGATGTACGACGCCATTTGCAAAAATTATACCATCTTCCGATGGGGTGATTAATTTTGCGCCACCTTGTATAAGAAGAAGGAGATGACGAGCTTGTATACAAACGTAGACAATGGCAATGGTGCGCTTAAACAATCTTAAGGATATGATCACCAAGCATGGCCCCGGAGAGTGCAGAGGCACCATATTTGCATGAATAATCTGCCACAAAGTTACGAGTAGTTGGATATCGACTTATAAGCAAGGCTTACCTTGCTACCGCATCGAACACCAAGAAATGAACTCTTGGACATCCGCAACAAGGAGGGCGGAATGAATTGCAATCATCATAGTACTCGAATGTAGTTCTTGTACAACTTTATAAGGCAACCGCTCAAAGAAACTTCCCCAATATGTTTCGAATCCTAAGTTATAATACCGCTAGGATTCAGTATCCTATAAATCGTCACATTGTAGGCACCAGCTTGGAGAAGGAACCGAAACAACCAGAATCCTAGCACCAACGGGCCCAGAGCTGCGCCCTTGTAAGCTGTAAAAAACTTTTGGTGACCGGTGCAGAAACTTTTATCACTAAAATGCAGAAGAATCACAGCATCTGAAAATATCCGAAAGCAGATGGAAAAACCTCTAGCACTTAAAGTTCGAATTAAAGCGACTTCAACAGTTAGACTTCGCCATCTTTTCTACATTTTAGGATATTTTTCGTAAGGTTCTTCTCTTTTTTTTTACATAACCATTGCACTACGTCCCTTCTTTCCAACGTCATCATCATCATCGAAGCGCTGATACGCCATCATCTGAGGGAATATCTAGAGAGACAAAAACTTCTCAATAACCGCCAATGAAATGGTGATTTAATGAAATGTCTCACCGAAAAGTAGAGTCATAGTTTACACCAAAGTTGGCACTTTATTGGCATTTGGCAGAGTTTGGTGTCAGGCTCTTTTCTTGGAATTTATTTGCATTTGGTATCGAGAAGATTACAAATTATTAAATTTTTCGGAACGTTTAATTAAAGGCGTTTTCGATGGTTTCAAGTGCGATATTAACAAAATAAATTCTGGTGTGCCCCAGGGTTCCCTTCTGTATCTGACATTTTTTTTTTAATCTTCATTAACGAGCAGGAATAGGAAATTTCTTTCCTGGTGACTGAACTTGCTGCTCTTTGACTGTTGAACTGAACTTACCTCACTAAATTAAGATAGTAACAGCATGACTAATTGGCCAACCATCTACCGAGTGGAGTTTAGTGTTTCCAAAACACAATCCTATCTGGTGTTAGTTAAACAACCACTCGTTATACATGAATGACACTGAACAACTTTCCGTTCTGAGATGTTCTTCTTTAGGTTTCCTCAAGCAAAGGAATACTGATGTGACATCGGTATATCAGCTATATCTACCCAAAATTGGAGTATATTGCCTGCATCTTTCAGTTGGTCCGAAAACATATCTACACTTGTTAGATAGGATTCAACACCATGCGATAGCCCTCATGGGCGAAACTAGTATTACCCACTCAATTGACACCTCCCATGAGGGGTTTTTTTACAGATTCTGACGCATCACGCCTAAAATGTATATGCTTCGTCCATTTTGCCCACCGGCTCCTGGAAATAGGGTGACTCTTCAGATTGATGTTAATGATCACGCTTCCACAGAAAAAAAAAACAAAAGCTTCGAGCAATGTTTGAAGTATGAGGCTTAAACCGTTTTAGCTAACTTTAAGTCAAAATATGTTGAAAAGAAATATGGTTTTGGTAGCACAATCGAGAAGCATAGCCTAAACTATACCACATCTGCGAATGGGATTAGGCCGATTGAATTTGCCTCGGAGTAATTAGAGCATGGCGTCCTCACTTCAATATTCTCAAGGGAACATGACAGCAACCTAATCACAAAACAAACAACTAAATTGAACTTGTTGCATTCCAGGATTACCAACGCCCGAAAACGTGCCACTAGTTGCAGCCAAGGTACATATCGTATTCTCAGATACAACAACAACGTAGAAATACTGTGACAAGGCTTAACGTTTAAATGCCATAATCGCGAAAAAAAAAGCAACAAGATCTTTTCCCAATAGCTCATCCCTCAACCCCTCGTCAAATGGCTGAAAAGATAAACAAGGAAGCTTAGTTGCAGAGTCACAGTCGGTACTAAGGATATTGAAAAACCAATCCTGTAGACGCTCTAGTAGAGCGGATCCTAGAGGGAACCCAAAAAGTTGAAATTGATGGCGGCCACCTATTTACTGGTCTTAAGGTCAAATATGAGAGCACCTATAGGAACAGGCTATACGGAACCATGTCTAGTTTTGTCATCGTTTCCAGACTCCGAAACAGAGACCTTTGATCTGAAAGGATAATTGAGACAAAATGAAACACTGTCATGTGAATCCCTTAACATCAAACACCGGAAGCACAAATTTTCAAAAGTTTGTGCAGTCGAACGCTACTGACATTAATATTCATATCATTCGCAGAGTACAGCGACCTGTCACTGTACAGCTTTACGACTTGTTCAGGAAAGTGCGCATCAGTCGCCGGAGATGATTAGACTATGTAGGGGGAATGAATATTAAAGCTCCTACTCGAAGAGACTTCGATTAATACTCAGAGGAATGACGCAAGTCCGCCGGATTAAAAAGATTACCAGAGTTATTGTTAGCCTTCCTTAGAGAGCACCTCCAACGAATCATTGTATTTATATGGCATGATTCATAGCATCGAATGCCTATAAAAGACGCGGCCAAACGTGAAAGCAAGTAACTAGGTAGGATGTCTTGTTTTCCTTAGAACACAGGCAACCTTCAAGTGACCATGGTATATGTATGTGCCGTCAATATCTACAATAGACCTACGTCTTAGTACACTCGTGCTTCGTTTGAAGCCAGACTTTCAGCTGACCTTCCTTGGAAAGTGAAAAACTATTAACCAATTCGATTGCTGAAATAAAACCAATTCCACCCAAGCTCTAGTTTTTAGTGGTCGTAAACTATGTATCTTCCACATATCCAATTTCAGTCGAATTAAAAATGAATAACGACACCAACGCGGGCCCTTAACATGGAACCAAACCATCACAAAAAAAATTTCTCAAAAACAAAAAATGAAATAAAGCGCGTTTTTCTTCTATTCAAACACAAATTTTTGAAAAAAAGGGAACAGATACTCGTACATAAAAATCAAAAATTTCCTTTCCACCTTAGCGGCGAGAGGAAAATTTTGGCATCGTGACAGCCGCACCAAAGCTATTTAGATGAACTTTTCCCCCTCCTAACTAAAAATAACCAAAATGATATCGCAGCAAAGCATCTGAGTAATGCGCGAACCGAAAAGCGGTGGCGTTGGATACCCGTAGATACCGCAGATACCCGCACTGTAGGAGGCAATCAAAAAAGATAATCTGACTTTCGAACAAAAAAAAAAAAAAAACAACTTTTACATAATTTTATTTGGAAAACGGTCGTTTTCAACTCACTTCTTGTGTAATTTTGTATCCTCGCGTATTATTGAACTTCCAAAAACAGTTGGCGTGTTGCTGGGCATTTAATGCTGGATCAACACGCCAAATTCGAATTTCTCCGCTGTCACTTTATTTAGATGCACGAGGATTTTTGCTTTAGAGATCTTTTTTTTTTCTTCTCTCAAAACACCGCACTACGGGACGCGATCCCAGAATTTGACGGATTTGCAATTTAATTAATTTTTTTTTAATTCATAAAATTATTTATTTTTTAAAAAAACAAAAAAAAAACTATCGAGCAAAGGTAGAGCAACAATTTGTTGTTTGGGGGGAAAAACTCCGAATGACTGAGACGGTATCGGCTAGATTTCCACTTGATGATTTGAATGGCCCGAAGGCCTAAGATGTACTAATGAAAAGTGTTCCTAAACGTGGAAAAAAAACGTTTTTCTAATTTTTCATTTCATTTTCGAAAAGTCAAGTCAAACAAAGTGAAAAAGCGAAAATAATTCTGAACGAGTCACAGACACCTTTTAGCCAGCAAATTAAAAATACCATGTGGCTGAGAAGGAGTGATTAGAATGGCTTTGATGACGGGGTTGATTAATGGGGGGGGGGGGGGGATGAGGGAAGGGATTAAATTGAGCGTGGAGCAAACTACCAGTGAGAGGATTTATCGAAGAGATGATGTTCGGCAGAGGAGATGTTTCTTTTGAGTGAAATTGAACGGATTCGTGGTGTTTTACACTGTAATTGAGTGAATGGGGTGGAAGAAGATTTTGAAATCGGGGAGACGCAGTGATTTTTATGAATGAGGCAACTTGGCATTAAAGTGGCATTACTTAATGGCGCATGGTTTCCACATATTGTTTTCTAATTTCTGAGTGGGTTCTGGTGTACGTAAGCACTTAAATGATCCTTAGCCAAGGTGTGATTGTAGAGACATATTTAGATACACGTCAAGAGGAAGACTACGGAACATGCTCTACGAAGGTGATCGAAGATTACCATGTATTTTAGAAAAAAATATTAACAAAATGGATCAAAAGTTGGCTCGACACTAATAGGCACTGTTAACAATTTGAAACATATCACTTGCGGATTAATTGACTCCTAACTACATTCACCTCTCCTTACTTAGTTGCATGGGGACCCCTTATGCAGCTGCTGTATACCTGTTTTTCCTTTAGTCTTCGTCGCGTCTTAAAGAATCTTCCAATTAGTGAAATTTTCTCAAAATTATAGGAACTGCAATCGCAAAAAACCGCCAGAACCTTTGCCGATCACGTGGCGTTAATGCCAAGAAGCCATCTGAAAATCGCAGATAAACTACTGGGTCTCATCTGACTATTTTAACGAAACCACTGATTGAATAAAGAGGGCAGACAACTACATTACAAGAAACCTACATCGATTCGGCCACTACTTAGTTGATCTTTGTTGGCAGTACAGTGCCTAGAAAATACTGTCATAAGGTTTGACGTCGGATGGCTACAGTCCCAAGCGTCAAGCCTTTTACGTTCGCTTCACGCACAATCTCTCTCATACATAGTACGAAATTACCAGATGGCTCAAGGCCATCAGAAATGCCTACCTTAACGTGGTGTATAGGTTTCACAAGTCAGAAACCCATGGTTCTACCATGAATGCCATGAGACTCCAGACTAGCAGGTGAGGCGAGCGAAGTTCTGAAGAAAAATGAGGAAATTCGAAAGACCTAAGGTAAAGCCAATTAAAAGATGCTGCTGTTAGAATGCGCTTCCTATAACTTACTATAAGGCAAAATGGACGTGAAGAGCAATAAATCTCAAACCGAAGCCTTGAAGATCGACCACGGGAACATCTTAGTAAAGACGCATTCCAATGTGTATGGTGAAATGGGAGATGTAATCAGTACTGGGAATTTTAAAAACTATTTCTGTAGACAGTAAAAGAAGACGACGAACATACTGCTGTCAGACAGGACACATCATTTAGCCCGCACGACAACCGATGGCAAGCCGCCGAGCTTTTAAAAGGTGGAGGAAGTAATCTGAGAAGTAGTATGCACGAGCGCATGTGCTTAATTTGGTCGGTGAAACGCATGCACTGTGTCGCATAAAGGATTCATGCTGCTGTACTATGTGAATGTCTAAACAACAACCCGATAGGTCCATACCAGTGATAATTCCACCATTGATTAAACATTCATTCTGCAACACTCTTCCTCGATTTTAAAGTTGGTTTTGGTTAATAGCGTCTATAAAGGCGAGCTGTACAGAGCCATCTCTAGTCTAGTCATCAACAAAACAAGAACTTTATTGTCTTCAAAAACGGAGAGACTAGGACAACAGAAGGCATAAAATGGTGATGACCAACTATGACTCTGTGTTTTGCAATGAACTCAAAAATTGACATGGTCGTAATGATCAGGTAAAGAATTCTTCCTTCCTTCTCGTAAAATGGTAACAGAGTATCAAAGCACTATCGAACTCTCAATATATCTTAGCTAAAGTGGCACAAGCAGTTCAAAACGGAACCCCCAGGTTAGACGTCGAACTTAGAGCCAAAGACGGCCAAGCTAGACGTAAAACGGTTAAAAGTATGGAGGTGAACCGCCCGGGGTGCGGACTCTGGAAGCCCCAGCCAACATATTAGCAAAACACACGAGCTGCAGGATCACTTGATTCCGATGACTCCTGTGGCTGTTTCTACGACAAGTTCTGTAGATTGGGCTGGAACGATGGAGAGAGTACCGAACAGGTCCTGCCTGTTACGGTTAAACTCTATCAGAATAGACCTATGGTTGGTCAGAGTCCTGTTTTTTATGGTTTGTTTTGGGGAACCGAAAAGTTGGAACGAACTTCAGAATAGGCACACTCTGAAGGAATAATGCCTAATGGATGAAGAGGAAACGGAGACGTGGGACAAAAGCACGCCGCTAAGGGACGGCAAATGCTATAGAAGGCGCAAGTGCTAAAAGTCTTACACCCCCAACGGCGACGGAGAAGAGAAACAGGTCGACAGAAATAACACCCTTTGAAACCGGACAAGCTCTCGGATTTGTAACTGCTCTTTCTTCTTCTGTCCCGAACAGGACCAAGTGGAAGAAAGTTTCCCGCACTCCCTCTGTCCATGGAACCTTCTGCGTACGATTATCGGATGAAACCGGTGCTGCAACCAACAAAGGCTGCAGTTCCAGCGGTGATCTTATATGTCCGGATGAGGAGAATGCTATAACCATGTCGTAGTTCTAATCGACGGAAGTCAGCAAATGAGGTGAAATCTCCGCTAAGCAACAACTCTGGTGGTGGCTTTCTAAGCGCACAAGATCCGGTTGAAACCGGTCAAGTTGCATTTCTGCTTGATGGAGCTTCAACCTCACTGGAAAAGCAACATCAAAAAAAAAACCCCGAAACGCCAAAGGGGAAGAGATCGCCGCACCTATAAGGATCGCACTATCTCCTCTCTTGCGCTTTGAATTGGGAAGGCTGGCAATGACAACATTCTAAGCTACGCTAAGCGCAAACACTGTGTCGATCATCTACGGGAGCTAGCCAAAGCAGAGAATGTTTGCATTCATGCAGAGGGTTATGATATCGAAAACAAAACTCTTAGAGTGAAGTGCTACACGCAGCAAACTCTTGAATGGCTGAACAAGTCTGTGCCGAAAATCCCACTAGGAAAATTTATGGGTTTCGGGGCAACTGAAGGAAACGGTGGACGTGAAATATACTAACACAAGGAGAGAAAGAATAGGGAACATAAGAACGGCTTGTCGTAGGATTAGACAATGTTGAACCAATAGGTATGACTAGCGTACCTATCCTCACCTTGGAAGGGTTAATTTCTATTCCGTTTCTAAAAGCGTGTAGATACATAAGAGTACTCATATACTGCATCCCTATGTAGGTGGCTTTACGTGTTGCATACAAAACCTCACATAATATCTATACAGGAACCATGCGTGTGGAATAATCGCATCAGATTATTCGGTTTCGGATGTTTAAGGGGTCTCACACCACTATAAGATGATTTAAGATTTAGTTGCTGCAGACAAAAGCTACAAAACGAACGTAGAGTGGCAGAAATTCGTCGTTGCGTCAGCTTATTTTCACTATGATTCGATACTACCCTCACCGCCAAAGGCGGTGATGCTAATACTAAGAGTACTTCTTGGGGAAGTGGAAAATGCATCGTGAGAAGCAAACATCTCCTGGATATTAAACTGTCGTCTGACCTGGTTGTCAACTAGTTACTCTGAAGAGAAACTGTTTTGTAAACAATCGGTGGAGAGGGCCAAGCATCTGCATTCGTAACAATGACGCAGCTCTCGTTTGCCGACGAGAAGTATACTCTGCTAGGCGCTGTTTTCAATCAAACCCCAAATGGAAATGAGGAATCGAATACCAAATAAAATATGCAAAGCATTCCGAGATAGGAAGCATGGTGTTTTCACTGCAATAACGATGGACAGCGGTTGTTGATTTTTGCAAGCGCAAAGCCTATCAGCTGGGTGTCAAATGATAAACGACAAAATCTTCCCAAACCATTTTTCTATTTTACGCCACTTTAGAAGCAGCCACCTAGATGCCAGACACAACGGAGGAGCCGATATGGCAGTAGTACGAGTTCAGTACCCAATGATACTCACAGTTCGACTGCTTACAGATGCAGTTCAAAGATCTAGGACAACGCCAGAATTGTCAAGGGTTTTGGAAAAAATATCTGACACAGAAAGCATTGTATTAGGTCGTGGCTTTCTACGAATACCAAAATAAACATCGATGAACACAAGCCAAATAAAGGTTCGCATTGCAGCTACCGCGACATCCAAATTTGGTTTGACCTCATGTGTACATTAGAACTAACACTTTGTTGATTGCAGGACCGGTTTCATCCCGGCATCATGAGCAGGAAAATCCATCGACGAAGGAGGTGCTAAGATTATTCTTGTTACTTCTCGCGATGCTGTTTGAGACGAAAGAAAATATGCAGAGTCGATTCTGAGAACTTTATCGGTTTCAGTGAATGTCACCTCACCAATCTTTTCACGCTTCTGTAGCCGCTCGAGGAATTGAGAGCAATTGTCGCCTATTTTTTCCGTGCTTTTGTGTCACTTGTTCCTCTTTTCAACAGCTTCTTAGATAGTAGTCCTTCAGAGTGCGCCTTTCTTGGAGTCCATTCGTCATTTTTGGATTTCTTGATTTCCGAGGATAAGATATCAAAGGCAGCTCATTGCTTAAACACCTGATTAACTTGGTGAAAATTAGCCGTAAATCTCGGTATTTTCGGAGTCATCAGACTCAAACGAACTAGCAACGCTTGCAACGGAATCGACTACTACTGCGCGTTCAAAATGGCCACGAATAGATTATCGCTATCGCGATTACTACCCGGTGTGCTTAGTTTCATGTCTCTCCCGGGTTATTTTGCCGAAACCTTATATATTTGGCTCTTTCTTACGACAAGCAACTTGTTGGTAATTAGTGTTGCATTGAGTGCTGCCTAGATGAAAATTTGAACCACGCTCAATACTGTTTACTTGCTTACTTAATTATGGACCTCTGAGATCACATCAATACTGGGGGTGAGGACGGCTCAAACAACAATTGTCAGCCTTGGACCCACCCCCTCAGCTCAATTTCGTATTGCTGGACAATTAGTTTAAATGGTAGACTCGAGCTTTAAAGAGGCTATCGGGGTTAGAGAAATGTTTTCCTGTGAGCCAGGAATGACTGCAACGTCTTTCTCAAGCGCGTGAAATTTCTATACGAACAAAAACTGAGGTAAAAAATACTACAATGTCCCAAAGGTAGTAAAAGCTTTCGGTCGTTCATCAAAAACATTAGAAATTCTGCCTCATCCTCCATACCAACGCTCATTTACAATGACATTCCAGCTGTCAGCTCTTCGGATAAGGCTAGTCTGCTTGCTGCTCACTTTGCGGCCAGTTCAACACTTCCAGATTGTGCTTTATCCCGCCTACACTTGTGTGCGTCAAATCTTCAATGGAACGAATCCACTTTCGCACTCGGGTAATAGCAAGAGTACTCAAAAATCTTAACATCCACAAATCCGCAACGTCCAGATGGCATATCTTCCCTACTTCTGAAGAGGTGTTCTTCCTCGCTGGCAAAACCACTGCGTAAGCTTTTCCATCAATCCTACTCTTTAGGACTCTTTCCGAGCAGATGGAAAACAGGTCCACTGCTTATTTGATGGCATGTCTCACCGAAAAGTGGAATCAAAGTCTATACCAATCTGGCGAAAGCAAGATAGTTGCACTTGATATTTCTGCGGGTTTTGACAAACTTTGGCATCAGGCTCTTTTGTCGAAAATACGTGCATTTGATCAACGGATTAGAAATTACCTTTCGGAACGTTCAATTCAATTCAAAACATATAGCCACAAAATAAATGCTGGTGTGCCCCAAGGCTCCGTTCTGTCTCCGACATTTCTTTTAATTCTCATCAATGATCTCTTATCTGCTGCTTCTAGTCCAATATATTCCTTTGCTGACGACAGTACTCTCTGCTTTACATACTCGTTCCCGGACTCACGTCCCTGCTCTTCGGTTGTAGAATGGGAACCAGCACATTTAATTCCGATATTAGCAGCATAACCAATTCGGTAGATACTAACAGAGTGAATTTAATGCTTCCAAAACTCAATGCTGTCTGTTGTTATTAAAGCGAAATTAAAATACTGAGCCTTTATTCATGAATGGCGCTTGCATCGTCGAAACCGATAAACTTTCCATTCTCGGTATGTGTGTCAGTGACAACGTACGTTGGAATGACCACATATTCGATATCGCCAAAAATGCTGCGAAATGTCTAGGTTTCCTCAAGCGATGTAAGAACAATTTCACACCCTCTGATCTGGCCTCAATATATAAGGCGTTTATGCGTCCGAAATTGGAGTACAATGCTCACATCTGGTCAGGGACTCCTAAAACCTCATTGCACTTGCTAGATAGGATTCAAAACCGTGCAGTAAAACTCATAGGTGATGACAATATCACACAGTCATTCAGCACCCTAGAACACAGATGTAATGTC